>JBBBDQ010000609.1:600000-1200000 GCA_037127315.1 Ascarosepion bandense | reverse complement strand
CCTTGTTTGAAGTTTTCTTCAAGTTACATCTGTTATCTGTTTTAGTGTTTGTCTGTTAAAAATTCTCAAGTTAAGTATTGCTATTATTTGGTAAAGTTCTTGTTAGTGATTCTGTAGCGCCAGTACACGTAGTTCGAAGAAAGATGGTCCAAGGTACCCAGAAAAATGCTAATGAAAAATTAAATCTATTGTTATCATTATGATGATGAATATTATAAGTTCATGCATTTAAATTTTTAAACAAGATGCCTCGATATTTTAACTGATAATTGAGCGATAACAATCACTAGAAATCACCAGCATTTTTCCATCTGTCTTTACCGAACCCCAGTAACGCTGTAGCTTTTATAGATAAAAAGCTACCCTGTATTTGCAGTTCATCAAATCACGATTACAGTGGCACAGTTTAATGTTTCCCTACTGGCATGGAAACTATTCTTATACTTCATATTCTATATTTATTTCAACTACCAAGGAAGGTTCTTCATTTTACCACTCTTTAATTTTCATTTTGCGAACTGTAAGCACGTCTAGGAGCGCATTCTACAACGCTCTTTATTTCTATATTCACGGTTATAAATTCCAGTTTTCTTACTTACATTAGAGGTAAGTCTAGCGACAGAAATAGTGGTTTTTATTTTAAAAAATAGTCACTAATTTGGACTGATAATATTTACCTACATGGCTGAAACGAAGCCGTTTACACGACTTTCTGTGTATACTAAAAACAGTCTTTAATTATGACTGGTAGTATTTGCATACATGTTTGAGCGCTAGTGCTTTACAAACCTTGCAGTGTATGTCAAAAACAATCTTTAATATGGAAGATAATATATGTTTACATTAAACATAGTCGTTAACACAGCTCTCGGAGTTTGAAAATGTAGTATTTAATTTTGACTAATAATATGTGTTTACATAGTTGAAACAAAATTGTCTACACAGCTTTCATTGTATGTTTAAAAAGTCTTTAAATAGGATATTTGCCTATATGGTTGAACGCTAGTCATTTACGCAGTTCACAGTATATGTAAAGAACGGTTTTATATTTTAAAAGATGATATTTGTGTACATAGTTGAACACTAATCGTTTTAACAGCTCTTAGTCTATGTCAAAAAGAGTCTTTCATTTAGATTGATAATATTTGCTTACATATTTTAATACTAGAACTTTAAAAAGTTCCGCGCGTATGTCAAAAACAGTCTTTAATTAAGATTGATAATATTTGTCTACATGGTTGAACATTAGTTTTGACACAGCGTTCAGCGTATGTCAAAAACAATCTTTGTTTTAGAATGGTAATGTTTGCATACATGGCTGAAATCAAGTCGATTACTCTACACTTAATGTATGTCAAAAACAGTTTTTAATTTTCAGTGATAATACTTGTCTACATGGTTGATCCTTCGCCGTAAACACAGCTCCCAGCGTATGTGAAAAACAGTTTTTAATGAGGACTAAAAATATTTGCTAACATGAGTGAAAGATAGCTGTTAACGCAGCTCTCAGCGTATGTCAAAAACAGTCTTTAATTTGGATTAATAATATTTGCCTACATGGGTAAACTGTAGTCGTTTATACCGATCTCAATGTATGCCAAGAACAAACTTTAATTTAGACTAATAATATTTGCTTACACGGTTGAACGATAATTATTTACACAGCTTTTAGTGTATGTCAAAACAATTTTTAATTTGCTCTAATAATAATTGTCTACATGG
The DNA here is from genome assembly GCA_037127315.1 of Ascarosepion bandense. Lineage (NCBI taxonomy): Eukaryota > Metazoa > Mollusca > Cephalopoda > Sepiida > Sepiidae > Ascarosepion > Ascarosepion bandense. The sequence goes on along the minus strand of JBBBDQ010000609.1, from coordinate 1,198,278 downwards.
GTGAAAGCTAGTCGTTTACACGGATCTCAGTGTATGTCAAAAACAGTTTTAAATTTGGACTGATAATATTTGTTTACGTTATTTAACCCTATTCTTTAACACATCTATCAGAGTATGTCCAAAAACATCTTTAATTTGAAAAGATGATATTTGCTAACATGGTTGATTTTCATTCGTTTACAGATCTCTCAGTTAATTTCAAAATCATTCTATAATTTAGATTGATGATATTTGTCTACATGGTTAAACCCTAGTCGTTTACACAGGTCTCAGTGTATGTCAAAAACTGATTTTGACTTATTTGATTCACATGGTTTAATCAAAGTTGGAGTATGCCAAGAACGATCTTTAATTTTTAATGTTAATATTTGTCTACATGACTGAACCATAGTTGTTAACACAGCTTTCAGCTAATATCAAAAAGAGTTTTTAATATGACTTGATAAATGGTTAAACTACCGATCTGAAAATCTGACTGTCTCAGTGCTATTAACTCGCAATAATGCTCTTTGAAAACGCAGGAATGCATGCTACTTTGGTTACTGGTTAAATAGCAGGACAGTCAAAGCTCTCACGCTTTGGGTAACAACTATTCTAAAAAGACAAAAATTTCAATTTAAAACTAACCTGAATAAAAATTATTTTCGCGATAGTATATTGCAGTAGGATGTGCGTTGTGGTACACTAGATATCGGCTCAGAACGAGAAATCGGGGAGCCGAGTTCGAATTCCAGCTGAATCCGTTGTATTCACTTACGGGCAAATACCCTTGGGAAAGGTATTAATCCGTCTATTCCTTCCAGTTATGGGTTAAATAGCAGGACAGATTGGGTTCTATAGCCTTGGTCGGCAACCAGTCTACCACAGAAAGCAATGGCAGCCTACTGCGGGATAATCTTCTGCCCAAGCGTGTATCACGTATGGCACTTAACTGACTGATATTGCAGGAAATACATCCATTGCACCCATTGATTCTGGACATGGGCTGCTCCTGCGAAATTAATAAGTTACACAAATTGCGCTCATTATTCTAAGTCAATTAAAAACGCAACCAATGAATAAAGACAAAAAAAATTCTCTAAACACACGCATTTAGTCTACTGCGGGAATTTATCAAGGCAAATTGGAAATATTTTATTTTGTAACAAGTATTTATATACAAGGGCAAAATCGTTATTAGTTTTTTAATCATTTTTAAATAAAAGAATACTCATAAATATTTATCAGCTTTGGCAATAATCTAGGCAAATTATGGAGGAAGCCAAGTACCAATATTCAATATCTGATAAATGAAATAGTGTAGATTATATTCTTTAACATTTATGAAAATTAATATTAAAATTATTTTAGTTCATGATTAATTTATGTGTTATATATTTTAAATAGCATGGACTTATCAATATAACCTTTTTCTTTTAACGTTTAAACATTTTTATGGGTATGTTTTTGGCTTGGAAAAGTAGTACTATTTCAGGAATGGAGATATCTTAAAAAACATCCTGGTCTTTGATTTATATTTTGATAAGGTAGCAGCACTCACGAGAATTGCCGTCTGAGAAAGTGTGCCATTGCTTAGAGTAAAATTGTGGTTTAAATTTATAAATTTTGTTTATAAAATCCCTTTTGTGTTAATAAATACGTTATTTAAAAACTTTTTGCGAGTTTCCCCAATGTATTGTAAAGCGTAGTTCTGACAATTTTATATGCAACGCAACAAATGTTTACCTATTTACTCAAGAATAAAAATTTACAAATAGTTTCGGCATGTCGTAAAATCTAGCAACCTATCCGTGAAATGACATGGATTTATGACTTTTTCAAGTAAATATAAGGAACAATAGTGTTATGGTGCCCTATCTATAGAAATGAACTCTTCCTCCGTTAATAGATAATAACCTGCATGACTTCCCGAAAAGCGGATGAGAGGCAGTCGGGATGCAGTCTATAGGCAGTCGAGTCGTAGCGTAACTATACCGATAGGACTAACACTTCTATTTGCTGATTACTAAAACTTATTGTATATATGGTTTGTTATACTAATACATTGTTTGAACCTACCTTTTTATTTATCTGCGTCTTACTTCTAGGCCCTAACAAGGCCAAAACAACTAGGCGACGAAGGTTCGCCACAACAAATAGATAAAATTTGAACTTTGGATCGATAACCACTAATTCAGTTTATATATCCAGGTGGATTTAGTTTGAAAGAGAACGTGCATTGAAATGTTAATTTGTATGATGCAATTAAACTAAAATGTTAAATGAAAAAATTAGAAAATTGATTATTTTTTGAAATTTAGGAGAATTATTCTACCCAACTAAAAAATATTGCTGCTACTAAATTTTTGTAACGTTACGTAAAAGTTGCAAAAACATATTCTTTTGTAGATCCCCACATTTTTTTTCATTCCACATCAGGCAAGGCTGGGCCTCCACTGGTGCGCAGGCGGGGGTGGGGGGCTACACTGAGAGAAAAAAAATAAGATACAGCGTGTTGCAGAAAGGATAAGAGAGGGATGGTATTCAAGAAGACAGAAGATGGCAATTGAGTTTGCATTTAAACCTTTAGACATTGTAGTAATCAGGGAAACATTTAAACAGAAGTGAGTTTAACAGACGGGAAGTGAGGAAAAAGAAACTGAAAGAATAGAAGAGATAGTTGCATTTAACTATTTCAACGATAAAAGGATGAAACCTTGATACCAATCTAGTTGCACGAGTAAATTCATGTGGTCATTGAACCATGAAAAGAAGATCATCAGAAAAGTTGCTATGAAAATATTTGTAGTAAAGACAGAGAGAAGCCACATTGCGTTGATGAGAAAGTGTATAAAGGCAGTCTGCTAAGTCAGGAACGATTGCATTACTGAATTTTCTTTGGATTGTGTAGAGGAACTCAAGATGAAAAGCAAGAACACCCACCCAGATATGGCAACAATATTCAAAGCACGGACGAATGGTAGCTTTATAAATGTGCAAGATGGATTCTGACGACAACTCTTTGGCTTAGTGATCCAAACTTCTTAGCTACGTCAACCTCAGCATTATAAGGACGTTAACTTGTTACGTTGCATAAACTGAAATATAATACAAATCCAAAGAAGTTATTAGAGCGTATATTTTTCAGTTAAATTAGTGATTTTCAATTTTAAATTATCCGAAAATAAATTATATACTTTCGATGCATATTGTTACGTGAAGAAAAATTCTTCTGATTTTATTCGACCAGTGTGGAAGTTCTCAGCTAAAGCACTTCGCAAAGTAATACGACTTTATGAAAACATTACGGATGAGTGATCAGTGCATTAGGTTAGGAAAATATTTGCTCTCAACATTACAGTAATGTCATCATAACGTCACTTATCCCCAAACAAAACGCAGTGTATTTGCAACGTTGCAGCAACGTTCTATGTTGTTTGTTTTTTTAAATCTGGCTCAAACCCAGAGCACTCAGAGGAAACAGAAATTGTTAAATCGCTTACGAGTCTAATTTGATGGCATCTGCAAAATGGCAGGCACTTTCATGTGAATTTTATATTCGGGAAATGAATCAACCCAAACTGTCGCCAAGATAGCATATATCACGATGAAAACTATTTCCACGAACCAAATTTTCCCTGAGTTTCTCTTCATCCCTGATTATTTTCGTATATTTTGTACATTAATTAATAAAAATAAACTCCCATTGTTTTAATGTACTTGTTCTAAGCAGCTGATCAATCATCTGCTAGTTATGAAAAATGATAATAAAAAATAATACTGCTAAAATTTGAGTCCAATAACACTGAATCATGAGGAATGTTTTATTGGATATTCTCACGGTTTAATGATTTAGTGAAGTGTGACAGATTAAACACCCAAATTACTTTAATTAAAAAGAAAACCCAAGATACAAGCTCCACTGAACAAACCTTCTACTATAAAGTCAGTCAATCACTGGAAAAATCACTTGAATCACTCTAATATAAATATCTGCATTGTTCACTCAACTCAGACAAAAATATGCGGGATTCATCTCAGTTTTCTTGTGTTTTCGTTTTTTGTTGTTTTTTAGACTCTTTCGGTAACTGACACGACTTATATATTTCATTCCTCGATATAATCTCTGCAAATTTAAATTATCGAAATTGATAGAGAAAAATAATCTTAAATAACTTTTACCGAAGCTTGATTACTGATGCTCTTACTGTGACTCCCTAGTAGTTGGCCATCCGGCTCTTCACAAAACAAAGAATTGTTGTTTCTAAATTTGAAGAACATCAATCCATTTTGGTTGATTTAAAAATCTTCTTCCATCTCTTCCGTTTTTTCTCGTCTGGAAATGAGAGTCGTGGTTGTGGGTGGGTTAGCGAATCGAAGGAGAATACGGAGAACAGAATGAAATAATATGTTGAGAAAAGGCAGACACATTGCAAGAGGAAATATCGAATGTCAATAAGGATTTACATTCGGCAGGAGCTAAGAACTATATCTTAAATAGATATTTCAAATTGATTTTCTATTTCGGTTGGTTTTAATGAAGGAATCGTCGGCTGGGGGCCTGCTTATTCTGTTGGCTGGACGAACGGACGAGCAGTTAAATTTGCTAGAAAGTTAAATTGGGCACCTTATAAAAGGTCAGGAGAACCGAATTGACCGAGCAAATTACTTTGTAAGGATTTTTTTCTTTTGTTTTGTGAGAATGAGGATTGTAAATATGTAACTTCTGAGAGGTGCATAACAGAACTTTCAGGACAAATAATTTATTTCATTTACATAAGCTGAGGTAATTGATTTCTAAAACTTATAATGTAAGTTGTATTATTTCTTATATTTTGAACATGAACTGCTGCAAAATATCTTGTTGAAATCTGAAGGCACATGGGAACACCAAAAGAGGTCTTTCGAAAACTAAGTAAAATATCAATATATAAAGAATACCGGACCGAGATAAAAGCAAAGTATCGCTTCTCATTTTAGATGGAAGAAGGTGACAAATCCCGGGGACTTTAACCTTGTGGCCACATTTTCTGCATTGCACTAAGGGAGTTGGATTCTGTGTGATATCTGCGAAAATAAAGGTCACACGATCCGTAAGATCGGTTTCATTCGACAACGCTGATTGGGTAGCGACTAGAGATTGAGAGTAAAATAAGGAGAAGTTGTAAAGCTTGGAGCTGTGAAAATGTAATGTATGAGTTGCGAAATGATGGATGTGTTGTTAGATAAAGTGATATTAGCGGCAGTGGGTTCCAATACTAGGAATAAGAAAAATATTATGGAAGAAAAGGAAACCGCTGGTTCACTGACACTTTGTTTAATTAATCCGTCCAATTTTCTACAATTTTGGGGATCACATCGCATTGTATTACCAATTATAAGTTCTAAAAATATGTAGAAATATTTTAACTTTAAAAAGAGGTCTGAAAAGGGAATAAAAAATAATGAGTTATTTAAGCATTTAGGTGATTATCATGTAATTATTTTATTTGATTGCGGATAATTAAGCATAAAACTCGAACACCCGAAAATATATTATAATTATAAGAATTGCCACCCACCCAAATAGCCGTTAGAATACCCATAATGGACTTTGATCAGCATATATAAATAGTCGATCAAAAGCACAACGCACATGGCTTCGCAAATGCGTTTTAAAATGAAACAGCCTGTCACTACATATAGTTTTATGCAAAATATATACATATACGCACACACACTCATACATATATATATTGTAGTCAAAATGAAATTTATATTTTCTTTATTAAGATTTTTCGAATGCGCAGCCCAGTAGAAATTTTAAAAATAAAATTTAAAATAAAAATAAAATTGAAAAGTTTTAAAATAAAATACTTTTAAATTTTAAAATAAAATACTTAATGATACAAATAAACCCCTATGTAAGGTGCATAGCTGACTTTTTCGTTTTAGTTAACAATATTGATCAAATTACACAACTTAAAAATAAATTTGAAAGACACTTCGTCTACAAACTTACATTAGATAATAATATTAATAATAAAATTTCATTCGTGATCGATTTATTGATTCCAGCACACAAGATTTACTACTTCTTTATATAGTAAAGCAACTAGCATAAACTCATGTCATATTAATTATAATAGTAAATGCCCACAACGATATAAATCAGCTGTTTTTAAAAGTTAATTCAACGCACACAAATCATCTCTTCTTCCAAAGCCATATACTATAAAGAATTACATAACACTAAACAAAACTTAACAGTGAGTTTTTTAACTCCGTCAATGATCTACAAATTAAAATGTATCTTAAAAACCTTAATAATACCTCTGACAAAATTGATAATATAAATAATAATAGTGTTCGTCAAAATAAACTATTAAATTACTATTGCAACCAAATTCATAATAATTACAAACATGATGCAACAACACTCAAAAACATAATAAGTAGAAATGGTAAGCCAATTAATAATAATAAACAAATTAAGCTTATCATATATGATAAAAAATGTAAAACAATTGACCTCATAGTCACTAATAACCCTACAACCACACAACTAAATCCAATACAGAAAATCAATGTAGTGTATCATTTTACATAACCATTCAGAGATTGTATTTCTGATACTAATAATAAACCCACTACATATATTTCTTTTACTACAATCACGCTCTCCCGTAGATTTACCTGTCACCTTTCTGATCATAGTTCTATTAAACAGCATTTTTTAGAAAAACATAACCATGTACGTAATATTAGACAGATTTTAGTCGACAACACTATTATACTCACACACAAACACAGCCAAAAGAAACTTCAGATATTGGAGGCCATTTATATTAAATCAAAGCAACTCACACTCAATAAAACATATTTCAATCTAGTCACAACCCATTACATTGCATTTAGAAATATGGTTCTGTTAACATTTCGGTCTCTCACGTTGTGTTATATCATAGAACCGTATTACTAATTTACAACCTGTGTCTGCTATTCGGTGACTGTTATCATTGCATAGCAATGTTTTATGTCAACACAAGGGAATATCATCTTTGATGGCAAATATATTTATGATAAAGTCCCTACAACCACTCTGAGAGAAAATCTTAGAACCAGCGTAATATAAAATATCCAAATGTTAGACCATTTTTGTGTTTATTTTCACAAAAAATAAAACCAAAGTACGATGTTTAGAACAGCTCATCATATAGGTGAAACTATCTACTCCTATTAAAAATCTAGGGTCAACTGTTGTAGACTTTCATTGTATGTCACATGTAACAATATGTTTAGATAATTTTCTACTACCTCAATACAATATATATATATATATATATATATATATATGTGTGTGTGTGTGTGTGTGTGTGTGTGTGTGTGTGTGTGTGTGTGTGTGTGTTCTATATATAAGGTTCTCCGTTTGTTTCCGCGTAAAATCAAAAATTAAAAAAATTGTGAGTGCAGTGGCTCCGTTAGGTTTTTCAAGTTGAAAAATGTTTTTCCGGAGTAACGCCACTTTTCTGCATTTTTAAGCGTCTCTTTGTTTTGCATACTCATAGCTGTCCACGAGACGTGCAAACAATCGTTTTCAGCACTTATTGTGATCACTGTTTAATTGCATCATCTATTTCCCTACTCTACTCACGTCAATTTGTCAGCGATCTCCGATAAATATCACTGGTGTAACTACTTTCACAAACAAGAATTCAATGATATAACTACGTTTAGTATACAGGTTCAGTCCCTGATACCATTTTGTCAAATTCTCTCTCGGTTGCTATGTGCAACAAAACAAACTACATTACAAGTTATTTAGAGGAAGATACAATATCTAGTGTCATACAATATGGGTAGAACGTGTAACTAGAAAAGAAAGTAATATAATCAAGTTGTTACCTTTTACACAAAACAAAAGAAAATATTTTAAAGAAACCTTCATCAGTGCTAAACAACTTAATAGCAATCAGTGAACTTGAGAAAATATTTTTAAAATATTTAATATATTTCAAACGACACTACCGTTAAATGTTCGGTTAATGAATACTGAATTTTACCTTATAGCGTCTAATAATTTTATACTTACAATCATTATTACAAGAGAATAAATATATTTGTCCGAAGTTATTTATATCTTTTAAAAATATTCTATTACTTGGTGGGTAATTAAAGACATCACATTTTCTGCTTCAGATACATCGGATAAAAGTGCATTGAATATTGTTGCCACATCTACTTGGATGCTCCTGTTATTAATCTCTAGGATCTCGACAAATTCCCCCCGCCAAAAAAACAACAACAAAATCTGCAATATAATCGGTCCTGACTTGGCATCTTTTCATCACTAACTTTCTCACCTACATGACGTGACTTCCCTCTGTCTTTTCTACAAACGTTTTCATGGCAAATGCATTGAAAACATTTTTATTAGTGTCCTGTTCACGTGATTTAAGCGTGCTACTATATAGGCATCTAGGTTCCACCATTTATCGTTAAAATAGTTAAATATAACCGCTACTTCTACTCCAAGTTTGCTTTGTCGCACTTCTGTTTAGTTGTTTCCTTGATAGCTACATTCTCAAATAATTGAATGCAACGTCAAATGCCATCTTTTATCGAACTGAATCTCTTTCATATTTTCTTCTTTATTCATTGCCCTTTGTACCCAGTCTTTTCTTTCACTGTAACCTCCTGCACACTAGTAGCAGTCAAGCCTTGCTTAAAACGAAATGATTAAAAAATACAGGGTATGGTAGAAATAACATTACTTCCTACATAATAATAAGTCTTTAGTGGCAATGGTGTCTTCATCTAGCTAATGTCTATCATAATTTGGAAGCCGTTTCTGCCGCACCTTGCATTTCACCACATGGCAAAATATTTAATAAATTAGAAGAGTTCCAAAAATGTTTCCTTTTATTGAGTAAAAAAACTTCCGATGTATAGGCTACTCTTTCAGCTATTAAACTATTTTCCTACATAGACAGTATCACTAAATATAAAATTTCACCAGCGATGAACATTTCTAGGGTTGAAAACTGTGCGGGCCTGAAACATGTCTGATAACACATTGCTACATGCGCTGCTAAAAGATATAAATAGTCTGCAAACTATGCTTCCATCCATTGTTTGTTCTTCGTAAATCTTGAGTAAGCGACGAAGAATATACATTCAGATAATTTTTTACGTGGGTGGAAAATTAATAATACACCTTTACGCTGTAGACACTTTTTCATCAGACACATTTTACCAAGAGAGTAACTAAATTGATTTCTGTAACTAATTAAAATAGATTATGGCTTATTAGCGGAAGGGCTAACACTCTATCCATTAGTGATAGCTTAGGTCAACTTAATCAAGTATAAAACATTCCCTTCAGAGGAAAATTTGTACTTCTAAGTTACTTAAAATTTATATGGGTGATGGGAAATGTTTCAATGAAGGACAGAAAGTGCAAAACAGAAATTTGAAAAAGCATTGGGATAGAGAAAGAAGCCATCCTAAAGTTAAGCAAAGTATTAAAAAACAGAAACATATTGTTAAAAACAAAGGAAACAGTACTAAATATTATCTCATATCAGTTATTGGGGCAGCGCTCCTCATAGATAACATGGAGAATTGTGGATCTGCTGAAGAATACTGAGACTACCATGAACTAAACAGGTCAGCAACAATAACATTGTAGTAAAATGGAAAATAAAAAAGATAATTATATTACTGTTTGAAAATTTTAAAGCACATAATGAGCAAAAAGAGCTTGGAAATTAGATACTCACGGAACATATTAAACAAAAAGCAAAAGAGGAAAACAGCGCGTAACATAGTGAGCAACATTCAGTAAAGGAATGGTGGAAAAAGGTTTGGGAGAGATAAAAAAAATTATTAAGAGCGACAAAGAAGAAGAAATGGTGTAAAGTCATAATTGCCACCATTCTGAAAGGACATGGTAATAATAATAATAATAATAATAAGAAGAAGAAGAAGAAGAAGAAGAAGAAGAAGAAGAAGAAGATGCAAATATTACAGCATGTTCTATACATTAGTGTGAGTAGGTGTAGCAGCTTTCCGAGGGTTTGTGCCGTACAGTTTGTCCAGTTGTCTATACATATGTGGGAAGATGGTCATTGTAGAGATAATGATTAAAGTTTTCAATAGGGAATTTCAAAGTATTCTGATCTCTATCACGTGAAAATTGATCCTTTTATATTTATTTTACTTTTAACAGTTTTCAATTTTTTAATAATTTCTATCTATCTCGCTCTTTGTCTAACTCTCTCTCTCTCTCTCTCTCTCTCTCTCTCTATATATATATATATATATATATATATATTGTTAAATATAAGAGACAATGGATGACAATTATGTTTAATCATGAGACGTTCTAAGGATCTTATTCTGGCTTTAATTTCAGGTGAAAATAAAGACAAAATGTCTCCAAGATTTGGATAATTTTTTATTAAGTTGGTTCTAAGCTTTCGGCTCACACGAGCCATCTTTAGAGAGGTTACACGGACGTTAACATAAAAAAGAACCACCATCAAAGACGATTTCATTTTGTGTTGAAATAAAACTTTGCTAAGCAATGATGACAATTACTAAATAGCAAACGCAGTTCGTAAACTTGTAATGCGGTTCTATGACGTCACACCAACTTAATAAATAATTATCCAAATCTTGGAGAATTTTTCTCTTTATTTTCACCTGAAATTAAAGACAAAATATGATCTTTAGAACGGTTCATGATTAAACATAAGAAATTCATTGTCTCTTATATTTAACAATATATGTTTAGAAAATTATCTGTTGCCTCGATACACTATATATATATATATCCCAGTCAATATATGAGAGAGAGAGAGATAGATAGAGAGAGAGAGAGAGAAAGAGAGAGAGAGAGAGAGTGTGTGTGTGTGTGTGTGTGTGTGTGTGTGTGTGTGTGTGTGTGTGTATAAAAATTTGTGTATTTGTTAAGAAATACCTCTTTTATACATGTTCGACCCAGAGGTAAATGCGATTAAGCTTTTTGTTTTAAAATTTTCTGTGATTCGTACAAGTATTTTCTCTTCTAGGCACAAAATGTGTCAAAAATATCAATAGCTTAATTAGAAAACATTTAAACACACGAAGCCTACTGAACTCTATCTGAAATATACTAATAGAAAATACAAACCTTAGTAACCTTGTTCAGATATGCACAAAGTTTAAAATAATGGAAGCCTTAATAATAAAAAAGGAAAAGCTAACACTCAATAACATTAACTATGAACACGGTTTCAATATTCTACACGTGTTTGGACGTCCCGACTTGGCAGCTCGACTCTAGCCACTTTCTAACCGGCGGGATGTGGCTTCCCACTATCTATTCTACAAATATTTTCATGGCTTCTGCTCCGACGAATTTAAGTCACTGGTTCCCCCCGCAGAAGGCGTGCAACCAGACTGGCAACAAGGTCCCACCCATTTACAATTAGATCAACCAAATGAAGCCGACAATTCTATTCACTCAGCTTTTTTTCTTGCACTTCCCGCCTGTGGAACTCCCTTCCATATTCTTACTTTTCAGACAGTTACAGCCTCCAGGAATTCAAATGCAATGTCAATACCCATCTCTTATCCACTTGACTCCAGTTCTTTCTACATCACCCTGCGTAACTTTTCCTTTCCCTGTACCCTCGCAACTGTCTTCACACCTGTGTTCCCATCTTTCTCTTGCCCTTTCTCTAACACTCTTTGTAACTGGTCCGTCTTTTTTAATCGTTTATTCTCATCTAGCCCCGCTGCGCATCAGTGGCAGTACCACCTTGCTTGGGATGAAACAATTTTAAAAAAATCCTATAACTTCAAATACATACATAAATGGAAATGTTATCGAATTCCTTTAATCAACAAAAAAGCATAAATATCCCTCAGAATTTTTTTTATCTCTTTACCTGTAATATATATATATATATATATATATATATGTGTGTGTGTGTGTGTGTGTGTGTGTGTGTGTTATTAGACATGTATATATTTATCAATATCAGAGATAGAACGTTTAAATATACAGACAGTGTGAGATTACTAATCAACATTGCCTGGTGACTGTCGATTTTATGCTTTAGTGCAATTTTCAAACCAATATTGCATTGAAGAAAAAAAATTAACTATCATGCAGTGTGATTCTGTACATTTTCCCTTTTCTCCTCTCTCTCTCTCTCTCTCTCTCTCTCTCTCTCTCTCTCTCTCTCTCTCTCTCTCTCTCCCTGTATATATCTATATATATTTTTATATATCAAGAATAGCATTGGGAAAATTTTTTGACAGTTTGGAAAAAGTGTACTTGTGACGCGTTTTGTCTATTAGGACATCATCTTACTAAATTTGTTATGTTAGTATGACTACACACACGCACGACAGAGAAGTGCTGGAACTGTTAAAATTTATTTTTGGGAGGAATTATATTTAAGCGAATTCATTTACAGTATTTTCTTTTCCCTTTCCATCACTTTCGTCAACAGATTTTCTAGCTGGCGTTATCAGAAAATCTATCAGGAATGGAAAAATGTTATAAAACACAGGGGGCAAATTTGCTCTGGGTGATCTTGCAATTAAAGCACACTCTAAACATTTATTTCATTGTGATTTAGTTCACAAAATAATATGTCAAATGCATTGGTTGCCTACAGTAATCAGGCAAACCACAATTTTGACATAAAAATTGCTACTCCGATTTTCGGAGAAAATGATTCACGATGATATACATGTTTAAGCTGTGTTTTTATTGCAAAATCAACCACAGTAAGTTTTAACCCTGGCTCTTACAACGTTTCATTATTCCTGGGACATCTAATAATGCTAGGCAGAAAACAAACAGAAAAGGGCACCCAATGAATTCGGCTTGATAGAAAGTTTCCCCAACATTTTATAATTCTCTTCACCCATCTGTCAAAACGCAACACAAGTAATGTTTTTCCAATTTGCATATATTTCGTCCCAGATCTTTTCAAGTTTATGCATTCACTAGCAGTATAGCCCGGCGTTGCTCGGGTGTAATGAAAACTTTAAAACTAATCCATGGTTCTGAAGCTCAGACTCTTTGGACGTTGGCACGAAAGACTAAAAAGCAATTGTTGTTTCCAGTTAAAGTGAAACCGTACACTGAAAGAAAAATGAATGGATGTAAGTCAAATTTTAATTTCCTGGTATCGATATCAAATAATGTTTTTCGTCGCAAACTGAATTTTGAAGATAAATAAGTCCTCTGAGTAAATGGTATCATAGCTGAGAATAAGAACTACAATTACACCTACTTAGAGTTAAACCTGAAGCAAAAACTGAAATAAAAGGGCTGAAAAAATACAGACATACAGGCAGATAAACAGACACACATACAAACATCTTGCCCTTTATAAATATATATTATCGATTTTCTGCACTATTCTAAGAACAGCAACCTTGAAACTTCTGAATATTGTTTCTTATGTCTTTGTCTATGAGTGTATCAAATTTGATTAAAATCGGACCACTCCTTCTCTAACCCAATTTTTTCGATTATCGATTTTTGATATTTATCGGGGGTACCTCGACACAAAACCTAGGTAAGAACTCTCGCAGACGCTTATAGTACAACTGTGTAAATTTTCAAGAAAATTGGTTCAGTCCTTTCGTAGTCTATAGGTAACGGACACGCGCAGACACACACACAGACACACAGAAATTGCTTACTGGATTTGAATGTCATTGGACTTTAGTTCTTTTGCATATTTTTTTATTTGCTCTCTTATTATCATCTTTTACTTTCTAAGATTAAATTAATTCCCAGAATTTAAATTTGAATAGATCTGGGACGAAACCGGTCGTTTATTTTAGTATATAAAAATGTCTGCAAAAATTTCGCTTGTTCCTTGCTATTATTAAGTTTTGTACACTGAGAATCTGTTCTCATATACATATATATAATTTGTCGCTTTTTTGCAGGGGTCAATTCTTTTTTTAATAACATTTAGAGTCTTTATTAATCACTGGGTACAAAACCCACTCAAGAAGAATGAAATATCCCCAAGTAAGAAGAATTAATACGGGATCAATACCAAACCATGAAGGAAAGAGGACAGAGAATAAATACTTGATTATTTCCACATGGAAAGTTCGGTAAATTTCAAGACACACCAATGTTCGTTCCTTTTTTCTGTAATTTAGATGAAAAAGACAATATTTTATTTTTTATTTTCAATTTCGGATTGCTTTTTAATGATTTCACGTTCAAATTACCTTTTTAAATTGGATAATTTTGTGTTATTTCATTCCCGGTAAAAATATTTCATTAAAAATTGAAAGAATTGCAATAAAAATGAAATAAAATAAAAACGGGATATCATAATTTAAAAGCGGCAAAAATAAAAATAAGGAACGAAAAGAGATTGTCCGCTAATAATGAACTGAAGAAAAATAACGAATTTGAAAAGAAAAGAAAAATTTAAAAAATGTTCATTTGTGATAATTAACTTTTCTGATACCAGTGTCAGTTAATAATTCGCGTGCATCTTTAAAAATAGCATCAAAACCTTAGACAAGTTTGTTGTGTTGGCTGAAATATCTCTACGCAATTAAAAATTCATTAAAATATCCCATCGCAGTTCGAAGAAACCGAAAGAAAATATGACCTTCAGATAAGAAGGCCGACAAAAATATGTCTAACATATTTTTTTATAAAGAGAAGGAAATCGTTCAACTACATAGATAGCGTAGATGAGTTTGTTTTGGAAATCGACGAAGACCGGTAATCAGAATGAAATTTAAATTATAATTGCTTGTATATTTGTGAAGTTTCGTTTGCAAGAAAAAAATCGATATGTCAAATTTGTGAGGTGTATGATGGCGTAGAATGCTCTTAAACAAGCACACACTCATAAACATAAACAATATAAACACACGTACACATAAACAAACGTATACAGTACAGTTTTGGGAGATGAGATTCGACTATAATTCTGTTTAAACTGTGGCATTGTTTTACGCCGATGCAAGTAAAAAGACAAATAATTAATTTCTATTTGGAGAAATGAGTACAAAACTGAAAACCTGCGTTAGGTGAAAAAATATAAAACAATTTAAATATGCGCATGTATGTATGTATGTATGTATGTATCTATCTATCTATCTATCTATCTATCTATCTATCTCTGTACATCTATCTATCTATCTATTTATCTATCTAAGTTCTATTGTGATTGCATTTTTAAAGCAAGTTACATATACCATTGGATGTGCGTTGTGGTGCAGTGAATATCGGCTTGGAACGAGAAATCGGGGCGCCGTGTTCGAATTCCAGTTGAATTTCTTGCATTCACTTATGCACAAATAGCCTTGGGAAAGGTATGAATCCATCTCTTCTCTCCAGTTATGGGTTAAATAATAGGACAAATTGGGTTCTATAGCCTTAACTAATCTACCGCTGGATAATTTTCTGTGGGATAATCTTCTGCCCAGTCAGTCATGTATTTTTCGAGACATGATCGCCCAGCCGTGTATCACGTATGGAACTTAACTGACTGACTGATAAATATCATTAAATCAATTTACGTGTGTCCGATGTGTATTTTATGCTTGATGGGTAAAAGTGAACGTGTGTATACATGTATAAATGTTTGTATAAATAGAGTATATATATATATAATCATCCTCCCCAAGTAAGGCGATAATACCAGCGAGACGAAAGTGAAAGGGAATGAGAAAACGTTAGTCAGTCAGGAGAACTGGCAATAAAACAACAAGATTCAAAAAGTTAGAAAATAGCGATTGAAGTTTTGCATTTAAATTTTTCAAGCTTGCATGTGCCAGAGAAGCAAGAAACCTGTGATCAAGAAACTGTTAGAAAAGATCGTGTGGTTACAACTAGCTATTTGAATAGTGAAAGAATGAAAGCCAGTACTGTTGACCGTTTACATTCATGTTGTTTAGGTACCAAGGAGATCTTATTAAAATAATTACCATCAATATATAGACAAGATAGAGAACTACATAATGTCATCTCGTAGAAAAGGTAACTGTAGTCGAATTGTCATGTCATTGGTGAAAACATTACAAATATTTCTTTGACTTTTGTCAAGAAACTCAAGTTATATAACAGGAAGTTTGGGTCAAATATGGCAACAATATTCAATGCAAATACGAATGTTAGATTTGTATATCAGCAAAATGGATTCTGATGAAAAGTTTTCTGACAAGACAGTGAAACAACATTCCAAACAGCACAGCTAGCAACTCATTCTATATTATCCCTAAACTTTGTGTCAGTAATATATATATATATATATATATATATATATATATATATATATATATATGTGTGTGTGTGTGTGTGTGTGTGTGTGTAAGGTAATTGTGATATTAGCTGTTTCCTTATCAGTAAAAAAAAATTCATTTAACATTCAGTTGAAATTTATAAATGTCTTTCTTTAAAAGGAATTTTCTGGAAATTAGGTTTCTAGTGTCCAATAACTGTTATTGATCTTTCAACAATTGACGTCTTTTCCTTTTGTTTGAGGTAGTGTGGGACGTCAGCATCTGGATCATGACATTATTTTTGTCTTCGGTTACATCGGATAACAATTTTAGTTGTTACTACTGTTGAAATTTCTCAAGTGTTGTGTTTTCTGTTATTTAGTATAGTTCTTTTGTGTGATTCTGGACTACCAATCCGTGAGCTGCAAAGAAGGATGGTTCTTGCTGAAAGCTACACGTTTCGCTCAATCGAGGCCATTGTAACAACCAATCTGACATAGTGATTGTATACAGCCAAAAGTTTACATATTTCTGATCGTGTTTAACGACAGGCGTGGCAAACCTATGAACTTCTCGATCTGATGAGAGTATTTAATGTTTTGGTATTGTGTCACTTTAGGATATTGGGAAAACCTACTCATACAACAGCATATTCTATTCTCAATTCCGTTATCTCTTATACTAAATTATTGCAACAGATCAACACCCTAAGTTTTGGAACTATTTAGTATTTTATATTTATCTATATTTTTTATGATCGATTTAGTGCATGTGGTATTGCTGCTATCATTCCAACTCCTGATCTCTTTTCTATTTTTTAAATATTTATATTGAGTCCTAATGCATATATATATATATATATATATATATATATCATAAAATATTTTAGATTATTACAATGGGTAATACATATTTCACCGCGTCCTGATGTTATTATCGCGGCTCGTCAGATCTAAATGGTATAACAGTTGGTCCTCAAAATATCCCCCCAAATCTATTTTATTTTATTTTACATAGACGCTCATATATCCATATTAGAATAGACATTTCTAACGGTTATTTACGAAAGTTTCTCGCTCATTCGAAAAGAACACCAAAGAAAGAGAAAAGCTAGCAGACTGTTCTCTTAGAAAAACATGTTCTCTTGGAAAAATTTAACAATAAAATTTAATTCTAAATATACTGGGATATGTTTACGGTACAAAAATAAATTGTACATCATAATTTTAATACACCTTGAAAAATAACTACTCTTACTATTATTTTAAAAATTAATGCTAATTTCAAAATATATTGTTAAAATAATTAAAAATACTAAGATTAAAAAAATATAAATATAGAAACAGGAAAAATTAGATAAACTTAACAGAAGGGGGAAATACACAAAAAGAAGGGGAAAAAAAAAGAAGAAATCACGATAGAATGGATTTTAAAATAATTAAAAAAACGCTAGATCGAAATCGACGTATATAATATCATATTCATTCTTAGAAACGCGACAAAGAATTTACCTTTAAATTAAAGTATAGCGACTATGGGTAATATTCATGGTGAAAAATAAATCATAAATCATATATCATGACATAAATTACATTATGACCGCTAGTTTTAATTTATTCTAACTTAGTTCAAGTAATAACTCCAAAGAAGAAAATATAATTTATTAAAATACAAACCTAAAAAATATCTTAAATACGAGCAATAATAATAATAGATAATAATAAAAAAATAATAACAAATAAAACAATAAAGAGATAACAAATATATGTATACATACATATATACACATACACACACATATATATATATGTATTTATATGTATATATATATATATATATATATATACATATGTATCAAACAAGATTTCTCTAAGACGTAATGATAATTATAATAAAAATAAGACTACTACTACTACTAATAATAATAATAATAATAATAATAATATTCATTCTATCAAAAAAGAAGACAACAAAAATTACAAAAATACCTACAAATATAATAATTATAAAAAAATAAAAATTAAGAATATAAAATATAAAAAGCTTTTGCTTTAAACTAATATTAATCTGACGTGGAAAATTTAGCTATATGATATTAACATACATGTAAAAATTAACGTTGAAATTTAATTTAAAATATAATGGGTTATATTTACGGTACAAAATTAAATTGTACAACATAATTTCAATACAATTTGAAAAAATAACTACTCTTACTAGTATACCAAAAATTCCTATTAATTAAAAATCTTCAGTTAAAATAATTAAATAATTAAAAAATAAAAATGAAACATTAGAAAGATAAACCTAAAATGAGGGAGGGGGAAATAAATAAAAGGAAAGAGATAAAAAATTAGAACAATATAGAAAAGAATTTAGATTAATTTAAAATAAGCTTTCTAGTCAAACCCACGTCTATTACACTAATATTCATTCTTAGAAACGTGATATGAGATTTCCTTCTTAAATTAAAATATACCGATTATGGGGTATATTTTAGTGAAAATATATCATAAATCATACATCCTAATATAAATTGCAATATAACAACTAGTAATAATTTATTTTAAATGAAGTTAAAATAATAATTCCTAGTAAGAAAATCTAAATAAAAAATTAAAATATAATCTTAAAAACCTCTTAAATAATAATAATACTACTAATAGATAATAATAATAATAATAATAATAATAATAATAATAATAATAATAATAATAATAATAACAGCGCTGGCAAGACAAACCTCTGCATGGCCAATATCCAGTACGTGCCAATAAATCCAATGTTGACAAAGTTAATACTCATCGATGGTTACGTGCATCTGGATTAAAGTCCGAAACTGAAGGCTTTATTCTTGCAGCACAAGACCAAAGTCTTTTCACGAGAAACTTCCAGGCAAATATTATGCATAATAATATGGATCCAAAATGCAGGTTTTGTGATAAACACCAAGAAACAATAGACCACCTAATCTCAGGCTGTTCTGTGCTTGCCCCAAATGAATATAAAAATCGCCACGATAGAGTTGGGCAATATTTACATTGGGCAATATGCAAACATTATGGAAAAGCTGTAGGCAAACACTGGTATGAACATCACCCAGCACCGGTTACAGAAATAGAAGATGTAATCATTCTATGGGATTACACCATCTACACAGACAGAAAAATTGAAGCAAACAGGCCAGACATTATTGTTAAAAACGAGAAGGAGAAAACTTGTCTATTAATTGATATGGCTTGTCCAGCGGATTGTAACATAGCAACCAAGGAATTTGAAAAACTGTCAAAATATAAAGACCTGGAAATTGAAATAGGAAAAATGTGGAAATTGAAAACAAGAGTTGTGCCAGTGATAGTAGGTGCACTTGGAATGATAAAAAATGGAACAAAACAACACATTGAAAGAATCCCTGGACACCCCAGCTTAAGAGATATACAAAAAATTGTCTTATTAAGTACAGCCCACACACTAAGGAAAACTTTATCTATGTAATGCTGGAGATGATAGGGAAGATAGAAAAACATGAAATGGAACCATAACAACACGCCACTACCTGCCTTAGGTCTCCCCGCAGACTTGGTTGGTAGTGAGACCAAAGCAGAAATCGAAATATGATGAAAAATGACATAATAATAATAATAATAATAATAATAATAATAATAATAATAATAATAAAAAATTATAAAAAATTAAAATAATAGAGAATAAAAATTCGTAATAATACATATATATATATATATATATATGTATCAAACAATTTCTCTCAGACGTTAATAATAATAATAATAATAATAATAATAATAATAATAATGATAGTAATAATGATAATACTCATTCTGTAAAAAAGAAAAAAGAAACTTAAAATGTACCTTTGAATATAATAATTATAACAAATAAAAATAAAAAAAAAACAATAAATCAGAAATATCGAAAAACCTTTGCTGTAAAATGATATTAGCATATTCCAGAATTTTTCCAAAATAAACACTTTTTATATTAAATCAATGTAAATTAACATAATTTACACTAATTCAAATCACAATCACGATTTATCGAGACTATTTTATATCTATATTTTGTCTGCATTTAACTATTAATTCATTCCGCTGATTAAGTAGTTTCTTAGGGTTATTATATTTTATAATCATCTATTTTTCCTCCAGGCATAAATTGCACCTATCTCTGAAATTTTTGGTAGTATTGGCGCTTTTCACAATCCGCCATCTGGCCAGTGGGGTAAATTCTCCGTCTTTAATATTCCAATATTGCTTGGAAATGGCAGTTTGATGTTTCAAGGAGGCGTTGAAAAAAGATTGTCTGTGGTTGTACAGTCTCTGCTTCCAAGTACCTGCAGATGTCCCTATATAAAATCTGTTATTTTTGGGGTCCTCAACTGGACAAATTGTGGCTTCATAAATAACTTTATCGGAATTACACCTCCCATCAACTGAAAAATTTGTTTTATTGATGCAATTACAGGAAGGTTTGTTGACCAAAGAAGTCTAAGTAATTTGTTATTATGTGAATTAATAATGTTTTGTATGTTTTTTGTGGTAGAATAACTAATTTTAAGAGTTTTTCTAATAAATAATTTACTTAAGGAGTGGTGTTGGTGGAAGCGTTTGCTAACTAAATTTAAAAAGTATTTACCTATGTTTACATTGGACAACTTGCAGAAAGGAGGGTTGAACCATATTATTTTTCTTTTTCTAACTTATGTTTCTAGTTTTGTCTTTCAATTTTTCTTCGTATCATAGTTCAGTTTTAAAATCACTCTTCTATAGGGCTTCATTTTATATTGTTTTATTCTCATCGAATATTTCCTTATTAGAAGATAATTTATTAATTCTAATTTTGACTGTTTTGGGTATTTATTTTATGATAGACTTAGGATGATTAGAATTAACATTAATATAGATAGGCGATATGTTACTTTTTTGATGCGGTTTAAATGTATTTTTTGATAGGTTAAAGCTAATATTTAAAAAAACTAACGATCTTGAGATTAGATGAAATTTCGATTTTGAAGCCCGGCATTTTAAAAGTTCTAATACTTTTTTAGAAATCCATGATGTTTGGAGATCATTACTGTCAGGGATATCCAAAAAACCATCGTCCCGGTAGATACCTACTTGATTGGGTTCAACAATATATATATCCCTATCCGATCCACGATTTGAGCTGAATCATAAGCCCCCATTGGGACATCAAAATTATTGATAATATTTTTAGTACAGATAGTCATAATATACTGGTAGAGATTGTCTAGAAGCGAAAATAATATCCATTTCATTATTAGAAATATATGTGAAATTTCTAGCATAGTTTAAACTATTAACTTATAAATTGTACAAAATAGAAGGATAAAAGTCTACTATATCAAATTGTAAAAATGAGGCTTTTTTCTTATTAGAATGTTCGGAAACCATGTAATGGTTTCAGAAGAACCTTTCTATAAATTGGAATTGAGATTTTCTTGTATTGATATTACAATTTTCTTAATTATATTACTAGAAACTAAACCTAATTTAGTTTTAGAGGGATTAATTAGTCTTGTTTGCAGGCCATTCTCAAAATTCGGTTTGTGGTCCTTAAAAGTAAATATGCGTGTTTTGTTTTGATTCTCTCCGTGATTTCTAGTTTATGTGCCAATGCAGCAGTTTTCTTATTAATTGTGGACAACATATAATCATTTTTATCTTTTTTATAAGTACTGGAGATTTTCTTAAGAATGAGTTTATGGTATTCAGTTGGTTCTATTTTATATATATTACTCGACTTATCAGCATTTATCCACATCTTCTTAGAGTTTCTGATCATTTTAATGTTCCTTTTCAGAAGAGACTGGAATTGGTTATGTTGTTTTCTAAACTTGATCTTTTTTAATCAACTCAAACATGTCGGTCTAAAAAGACTTGGGAAGTTTATTGCCTGGTGGGTTTTTTTTGAGATCTCATATTATATTATTTCTCTTATTTTCATTTGAAGCATTCTGTGGATTGATATAGAAATAGGTTTTCATCATAGTCTTTTAATGAATTCAATTATTTTTACAGTGGGAACCAGAGAAAAGGAATTAAGTGATGGATAAGGAATGTTCTTCATTGAATATTCAGGATGAAATTTATCCATACTGTTGCACGCGATATTCGAAATGTAATAATATCCGAAAAAGGAATTATCCAAAAAAGCTCAACTTATATTAAATAAGGAGCAACTTATAACGTAGCACACTTGGTATACAATCCAGGTAAATTCCGATAGAGACGAACTCAAGAGAACTCAATGTTAAATTCATTTATATACTTTAACAGAGTAATATAGTTTATAAAAGATTTTACATTATTACACTGGGTAGTGTGCGTTGTGGTGCAGTGGATATCAGCTCGGAACGAGAAAGCGGAGAGCCGAGTTTAAATTCCAGTTGAATTCATTGCACTCACTTACGCGCAAATACCCTTGGGAAAGGTATTAATCCGTCTCTTCTTTCCAGTTATGGGTTAAATAACAGGACAGATTGGGTTCTCTAGCCTTGGCTGGCAATCAATCTACCGCAGAAAGCAATGGCAACCTACTCCGGGATAATCTTCTGCCCAGTCAGTCATGTCTCTTTCGAGACATGATCGCACAAGCGTGTTTCACGTATGGAACTTAACTGACTGAATACATATTTCACCGCGTCCTGATGTTATTATCGCGGCTCGTCAGACACAAATGGTACAACAGTTGATCCTCAAAATATCCCCCACCAAAAATTTATTTTATTTTATTTTATTTTACATTGACGCTCACATATCCATATTAGAATAGATATTTGTATATATATATATATATAATAGATGTACATTTTTCCTAATCGGGAACACAACTCTGAGTTTCATACTTTTCGCAAATTCTTGTGTTGATTCAAGATTAAAAATTTGATTCATATACACCTGAATAACTTGATATTTGAGTAGTTCTTATTATTTGCAGAAATTATATTTAAAGCAAACGTCAGTAAATAAAGAAAAAGTTTTAAAAATTTACACAACTTATACACTTCAAGATACAAAGATAGAAAAATAAGTTAAATATAAATATACACGTCTAATAATAATAAACATCTACAGATTTAAGATATATGAGAAATATTTGTTTCTATGTATTTATATATCGCCATTAATAGTAGTAATTACTGACCGGATACTAAAGATTTATATTACAAGAATTAACTAAATAAATAATCTAATCCTCGTCCCATTATACTTAAACATTTATAAGCATCTGTACAATTTAGATTATCAATTGATTCAAGTAATAAGAAAGCATTTGAGGAAAATGAAGTTATATTTGTAAAAGCCTTACAAAAAACAATCACAAACTAAATACTGAATACTTAAAAACGGTAAAAGAGTTAAAATTTTAAAAAATACTAAACGTATTGTGGTTTAAAAGCTGCAATGTAAAAAGCAATATTGGTAGAATTTTTCTGAAGTTAATATATACACTGTTCAAATTCAACATTAAAAAGATTTCTTATAAAAATATCAGCTGCGTTAGATATTTCGTAAAAGTCTATAATTATCATAAAATAGTATTAAATATTCTATTCATTCTATCTATACGAATTTTGAAGCATTATCATTTGCTGAAACAACAGAATGTTTTGCTCGTAAATACTTTTCCAATTCTACTTGTATGTGGAGTAGCTTCGCTGACGTAACACTTAGAACTAAATTTTTACTGTGTGATATGCATATTACACTATCCATGGTTTCTACTATTATATCTAAATTGGATGCCCACATTCTAT
The DNA here is from genome assembly GCA_037127315.1 of Ascarosepion bandense. NCBI lineage: Eukaryota > Metazoa > Mollusca > Cephalopoda > Sepiida > Sepiidae > Ascarosepion > Ascarosepion bandense. The sequence goes on along the minus strand of JBBBDQ010000609.1, from coordinate 1,174,250 downwards.
GTAGACCTTGATGGTATACCTGCAGTTTTCCTTTAAAATATGCTCCTGAGCCGACTCCTGTTCTCTTTAAACTCCACAATAAATGATTTGCTGTTTCTTGCTTTTTGTTGTTCCAGTATTTTAGAACTCGGGGCAACTATCTGATCGTTCTAACTCGCGGACAGTTAGACATTTTTGGTAAAGTACTAGAATTAATTCAGAATTGACCAAGTATCTCAATTTGCAGTGTTTTCTTTCATGCAAGTAATATAACTTTCATTTTTTTTTCACTTTTATTTCTGAAAGAATCTTTTAATCCTTCTATAAGAATGGTGATATATATTTTGTCGCTTTGAATAATTTAGATGCATTTGAAATGGTTTAGAATACTGGACGTCTTCACAAATTGAAAGGTTGTGGTATTTTCTGGATGAATTGTTAACTGGTTCCATATTTCTTATCAAATCACGAAATGAAAGTTGTCCGGAACGACTACTCTTCTATGTTTTTTTTTTTTTGCATTAATGCAGGTATTCCACAAGGTGCTTTTCTTGGACTTGCGTTGTTCTTAATTGTCCTCAATGACATTCCTAGTGAATTTATTTCTCAACTATCGATGCTGATGACATAACTATTTAAGACTGTCTTAATAACATGCCTAATCAGTTAGATAAGGTCAAATTGGCTGCTGATATAAAAATTACCTACAATCTGATATTAACATGGGCAAGGAATGACTTTTTAATTTTGACGTTACGTCTCCATTAATGGTCAGAAAGATCTCTGTTCTTCTTTCACTCAACATGGTTGATGCTAACCTCCAAGAGAGCAAATCGTTACGCCTCCTCGAGCTAACGTTCTTTTCTGACATGAAGTGGAAAGATTATATATTTATCAATAAAGCTTGGGTTGAACTTTGAAAACTAAACCTGTTATTCTCAAAAGAAGTTAACACCTTGTCAGATTTAAATATATAATGACAATTTTACCACCATCGGTTAGGTAATATTCACTTTATTGTAAAAATAGCAACTTTCGTGATAAATCGGGCAAGATCAATTGTAGACATAAAATACTTGATATTATAAGAGATATCTACATATAAATGAATAACTATGTTATGTTGGGTCAAAAGTACTTTCTATTTTTGTGTAGTATCTCTATTATTTCTTTATTAAAAATAATGTACAATTATATTTTTTCAGTTATATATTAACCATTATTTCAAACAATGTGGTTAAACGAATGTAGAAAATACACAATTTTAACGCATCAAGCAATTTAAGATATTGATAGACCCCAAAATTAACGTATAGTCGTGCGGAATGAGCTCACTACCAACAGTGTGAAACGAAGTTAGAAAATGGGTTAAATATGTGCTTACATATTCAGATTTATAATACAAGAAGGGACTAAATTTAAACTACAAGATGACAGGGTAAAAGATTATTAGCAAAAGGATGACCCCTAAATGCTAATTATATGTTGCGAATATTAGAACCAAGCACGTAGAGAAATTTAAATATCTGAAGATCGAAAGTGCGACACTGACATCCGAAGGTGTATTGCAAATGCTTAGTAAAGTATTAACAGGCAGAAAAATTCCGTTTGAAACAAAAATATAGTACCGAACTGTTACTTGATATGTTTTCTGTATGACAGTGAAGACTAGACAGTTTTTTTTATCTTCTTTGGGATATCTTGTTACCCTACCTGAATTATGAAGGTACGTTTTTAGGAAATGCACAAATTGCGAGAATGTCACAACAGGTGGTGAATCAGAGTGTGCGATAGGTAAATTGTCACAATTTTATATTTTTAATTTCACGCATGTGTTGTTTGTTTTTCATTTTGTCTACTGTACAGTATAGTAGGGTCAGTTGGGCAACGTCTTGCGGGGAAAAAGCACCATGACACAATTCACTCCGACAGAAATTTGAAAACGGCATGCTGTATGGATTGGCAATCGCGCAGGAAATATACTCTTTAGTATTTCAAGATGTTTTTGTGTAATTTTAGTAAATATATGTTAAGATGAGATGTCAGTATTATTTTCATTTTCGTGTAATTTAGACGACAAATAATGAGCTAATTTTTCTATCCATTTAAATTTATGGAAAAAAATTATGGCTATTTTTATGAATAAAACTCTTCTTTATTATTGTAATTGTGCTTTACCTACCATTCAAAACATATGTTTATCCAAAACATTTTTTCTTCAATTCATGTTTTAATTCAATGTATATTGTAACGGAGATTGCCTTTTCAGCAGTACGACAATATTTCGCATAATTCTAACTCTATCAGTATTTTTGTGTTGGGATGTGTAAATACCCAGGGGACGATCTTTTTTTTAGAAATCGGAAGCGTTAAAGTTGATATTTTCTAAACTTCCGTTGACACATAGTATCCAGACTACTTATAGTAGCTCCAGTTCCTTGGAGGTTATATATTTAAGAATTGAATAGGCTCTCCACTGTTTATCTTAGATTGATATTCTCTATAGAGTATTGTAATTTATTAACAACTCGCAACGTTACCAGTGACCTTGTTCAGAGAATTTATTAGAATAATAGAATTATGAAAATATTTATTCTTTTGGTTGTTTGCATGAAAATTATATCTTGAATGTAAACAGATGCCAAAATACCCTGAGTACTTTTTGCGATATGCGTAAATATAGCAACCAATGACTAAAATATAAAATTATGAATCCCCCACCTCTTTCTTATCCGTTCTTATCTAAGGGTATATGTGCGTAACTGAATGAAACGAATTCGACTGGAGCGACAAATTATTTTTCTTATATAAATATTTGAAACAAAAAAAAGCTCTTTTATGACATAAAATATTTTCTATTTTTTATACTATTTCTATGAGCGTAAAGAACTTATAACAATTTTTTATCATAGCAAATATTTTCTTTTTCTATTAAAATGCTAATTGCTATTTATATATTTACACAGCTCCTGGAAACACAAATACTTTCTCACCTCTAAGAATTAGGTGAGTGAAAATGAACCACAGCATATATGCATAATGGCCAGAACTAATTTTAACTAATGAAAGAGATTGTAAAATATGCATTTCATAGCTATACATTTAATTTATTTTACCTCAGGATGAAAAAGAAACATGGAACTCATTCAATTGTAATTTGTTTCATCGAGCATGAATTTTGTCCCTAAAGATATTTTTTTTATTATTGTACCCCAAGAAAGGCAATAAAGTCACTAAAAGAGACGTTATTGAGTGTGAAAGAATAAGAAAAAGAAAATCATTATTAAGGAAAGAGAACAATAAAAGAAGAGTAATAAGAAGACAGTAAATAACGATTATTAATGTTAGAGTATTTACATTATTCGAACTATTGTCTTCATCTGTGTTGCCATTTGTACGGCGCTTCCGCCGTTGTACGCTCCGGTCTTCTTCAGGTGCTAGGAATTTCGAACCGAACGCTTTATTACAATCACTGGGGTATATGAACTTCCTTCCTCGCGTAGTAGTGCCTCTAGCACCTGAAGAAGGCCGGAACGTACAACGGCTAAAACGTCATACAAATGGCAACAAAGATAAGGACAATAGTCCGAATAATGTAAATACTAACTCATCTCAGAAAAATAAACAAATTATTAATGTATTTAAATTGTTGAAGATTAAGGTTGGTCGGAACGCAAAAAGCCAGTAGAAAGTTCCATCGATGAGAGGTGCGAGACAAAAAAAAAAAAAAAAGTAGCCAGGAACTTACGGTTACATCTAACGAATTCGACTGTAAAAGAATGAGATCTAGTTGCCAATCAAGTGCTGCTCTTAAATTCATAAAATCTGCGCTTAATTTCATAAAACCAGATGCAATAGTGTAAAGTTCGTCCGAGCAAGAACTATGAGGGTATTTATAGAAAATGCACGGGGAAGATGCATTGCAGTGGTGGGAAAGTGACTGAAGCCTAAATGCCAGATCAGTACCAATAACATTAAACTTTCAATCAGCACGATTCAATTATTAATGCATAAATATGTTTTCTTTCGCCTTTTCTTTGATTTAAGCAGGGTAACTCAAGCAACATGCTGCTCAGAAAAATGGATCTTAAAAACAATGACATTTCACAAATAGTTTTGAGCATTGAAGATTATATAAGTAGTCTCCTTCCGATCTTCGGCAAAGTTTTCGAAGCCATCATCAACGCCGAGGTGATTCAGCATCTCACGGCCCACAGGCTTCTTTCTGACAAACAGTACGGGTTTCGCTTCACCAGGTCTACTGCTGATATGCTAACGACCATTACCGAGTACCTTTACCGAGCTCTTGACAAGAATGGCGAAGACAGAATCGTTGCCTTGGATATCTCCAAAGCGTTCGACAGAGTCTGGCACGCTGGCCTCTTGTGCAAAATGCGGAGCTACGGTATAACTGGACATCTGTTTGACCTCATCCTAGTCATTCCTCTCTAACCGCACATTGAAGGTAGTATTAAATGGGCTTGCCTCCCAAAACTACCATGCGAACGCGGGCGTCCCTCAAGGTTCTATCCTAGGTCCCACGCACTTTCAGATGTACATTAATGATCTCCCCGACGCCATTAGATCCCAAGTAGGCATGTACGCCGATGACACAACAATCTACTCTCGCATCGATCAAAACCCCGGTGTGGGCGACAAAGCGAACATCGCTGCCAAGCTTGAATAGGACTGCCAATCCGTAGTGGCCTAGGGTAGAAAATGGTTAGTAAATTTCAATGCTTTTAAAACGAAGCTGTTATCAACTAACCACCATAAAAAATCGCATCTACCTCCCATTAGCATGGAACAGACTTGCCTCCCAGAGAGCAAAACACTACGCCTCTTTGGCCTTACACTTTCGGCGGACCTCAAATGGAATGACTATATCGAATCCATTGCCAAATCTGCCGCTATGATAGTCGGCTCTCTGTGCAGGGCCCGGAAGTTTTTCCCGCCTGAATCTATCCTGCACATATACAAATCTACCATCCGCCCATGTAATGAATACTGCTGCCATATCTGGTCGGGTGCCCCTGCTACTCTCCTTGGGCTTCTTGACAAAATACAAAGGAGAATCTGTAACGTGGTTGATACTGACTTGGCAGACCGGCTGTAACCACTCTCTCGTGATGTGGCTTCCCTGTGCCTCTTCTCAAAGTACTTTCATGACTTCTGCTCTGATGAACTTAGATCATTGGTGCCGCCTAAGCACGAATTTACACGAGATTCTAGATTAGCAACTACGTCCCACCCTTTTACAGTTAAACATAAGATGTAACCGTAAATTCTACTCTAACAGCTTCTTTTCTCGCGCTTCCCGCCTGTGGAATTCCCTTCCACATGTCTGCTTTCCCGACAGCTACAATCTCCAGGTGTTTAAATGTAGGGTCTTGCTCGGGGTGAAACGCTTATTAAAAAAAAAAAAGATACAAAGAAATTCTTATATCGATTAGGAATAGAAGAGATTTTTAAAAAAATCTGATATTTGCTTACTCGGTAATAGTGGGTCGATAACTTTTCAGCACCTTTCGTTTATATCCACTTACTTAACATAACTTGATTTTAACGGAAAGTTGATTCTCTATAAGCTATATTCAATTGTTTATCCGTTCAATGTTTAAAATTGGCTTCGAGTGAAAGCTTTATGTCTTCATGAAGAATACTTTTCTTCTAATATTTTTACCTGACGCTACAGAATCACAGAATCTGTACCAGATAACAAAAACCAAACCAGGTGAAAACTTTCAACAAAAGCAAAAAATGGTTATCACAGTTCACTCGAAGAGAAAAAAAATTCCACACTACTTCACGGAAAATGTTTGGAAGGAAACCATCCTCATAAATAATGAAAAGAGTAAAAGCAACTATTATACTTGAGAAACGTATTTTTCTGAAAATAATTTTAAGTGAAAGTTTTTATAAATTTCTTTCCAATATAAAATAGAGGATTTTGATATATATATATATATATATATATATATATATTTTAATTCAGATACTTTAATCCAAGCGGAAAAAGCAGGAAGGTAAATTCCAAAAACCCGATCCTAATTAATATAAAAAATTTTATTTTAATATTAAAAAAAGATACAGGAAGAGAGCTCCATGTAATATAATATTACAGAGCAAACATAAATGATATATGATAAGCCTGCTATAAACCCAGAATCATCAAAAACTAAAAACACCCGAAAACGAAGAAAAAGGAAGATAATTTGGTTTAACCCTCCTAATTGTAAGCTAACTAATATAAATATTGGTAAGTATTTTCTCAGATTAATCGATAAACATTTTAATAATACTAATAATAATCCCTTAAATAAAATTTTTAATAAATTCACCCTAAAAATCAGTGACTCTTGCACCTCAAATATAGATGATATAATTAATTCCCATAATAGGCATATTTTAAGGAACCTAAATAATACCGACGTTAAATCTGGAATTGTTGATAAATGTAATTGTAATTCTGTGGATACCTGCCCGGTGCAGGGCAAATGTAAATCCACCCAAGTAATTTGTGAAGTCCGTATTTCTCCATCTAAAAACAAAGACAATTACCGGACTTATATTGGCATGTCCACGGGCCCTTTCAAACAGAGACTTTACAATCACAAGTACTCGTTTTCGAACCCTAACCAAAGATTCCAGACGGCACTATCACGTAGATTCTGGAAAATGAAGGAGGAAGGGCAGGACCCTATAATCAGCTGGAAATTAATAGGCTCAGCCTGTACCGCTAAAAATTAATAGGCTCAGCCTGTACCGCTAAAAATGATTTTCGTGATGTTTATTGGAGAAGATTCTGATTTTGAAGTATCCTCATCAGGACTTACTTTTGAATCTTAGGAAGGAATTCATTAATAAGTGCGGTCATAGGGCGGATTTTAAAATTAAAATTTTTAATTTTTAGATTTAAATTTTTAAATCTTAAGTTTTTTAATTTTTTAATTTTTAATTTTTAATTTTTCTTTTTATAATTTTTATGTATATGTGTATGTTTGTGTGTGTATGTGCATATTTGTATATATGTGTGTATATATGTATATATGTATTTATGTATGTGTGTATATATGTATTTATGTGTGTAAAAATTTTTTAGCTATTGAAATATTCTTTTTTATAATATTCATTAATTTTTATATTTTTTATATGTATGTGTGTGTGCATATGTATAATGTATATATGTGTGTGTGTGTATATATATATATGTGTGTATATATATATGTGTGCATGTCTGTATGTACATTTATATATTGTGTGTGTGAAGTTTTGTATATGTGTGCACACATATATATGTGTGTATGCGCATGTATGTGTATATACGTATATAAGTGTGTATGGAATTGAATGTATTTGTGTGTGTATGTGTATGTATGTATATATGTATTCATAATCGAAAAATTGTGTGTGTGTGTATGTGTATGTATGTATGTGTGTACTTCTATATGTATGTATAATTGTAAATGAAATTTACAATTATATATACATATACAATTTTTTTTTTACCTAGCGGTGTCTTAATTTAGTTTAAATCAAATGACCTAATTTTTTGAAATAAAAAATTTTTAAATCCTATATCTTTTTATTCCCTTTAAAAATAATTATGGCTTTTTTAAGTAAAGGCCTTTTTTTAATACTTCAACGTTTTTGGGAAGTTAGGTTTTTGAACATGTCCAGCGTCTGTAATATATAAAAAAATTTTTCTTTCTTTTCTTTTCTTTTTCCCTCCCTTCCTTCCTTTATCTCTCTTATCTCCAACCTTTTTTCCGTGTTGCTTAACCTTACATCAATTGAACACGGCCGTCCGTTAATTTTAAGTTACAATTCTCTTTCCTTTTTTTTGCGAACCCAGACGATGTCAATTTTTTCTTTTCTTGTTTATTTGATTTTATTTTGTTTTATCTTTTTTTTCTTTTTTAATTTCTTTGCAAATCTATTTAAAAAGGAAAATTAGACTGATTTTTCTCCAGTTTCTGAAAGGATTTTTCTGTTGCTGAGGTGATGTGTTATCCCCCGTGGGGATTTTCATATCGAAATGATCATCCAACATCACTGAATTAATCCTTTTTTAATTTATATATATATATATATATATATATATATATATATATATATATATATATATACTCGCAGTATAGTCCGGTGTTGCTCGGGTGTAATGAAAGATTTAAAACTAAGCCATGGTCCTGGAACTCAAAATCTTTGGACGTTGGCACGAAAGAATAAAAGCAATAGTTGTTTCCAGTTAAAGCGAAACCGTAGACTGAAAGATAAATGAATGGATGTAAGTCAAATTTTCATTTCCTGGTATCGATATCAAATAGGTTTTTTCGTCGTAAACTGAATTTTGGAGGCTAAATAAGTCCTCTGAGTAAATGGTATCATGGCTGACACTAAGACCTACAATTATACCTATTTAGAGCCAAACCCAAAGCAAAAACTAAAATAAATGAGCTGAAAAAATACAGCCATACAGGCAGACAAACAGACACACACACAAACATCTTGCCTTTGATATATATTTATATATATTATCGATTTTCTGCACTATTATAAGAACTGGAACCTTGAAACTTCTGAATATTGTTTCTTATGTCTATGAGTGTATCAAATTTGATTAAAATCGGACCACTCCTTCTATAACCCGATTTTTTCGATTATATCAATTTTCGATATTTATCGGGGGTACTTCGACACACGACCTAGCTAAGAACACTGGAAGACGCTTGTAGTACAACTGTGTAAATTTTCAAGAAAATCGGTTCAGGCGTTTCGGAGTCTATATGTAACGGACACACGCACAGACACACACAGAGACAAAGTTCCATTTATAAATAAGTTTATATATATATATATATATATATATGTGTGTGTGTGTGTGTGTGTGTGTGTGTGTGTGTGTGTGCATCGCTCATTCAGTAATGGATTAAACCACTCTGGCTATTGGACGGGCATAATGACAATATACACGCTAAAAAGTCTACCTTCTTCTACCGAACGCCCATAGCCCAGAGGTAGAATCGCCGACTGACGCCAATTCGTTCGTGTTTCAATCCGGGGTTAAAAGCAATCGGAGTCTGACCGTACTGATGAGCTGTGATACAGCGAAACAGATCTGTCTATGGATGACTATATATATATATATATATATATATATATATCAGTAATGACTTTTTATATGTATGAGGAAAGAAAGCTCAAAATCGGAGACAGAGTTTTATATATATATAGAGAGAGATAGAGACAGAGTGAGTGTTGATATAGAAATAAACACTGTTAACTGTCACTTTCATGCTTCAATTTGAACCAAGTACCACTTCTAATTTAGCAGCTTGACTCTGTAAGTCAGTTCTTCCTGCGAACATCTTTGGTCTAGTTCTGTAAATAAGAAAAGCTATCTATCTATCTGTTCATTATATATTATCTGTTTAGCTATCTTCGTCTTTTCATATCTGTCCATCTAGTTAACTATTAGCTATTCGATAACCTGTCTCTGTCTCCTTGCACCATTGGCTTTGTCACTTTATTTCTGACTATGCAAAAATAACAACCTATTTTATACATGTAATGCAGATTCAGTAAAATATATGCTTAGCAGCCTCTCTTTGCACACCTCATAAAATGAATACGTATAGTGAATTAAAAACGTATTTAGATAGACATACAGATACACACACACATATATTGAATTAAAAACTTAAAATTCTTCAACAAGATTCCACGAAAAAACAGTATAAATTCTAGTCGTGTTTTATTTGCATTTGTATGTTCATGTGTGCAGAAGATGTAGTAAGATTTCCAGCTGTATGATAAGCGTTAATTCTATATAATTTGAAGCAGATGATACCTTATTTACGAAGATTTATCTAACCTAAATAATCTTATCGCAGATTGTAAAGAAACAACAACTCAGATTATAAAATGAACGTTGAGTAGTTAAATGATTACACAAATAAATATGAATTTAAAATATTCAGTAAAAAGCATAAGAATTTCTATTTCTGCACTGATATCTATCTGCCTGCGGCAACATATATTTGGTTATACAGAAGGATGTTTAGACTGACCATATAAGTAACGAAAAAGTTTTAAAGAAAATGGAAACACAATAAAACAATTATACATAACATCAAAACCAAACAGTTGAAAACACTAATTATATTTATATAGTTAGTGTTTACAGATCATCTAACACTAATAGGATATATTGAAAACAAGAAACACAGAAGAAAACAGAGCATAAGCTACATGACAAGCTTGTGTAAATGGTTGGTAAATCAGGAATTATGAGAGCCTAAAATCAAACTTAACGAAGGGTTGTAAAGAAGAATTGTGAAGAGGCACGACCGTCCATTTCCTCAAGACACAATAGATATAAACAAACAAGAAAAATAAATTCATCAGCTTTTATCTTTCCCTATTTCTTTCTTCATTTCTTTCTTTCTTTCTTTCTTTCTTTCTTTCTTTCTTTCTTTCTTTTTCCCGTAATATTACTTTTAACAATTATGAATTAAACCCTTTAGAGTTTCGCTCTGTATATTTTTAATTCTTAATTCTAATTTTTCTTTCATTTTTATTTTACTATATTTTATTTACCTTATTTTTAATTTTTTTAGAATTTTAAAATGTTTATTTTTCCTACATTTTTATGTACATGTAATATTTGAATATTTAAATTTTTAAGATTCATGGTTAACGCCCCTTTGTTTTCTTCTCCCTATATTTTATTATTCTTTATTTTTATTTTATTTTAATTCTAATTCTAAAATTTAAATTTAAATTTATCCACATGTAATCGTAGAATAGTTATATTTTTAACCTTGTTATTAAAAAAGCAGTAGCTTAAATTTTTAAGATTTAATTTCCATAAAGACTGAATGAACTTAAATCAAATCTATTTAATCTGTTAGTTTGAAATATGCACCTGATGATTGTATAACGCATAAAACTTCGAGTTGTGCCATAGATGTAGGATAATTTGTATATTTATTAATATATATATATATATATATATATATATATATATATTTAGTATATCGAGGCAGCAAGTAATTTTCTAGACATATGCTATTAAATATAAGAGACAATGAATGTCTATTATGTTTAATCATGAGCCGTTCTAAACGTCGTATTTTTGCTTTAATTTCAGTTGAAAATAAAGACAAAAATTCTCCAACATTTGGATAATTATTTATTGGTTTTCTTCTAAGCTTTCGGCTCACATGAGCCATCTTCAGAGAGGTTGTTTAAACTGAAATATTATAAAATCCACCATCACCGACGATTTTATTTTGTGTTGACATAAAACTCCGCTTGGCAACGGCAATAGTTACCAAAAACAATAAACGCAGTTCTTAAGTTTGCGATGCGGTTTTATGACGTCACACCGCGGGATAGCGCGAAATGACAACAAAACCATCTAGTCAAATGCAATGTAATATGTTATTTCCTGTTTTAAAGTTGATTTTATTGAGTGTTGGTTGTTTTGATTTGATGTACATGGCCTCCAATATCTGCAGGTTCCTCTTACTGTGTGTATGAGTAAGGATCGCCGTATTGTTGACCAAAATCTGTCTGATATTACCTACATGTTTATGTTTTTCAGAGAAATGTTGTAGATATAGAAGAATCAGGAAGGAGTATCCTGTAAATACAGTGGTAAGATAACTCTCTAAGAGAGCTCTAAATATATATGTATATAAATATATATAGAGCAAATATAAGAAAAATTAAGGCAGACACGTTATTTCATAGTAAATTGGAAGTCTGGCCTATTTCAGGCGAACCATCATCAGCTTCCATCTTTATTGTACAAAATATTTTACACGAATAAAAATCTTTTGTACAATAAAGACGGAAACTGATGATGGTTCGCCTGAAATTATTTCCGATTTACCATGAAATAACGTGTCTGCCTTAATTTTTCTTATATATATATATATATATATATATATATATATATATATATATATATGTGTGTGTGTGTGTGCGCACAGTGAACTCGGAACCAGTTTGAAATAGAGTATACGTTTATCAATCTAAAGTGTTTCATTTTATAATGTCATAGTAAAATTGAAATTATTTAGTTTATTCCGCCACCACATTTACATTAATAGTAATTATAAAAATAGTTTTCTACATATTCTTAAGTTGAATATTTTTTAAATTCTAATCTATCTGTATGTGTATATGTGGTTGTAATTTGTTTATATTTCGAGACTATGATTAGATGAAATATAATGACAATGAATGTTATGAGAAAATCTCTTCAGAGATTTCCTTCCCACTTTTCTGTTTAATATCGGCACCAATGTTATATAAATATTATAATAGTATGCATGTATTATGTGCAAAAAATGATAAATTTGTTTCATCAAAATTAACTAAAAAATCGACTACGTCCACATCACTGTCTAGTGGCTCATGAAGTAAACATATTGGGCTACCGGCAAAACAGAACTAAAATTGAAAGAATTTATGAAATATTTGTCGACTGATTATTTCGAAGAGGTATAAAGAGTAAAAATTCTCTTTAACTTTTTCTATTGACCTTCACCTTAGTTTTTTTCGGTTTTGAAATATTAATTAATGAATTCAAGGAAACGGAAGAGGTAGGGTTGACCCTAAAGACTCCGCAAAGTGGAAAATGCCTATAGGGCGAGATTACTTTTGCTTCGCATCCTATGTATGCTTGTTCCATATTCTGTTTTAGTGCATGCACGATTTAGTGCTGTCATCTTAGCTTTTTACTTTATTAAATTATTATAGTTATTCCTGGCAGAGAACTGATAGAAGGACTGTGACCAAATGATTTTAGGTATCCTTTTCTTTCTCTAAACCACTATCATATAAATCATAAGACAGTGAATAGATGAGTCTAGGTGACAGATTCTCTCCTTCAATACCAGAGAACTCCTAGAAGTACTGTGATCAAATGATTCCAGGTAACACATTCATTATCTCAATTACTGTTAGAGAATTCTAGGGAAAAAAACATACTTATTCGTAATTCCATTCAGAGAATTTCTAGAAGGACTGTGACCAAATTATCCTACGTAACACATTATTTCTTTCAATTCTTATCAGAAAATTTCTCGAATCGTAATCTGATGTTTTTAGGTAACACATTTTCATTTTCTCAATTTCGAACAGAGAATTCATATAAGAACTATGACTACACATTCTTTCTCTCAATCGCTGTCGAGATTTCCTATGACTGTGACCAGATTATTCTTGATAATACATTCTTTCTCTCAGAACTTGTCAGAAACTTTCTAGAAAGACTGTAACCAAATAACTCTAGGTAACACCTACTTTTCTCAGTTTCTATTAGAGAATTCCTAGATAGTCTGTGACGTAATAATTCTATGTACCACATTCCTCTTCTCATTGATATATGGATAAGTTATAGTGAATTTAGTATTAGAAGAAATTGAACATAGAATAGGCTGTGCTCGGAGTAGTTTCGCACAGCAACACAAATTGCTACAAAACCAGACTTTAATCTAAAATTTTTAGATTAGGGTTAGGGTTAGGGTTAGGGAATATATATTTGGGAATATAAACCTATTCTCTTCTCCCAAAAGTTATGGGTATATAGCAGCACAATCTGTGTTCTATAGCCTTGATTGGAAACCAGTCTACCTTAATAATAATTAGCAACCTAGCGTAGTAGTAGTAGCATTCGGTCGTCAAATACAACATCTGTGGGAAGGAAACTGGCGCAGACAGCAGTATAGTGTGGTTTCAGAGCTAACCACCGCAGACGTTGCAGCGACATCCATCCATGCGCGACATGAAACTGCAAGAAACCTAATACTATTTGACTGCTGATTAGAACAGCCTCTCTAGACGCTACGCAATAGATTAGATAAAATTCCCTCTTTTAGACTCGAAGCTAGCAACTAACTCTGCTGTTTTTTTTTTTTGTTTTTTTTCAAGTTCATATCTCTCAATTCAAATTGGGTTTCTTTTATCTGCCGGTTTCTGCCAAAATAAGCTTGTTAACTACATACACGAGGTTTAATAAATAATGATTCCAATCCAAAAAGCCATGAGCTGAAGTTTGTGCAAAATATTTAATTGTATAAAACTCACGCTGTATTATTAATAGGAAAGAGCTTTGATCAGGAAATGCGTTATCTTGCAGTATAAATATTTGATGTGTAAATGATATACAACATCATAAATTTAATGTTTTATTGATATATTTACGGAAATGTTTTCTGTTTTATGCAACTCACTATTCATAAATGACCAGTAACCAATTGCTGCTGTGGTTTGGATATTCACTGGGTGTAATATGATCAATACATGAATATCAATAACATTCTCAAATACTGGACGGATAAATGTTAATTCGCTTATACGATATATTTGTAGATCCTGCAAATATTAGGTAAACCAGCAAGTACGATAATCATTATTGAAACGTGTTATGTAAAAAGGAAGATTTAATAAAAAAAATTAAGAAAACTTTCTGATATAAACAATTCCTATTCCTAGAGGTAGAATTTCATTAAGTTGAGCCCGATTTCGTTCCGGTGCAATCTTGAATATATAATTTGGGAATTGGAGATAATTAAGAATATTTTTCCGGTGCAATCTTGGATGTTTCAATTAGGAATAAAAAAAAAGTAAGAAAATTTATCTGATTCAATCTTGGATACATAATTTGGCAGTGGATATAATTCAGAAGTTTTTGCAGTGGAAACACAGATTTATAATTTAGGAATTGGATATAAGTAAGAACATTAGCAATCTTCGATATATTATTTGCGAGTTGGTAGCAAATATATCCGATGAAATCACAGATATATAATTTTTTAAGTGAATATAACTAAGAACATTTTTCCGGTTCAATGTTGGATATAAGATTTTGAAATTGAATAACAGTAAGAGAATTTTTCTAGTACAGTCTTGAAATTTTCATTTGAGAATAAAATAAGAGTATGAGTATTTATCTGCTACAGTCAAGCATAAACCATTTGGAAGCTAATATAATTAATAAGTTTTTTTTTCCGATGTAACATAGATTTATAATTTGGGAATTGGATAGAAGTATGAATACGTTTTTGGTGGAATCTTGGATATATCATTTAGGAACTGGACAAAAGTAATAATAGTTTTTCTGTAATCTTAGATATAGCCTTTCGGAATTGGATAAAATTAATAATATTTTTCCGATGCAATCTCGGATATATCCTTTTGGGAATTGGATAAACATAAGAATATTTTTCTGGTACAATGATAAACATATTAATTAGGAAACACATATAAGAATGAACATAGTCTGGTTCAATACTGGTTATATCGTTTGGGAATTTGATATAAGTAAAAGCATTTTGTCAGTGCAATGTTGTTTATGTCATTTAGTATATATTGGATGTGTAATTTCGGGATTGGATAAATTTAAGATTTTTTTTTCCGTTCAAACTTAAATATATTTTTGGGCAGTGGATATATGTCAAAATATTTTCCGGTGTCATATATCATCTGGGAAGAAAATATAAGTAAGAGTAGATTTTCGGTGCAATATTGGATATATAATTTTGGAATAGGATAATACTAATTTTCCGTTTGAATCTTGAATATATATCTTTTTGGAATTTGCTATATTCAAGAAAAAATTTGCCTCATTCTTAGATTATTTAGAAATTTGGATATATCTAAGAATATTTTTCAGTGCAATCTTGGATATATCATTTGGGAATAGGACATAAGTAAAACTATTCTTTTTAATTAATGAAACTAACAACGTTTTTCCAGTGAAATCTTGGACAGATTATTTGTGAACAGAATAAATGTAAGATAATTTTTCCGATTCAATCTTAGTTATATCATTTTGAAATTGTATAAAACTACGAACATTCTTTAAAAGCTCCCTGCAGAAATGGTTCAAGTTGCGTCGAATCACAGTATTTAACAAACTTATAGCAATTTTCTTTAAGTCATAAAGTCAGAGATTTTCGAAAATAACTTTTCTCGGAAAATGATATTAACTTTCCTGAACACAACTTTATTTTCATTATAATTGTGAATTCATTACGCTATATTACATTACCTGATTTCAACATAAAACGACTATTTCTTTAAAGATTATTTTGATTATTGGTTTATAATCCAGTTCATTATACACAAGCTTAACTTTTGCTTACAAAATTCTGGAAAAATATCATATGTTGTGTGTATCTCGCACTGGCTCCGTAAAATCTGTAGCAGCTAAACTTAACCTGAACTACACATTTATTTTCAAATTTGATCTGATTCAAACAGGCTATAATAGGTATTTAAATACTTTACAATATATACTGAAACGCAAAGTTAAGTTTAAACAGAATCTAAATAAAATGAACAGATATGTTGACACAAAACTGGCATAGAAAATAACTAACACTAGGAGAAACATATTATAAGGTATCATTCCATTGGCCAGAAACTATTTATATGCCGTGGTGTAAAACAAGAATGGACATAAAAACTACATTATTATTGTGGAATAAAAAAATGATTGCAGACGATATCAAAGACAACGCAAAAATATACTACGTTGTCAACATTAATGAAGCAGCCATGAATCCATATTGGACATGCACATCAGCAAAAATACTTGCATATGTATTTGAATAAGTTTAATCTCACTGAAATATGTTATCATGATGTTAATATGATTTTAACTGATTAAAATAGCCTAAATATCTGTGATTATGTTTTAAACAAATACCAAGTACGGTTAGCGATCTAGATTATTTGCTGAATATTATTTTCTTTTGAACCATAGCTTACTTTTGGTGATTCCGTTTCGAATATGTTGATGTACATGGCCAGGGTGAATTTTTTTTATGTAATAAGTAATAATTTGCCTCTATTTTCTATTACGCTCATCGTGAATTTAAATCTAAATCTGGAAAAAATGCATGTTACATACGAATAATTACAGTTCACCCTGTCCTAAAAGCCAATCAAGAAGGTTAAGATCATTTTAGGAAGGTAAGAAGGTATTTGGGTATCTAGCATATATAATGGTTGAATTTTGACTTGAAGAGGTTAAGATTATAATGATTAGGAATGAATTCTTTCGAATATATTAGTTTTGGGAAGAAACTGTCCGAGTAGAATTCCTAGTTACCAATGAAATATAAATACGTTGCATGGCAGGTCATTAATGTGAAGGTCTGCATTAGGTCTCCGTTGTATATATACTAAATAAAACTTAGTTTAACTTTATGCCACAAAATTGATGCACTCGTTAACAGTGGCTACCTTTGTTAAACTGTTAACAATTGCAATTACAAATTTAAGTCTATTTTAACATAAGATAGAAAATGTAACATTTTAATCCAAATGCACATTTAAATAAAAAAAGGTACCTTCAAAAAGCTAAGTAAGTATAATGAAACCGGATATGTTTGTTAAAAACAAAGTAAACTGATGAAATTGTATGTGATTTTGCTACTCTAAAATAGCAACGAATGCTAGACAATCTTATCACAAATGAAAAATAGAACTGAGACAACGTATATGTAGTTCTAGAGAAGGATGTATGTTAATAACGAAGAAGAAAAATGCAAGCTAAAAAAATTACACTTATACATAGAATCAGAAAGTGACCGTAAAATTTTATTTGACATATAATGTGAAAATAGGGCTTGGAGATTTTGACACTAACAGTACATATTGAAAGCAATAAGGACAGAACAAAACAGATTGTATAAATGGCTAACAGAGCAGAGACTCTGAAAGATACTGAAAAAAATATTACCAAGAGGAACAGAGGATATAAAACTGTGGAGAGCCATGATCGGCCATGTCATGAAGAGATACAATACTTTGAAATATATTTTTTTCAAATTGGATCCCGAAGCTTCAAAAAGAAACAACTGAAGAAGATTAGTCAATGAAAAACAACATCTTTCGAAAACTCCAGATGGCAAATAGCGAGAAGAAAAGAGCCCCCAAAAGATATTCATCCTCTGAACACTCCAGACCTATCATGCCATGGTTTTGGAGATCGTTCCAAATTCAACATAAAAATAATTTCAACCAGAAGGAAATGTCACTGAGCACTCCAATTCTCGGCAGCGAGTTCCGCCCACGACGACGTATATAACAAACCTAACGGGAAATAGAACTCTGCTCTCTGATTAAAAATTCCAAGCTATTATACATTAAACCACCAGGATATCCGGTATTTTCAAGCGGTCACCCATCTAGATACTGACCAATTTTGTCGTTGCTTAACTTTGGTGATCGTACTGTTTCAACATGATGAACATGTTAGCGTAAACAGAACATTTTGAAGAATAAACTTCATGAAATACATTGATGTAAATTTTAACAACACGTTGACTTTACTGTTGTTTATAAATCTTAAATTTGCATCCGATGTATACTAAGCAATTTCCTCCTTGTAAAAGCTGCTGTCAAAAAACAGGACGTCTTTCACAATTCTTTGGTTTCAAAAATGGTCTCTAAATAAATTAGTAAAAACAAACAACTGCCGGTGTTAAATCTGGATTGAGAAAATTCATCTTTGGATTAGTGTACCTCTAATTAAGAAAAATGGATTCTTTATGAGAATCCATGACAAAGAAATCCAGGTTTTCATTACCCGCTGAAATTAATTTATATGGAAAACATTCTTGTCGCCGTTTGGATTAAATTTACAGAGATTTCTTTATTGCTAAATACATGAAATAGGTAAAGGTGCGAAACACTTCAGTTGGAAGCACGGTCATTCTAATGGTGATATTGGAGGAGAAAGTGATTTATCATGAGACGGGAATTGTCCGAAGTCAATTTGCAGAAAAAAACGATTCTTGTTTTAAACTATGTAGCATAACTTGTCTTATTTAAGGCTCTAACGAGTTCACAATATTTATTGGTTCACTGAAGAATTCATTAAAAGTGGAATCGCTGCAAAAATGCAGGAAAGTTTAGCTGTAGCTTAATGAAATAAATCATTTGACAGAAATATGTCGACAGTTTAAATAAAGAGAGTTCAATGTTTGTATAATGACGGTATTGATTTGGGTATCAAACAGTTAAACATTCTGTAAAACTGCATCGACTTAATACACAACAAGCTGAACAAACCCCACTCAAAATATACTGAAATCAGCTATCAAATGCGAGTAAAAAGTCTCAAAATAAATTTTTGAAATAAATAATTTGCTTCAGAATTAAAAAAAAATGTCTACAAATAACAAAACAATATATATAAATATAGATATATGTTCATCTAAAGAATTTGATGAAAATGTTTTAAAAATAAACTTAATTTTTCAAAATGTAGATTCAGCTATTGGCTATGACAAAAAATTGTTTAGAGATTCATAAATAATTCTGAAAATTCTCTTTGAAATTATGAACATATTAATCTCCCCTAAGCACTGAGAAAAAAATTCAAGTATAAGTTGAATATTTTTACATTTTTGCTCTGGTTCAAACTTATATAAAGATAAAAAATAAAAAAAAGAATCATTGAATTTCGGATATACTGTATGCTAATACGTTTATTTATATGTCTTACTTTTACAGGAAAACTTCTGGTCAGACCACACGACTGCAATATATCTTCATAAAATCTTTCCCGATTTAAAAACAACTGTTTTTCAAAACTTGTTTTTTTGTTTTTTTTTGGTTATAACTTTTTATATAAATTATTTTATTTCCTAACCCCATTATTTAGTTAATTTCCCTTTTCAAATATTTACCAGCCACACACAGAGCGAAAGTTGCCACCCACACATATAGATATAGTAGCTGCAAACCCCAGCGTTGCTCGGGTATATTTATTGGTTATGTTGAAATGGTAAGGTCAAGTGCTTATTCAGTATGAGGTTTCCGTGAAGCGTAAGTTAAAAAATGCGAAGTAACTATTGGGTTTTGTTGTATTTGTGTGGTGCAGTGGATATCGACCCGGATCGAGAGATCGGGGATCAGAGTTCGAATTCCAGTAAAATTCCTTGCATTCACTTAAGCGTAAATACCCTTGGGAAAGGTATTCATCTGTCTCTTCCCTCCAGTTATAGGTTAAATAATAGAACAGATTAGATTCTATAGCCTTGGCTGGCAACCAGTTTACTGCAGAAAGCAATGGCAACCTACTGCGGGATAATCTTCTGTCCAGTCAGTCATGTCTCTTTCGAGTCATGATCGCCCAAAGCGTGTATCACGTATGACACTTAACTGACTGACTGTATTTGTAAAGAGATTATGCTTCGTCAATTTTGCCAATAAATGGGAATGATATATGTACAATTGGAAGAATGAAGGCGGACGTTACGAGAGCCTGTAATGTGATGCGATGGTGTTGCGATGAAGAAGAAATGGATGCATTATTTCTGCAACGTCGGAGGGGTTGGTACCTTGTAGAAAACGTGAAATTGTTATAGTATATGAGAAGGTAGAAGATAAAAAAAGACCCGATTTCTGTTGGAATACAACAAAGTCTTTCGGAGAAATAAATGATCGCAAAAGCAACATTTTTCAATGATGTTTGCCTCATCCTGTGTGTCAGCTTGAATTTTTGTTCGTATATAAAAGCATCACACCTTGATATACTATTGACTCGATTTTGATTCAGTTTGAGTGAAACATCTTGAAGAAATGCATAAAAGTGTGCAGACCAACCGTAATTATGTTTGTCCCTCTACATTGCTTCCAAAGATTTGGGGATACATCAAATGGTAGAACATAGATCTACAAGTTACAAGTTATAAGTTCGGGTGAATTCGCATACGGCGTTTCCGATGAGACGAGTTCGTAAATTCTAAGCTTTTCGGGGATTTCTGACATACCTTGTAAATTGATTCGAGACATTTTTGCGTACATCAAAGGTTCATGTAATGATCAACAAGTTCAATTTTTGTTGAAATCAACCAAGGGTTTCCGCGGAAAAGGGTTTCCGCGGAAAAAGGGTTCGTTATTATACAGACAGACAGATAGACAGACAAACATCTATATATATAATTATATATATATATATATAGATAATGTTATAAAAAGAAATCACACACACACACACACACACACACATATATATATATATATATATATTTCACTGGCGTCTAGATCTCATAAAATTACAGTTGAGATAGTTATATGTAGCTGTAAATTCTGAGCTAACAGTTTCTTTTCTAGCACTTTTCGTCAGTGGAACTCTCTTCTGGCTCCATACTTTTCAGCCAACTTTAATCTGCAAAAATTTAAATGCAATGTCGAAAGTTATCTACTGCTCGTTCCGCTCATAGTTAATGTTTCTGTTCTTAATTCTTTCACACCCTGTAACCCTATGTCTTTTAAGGTCTTTTCTGCCTTGCTTAATGTGCCATTAATATATATATATATATATATATATATATATATATATATATATATATATATATATGAATACACATATATATATATATATATATATATATATATATATATATATATATAAGTAATAATGTCTGAATGAAAAAGTTTAGATATACCTTTATTTAGATTTCGGATACGAACGTAATGTTAGCAACTAGTAATTTCCGCGAAGATATGGTCTTTAGAGAAATAGACGTACATTTCTTAAAAAAATGAACGATGCTGGACTGTAAAAGTTGCAGTGACCGGTTTAAAACACGTTGGTAGTTTTGTTGTCAGCATCTTTTCATTATTAAGAGACTCACATACATAGATATGTAGATGTAATTCAAGCCGTTAAAAACAAAGACAAACTGGGTGTTTACTGAGACATTTACATCCATCAAATATCATTTAAATCAATAACACACAGATACAAACACACACACACACACACACACACACACACACATATATATATATATATATATATATATATATATTAAACAGACATACCTTGTACTTTGTATTCAACAAAACTTGTTTATATATATATATAAACAAGTTTTGTTGAATACAAAGTACAAGGTATGTCTGTTTAATATATATATATATATATATATATATATATATATATAAACAAGTTTTGTTGAATACAAAGTACAAGGTATGTCTGTTTAATTTTGTATTCCTTTGTTCCACGAGTGAATAAAAACTCTCCGGTGTTGTTAGGTCGGTCCGACAGGGTTGTCCACTGTCGCCCACGATTTATGCTTTAGCGTTGGAGCCACGGCTCAGGGACAGGGTGTGCAGTCCTGCTCTACATGGAATCGCTGTCCCTGGTGGTGCTCGAGCCAGGGTTTCCACGTACGCCGATGACGTCACTACTTTCGTGTCCTCGTGGAGTGACATCGAGGTGAGACAGAAGGCGCTCGAACGGTACGAACAGGTCAGAGGGGCCAAGATTAACCGCAACAAGTCGTCTGGCTTGCAGTTAGATGCCTGGAAAGGTGTTACTCTCCCGGGGCCCTTCGACTGGACGGACTGCCCTGTTCGCATTCTTGGACTGTAGTTTGGGCAGGACCTCCAGGTGGAGAAAAACTGATCAGAACTATTGGCAAAGGTCGGCGCGTCGGTCGAGATTTGGCGTCGAAGGAGGTTGTCCTTAAAGGGTATGGCTGAGGAGTGTGTTATATGCATCTTTCCTATTATCCTTTACTGGTTGTCAGTACTTCCACTTTGGAAACGGAGTAGGGAGGCGATCGAGCGTTTGCTATTCTCCCTTTTGTGGAGAGGACGCAAACATTACGTCGAAAAACGTGTCTGTGTCCAGCGTCCGTGTCATTGGGGTCTGGAAATGCGGCACTGGATGGGCCATAAGGTCACTTCAAGGTTGGTTTTTCACAGGCGTGAGATTTTGGAAGACTCATTGCTGGCGGGGATAGTGAGGGACATGTTCCTTTGCCTTACTATCACTCCCCACCCCATCTCGAGGCGGTGCCGTAAGCCTTGAGGGCGATCGGGTTTTCTCCTCGAATGTCTGGCGGCCTTGCGGGCCATTCCCCGGTTTAGTGACCTTTCACAGCCTAGGAGAGTTTTCTATCGTGGGTTAGTGGAGGGCGTCGCGAAGGATTCATTACGTGATGTGCTCCGCTTGTCGGAGGATAAGTTTCGCTCGTTTTGGTTTTGGTCGCTAGGTACCGATTATCTTAGCAACGTTGAGTTTTCGCTCACTTGGCGATTGGTTCGGAATCGGTTGCCTCTCAATGACAATGCCTTCATATGAGAACTGGCGGATTTGCCAGATTGTGAACGCTGCAATCTTGGCTTGGAAGAAACTGCTTCGCACAGCTTCTACCATTGTTCGCGGGTTCGCCCTCTACGGGACCGGGTCGGCGAGTTGACTGCTCGTATCGCGCTGCGAGAGCTTGTGCTGATTGATCGTGCATTCGCCTGTGATAATGTGTCATCTCCGTTCTCTGGGAAGAAGCATATGGTGTTTCTGTCGCTGCTAGCCACGGCTTGAATGGTGATTTGGACGACGCGAACGGAGGAAGTCTTGCGAGGTCAGCGTCTTTCAGATCAGGATCTGATCCGATATTTTGAGCACCAGCTCAAAATTAAGATTAGAACTGATTGGAAACGTTAGATTTCGACAGCCTTCAGCAAAATTTGGGTAAATGTGGCGAGCCTGGTTTGCGTGAACGGGGCTAGCCTTGATTTTCTCTTTTAGATCTGCTGGTTACATCGGGGCGGATTCTTTTGGAACCCTCTCCTGGTTAAGGTAGCTCTCTTTTGTGTACCTAGTTAATGTGAATGATTGTGTTCCTAGCCTGTACCCAGCTTTCTCTTTTGTTATGATCCAAGTCAAGATTCCGAACCTTTCCAGTTTGTTTCGGCCTCTTTTTATCTCGGATAGGTTAGCCTTCGATTTTCCCATTCCTTTAATTATTTTAACTCTTCCCACTCCCTTAGAAAGTGCGCTTCTTGATTTCGCCATTTGGCGGAATACAGCGGTTACTCTTTTTGTGGGGTGGACGAGTCTTACTAACGTCGTTTATTTTATTTCAAAAAATTACGTTTTATTTTAGTTTGTTAGTGGTTCATCCCCCTCCCATCATTTCATTTTTCATTAAATGTTTTAAATTATATTATATATTGTACGTAACTGCATTTTTATTGTCATGGGTTTGTTCTCCCTTTTAGGTGCCTCTTTGAAAATATGTGGTATTGTGGTGTATGAAAGATTGGGGGGTGATGGATGGGTTCTTGTGGTGAATAAAATATTTGTAATGAGTGAATGGGTCGTGATAGTGGCTAGCTAGGTATAGGATAGCTAGTGTTGACCAACCTATACTCTAATATCACCATTTCCCGTGCAAAAGCTAAATGGTTTTTTTTCTTTTAGGAGGAAATTGAGAAAAAGTCTTTTACTTTACACCTTACGAAAAGAAATTTCAACCTTTTCGCTCACTGATCGGCTATTCTAACTTGAGTGTTAAGTATGAGCTATTAAGCTAAGAAAAAAAAACAGACGACAGCATAAACGAAAAAACTATTAAAGTCAACATATTTTAAACTAGCTCTCTTCTTAAATTGATGATTAAGTTACGTAACTTTGCGATTCATGCTTCTTGGAAACCAGTCTGAAAGCAGAAGCCGACATTTCTGCTTTATATTTCATAGATGTTTGAGATTTGCCTCTAGTAAGCGTTCTTTGACCAACTTAGATCAATGATTTTTTATTTTTCGTTAAGTTTTTTTCGAATTAGATAAGAAAACAATTCAAATATCTTGCAAAATCCGTTAGCCATAAAAATGAAATCGTTGAGTTTAATTCTTTAATTATTATATATTTTAGAAAATTATGCTTAAAGGATAAGCTAATTTCAAGTAATGAACACATTTTATATATTTATCAATCGCGCACTCTGAAGTCCCTTTTTCAACTTTCCAATCGCGCCCCTTGATCTCCTTTCTTAATCTACTGTTATTCAACCATGTAACTTTAATCTACACTACTAAAAGAACATGATTAGTTTTGCCATTTCAACGGAATATCTCATTAATAGGTAGTAGAGATCAGACTGCTAATATAGTTCTTTTTCTTGCTTCATAACATTTTCTTTGATATATTTAACTTGTAATCATTTAAAAAGCAGAATTTTAATTGCATAAATAAAAAATCCTTGATTATAGATTGAAATAAAGGCTCTAATAATTAAAATAAGATTTCTTAATGATTAGGATGAATACATCCTACCAATATCCCATAATTCTGACAAACTTTTTTACATGTACTATCTATACGTATATATATTATTTTTAGA
The DNA here is from genome assembly GCA_037127315.1 of Ascarosepion bandense. NCBI lineage: Eukaryota > Metazoa > Mollusca > Cephalopoda > Sepiida > Sepiidae > Ascarosepion > Ascarosepion bandense. The sequence continues at coordinate 1,149,096 of JBBBDQ010000609.1, read as the reverse complement.
AATCTCCACCACCACCACCACCACCACCACAATCAGGTTAATTTTTAAGGAAATAGCAAATAATAATATCGGCTTATATAGTGTTAATAAAGAGACTTATATTATGAACAATGTTACTAAGTATATGCTTTTTGTTGATAGAAGATAACATATGCTCTGTTATGAAAAAACATAATACGAATTAAATTTATCTTTTTATGGGTGTGGTTAACATCTAAGTATTGGTTTGTCCGGAAAGTTCACGTTGATTTAGTTGTTCACGTTTCAACACATTACAGTACGTCAAATTTATTGACATATACAATATGCTTACATTTTTTATTAGAACACATTTCTCTTGAGAAAAAATGTTTTAAATGACGTAAATCGTGTCAAATTTGTATGCCTATGAAAAATGATGATTATCAGATGCATTTTAGACACAATGCTTTTTTAATATCTTAAAGGCAAAAAATACTTCGCAAGCAAAACAAAAATTATATATGATGGGTGCGGTGAAGTTGCTTTAACTGGTATAACCAATTAGAAGTGATTCGCTAAGTTTACAGTTGGTAATTTTAGCCTTATTGATGAAGAACCCTCAGGTAGACTCTTCCACTACAGATGACGATGAAATCATGACATTTATTGAATATAACTTGAATTACACAACAGAATTAACAGAAACTCTAAATTTACCAAAATTCACCACCCATGAGCACTTAGTAAAACTTGGATAAGATTTTCGGGTACCACATGATTTTAAAGAAAATAATCTTTACTGTGTAATGGCAATAAAAATGCACTCTTTTGAATCAAAGCGTGATGGCTGATGAGAAATGGATCATTTATAACAAAGTTCTGTGGAAAATATACTGAGGTAAGCGACAAGAGCCACTTTTATCCATACCAAAAACAGATCTTCACCTTAAGAAAGTCATGCCGTGAATCAAGTTTGACTGTGTTATGAGCTTCTGCCAAGTAACCAGTCAATTGATAGTAAAAAGTACTGATCGCAACTGGACGAATTAAAGGCAGCAGTTCAAGAAAGATACCAAGTACTGGCGAACAGGAAAAGTGATTTTTCACCAGGATAATATCAGACCTCGCGTTTCACTGGAGACTCAGCAAAAATTGTTTAACTGCAATGTGTTGCTACACACGCCTTATTCACCAGACGTTGCTCTTTCGGATTATTCAGATTCTTGAAAAATTATGTCAATTGTAAAATTTATAATTCTTTGGAAGACATAAAAAACATCTTAATGAGTTCCTTGTCGAAAACCTACCAAAATAATAAGACGGAATCTTCAAGTTGAATGAAAAAAAAAAAAAAAGAAATGTTGTGGAGCAAAATCTTTTATGTTTAATAGAATATATATTTAATAGTATAATTTTATTTGGTGTTTTAATTTCCCCTAAAAATCAGTATGAACTCTCCGAACAATCTCATAATGAAATAGTGATGACGCAATTGTATACTATTCACTTGAGGAATTAGTAATAAAATACTGCAATCTGTGACTATTTTTAACAGTGTTTCTTGACCGGTGTTTCCTGCAATCATATAGTTCCGCAAGAGGTCGTTAGGGGATCCCCGAGAAAAAGTGATAGTTTAACGTATGTTTGAGTAATTTTTGTTTTTTTGTAATTCTATTATACACAAACGGTATATTATTGAAAAACCCACGGTTGTTGTAATAAAATATAGAAGAGATAGACATTAATAATCTATATAATATTTTTTGTTTATCTAAAGGCTCCTTTCAAGGGTGAAATTGTTGGAAAATGCTGATTTGTGCTATAATAATCTATTGTTATTATTAATAGTTTTTTCAAGTCATTATAACGACGAAAATGTACTTGAATTAATAATACGGAAAAAAATAAAGACATAAAAATAAATTCTTTTGAAAAATATTGATATTAGCGCGAGGAAATCAAACAAGAAGTGAGTGCATTTATAAAAGATAATAGCTAAAGACGTTGAGAAGAATTTTTGGTGTTGAAATGGAAAAAAGCGAAATTAAAAGTAAAAATGATCGAAAATGGGTGAAGGTTAGTATAGGTTAGCATAGGTTGCAGGGTATGCTAATAAAGTTCGACATATTTCTGATTTTTTAAAGGCTTTAGAGCCCAGAGCAATGCTCGGAGACATCATGACAGAACGATTCGAAGAAGAAAGAACGAAAGAAAGCAAGAAAAATATATAAATAAAGAGAATTAGTTTCGGCATCAACCATTTGATATCTATTAAAATGGTGGTGTTCTAAAAAGATGACAAATGTTATTTAAGTAAATAGTTGTTTTTCGTTTATGCCATTTGTTATTTTGGTAAGTACAGAAAAAACCGTTTCTTATTTTTATTTGTTGATATAATAATTTCTTCTTCTTCATATTATTATTATTAGGAAAGCACCACACCAGAAAGGGCTACTGGAGTACAAATATACGAATATTAATATACCCATCGTGACACCGACTTAGAAGCATCATACCCAAATATGCGCCAAATTTTAATAAAAATCAAAGCATAACGTACCAGAAGAAATCCAGTTAAAAGTACCGCAATCGGATATCCTTTTCAGTTCACATGGTTTCCGGAAATTGTTGGTGTTCCGAATTATCGAGACATGGCACCCAAGTCTCCTTGACTGCTTTATGGTCTAAACTTTAAACAATTCCTCTCGAGAAAAGGTCTTAATTCTCCTCGATTTCACCTGCTATTGAACAAAGATGCACTGTACCTCTAGCGGAGTGGGTATGCACTTCTGTTTAAGTTCAGGCAAATAACTTGCTAATGTGTAGAACTAACGAGAATATTTAGCGTATCTCATATTCATTCACCAAGACAAAACATGGGTAATAGCAGTTCTTATCAGTTAAGACCAGAAACCTAGACAGCTATATCTGCTAGAACAACAAGGTATTATTATTATTATTATTATTATTATTATTATTATTATTATTATTGTGTTCTTTGTGTAGTACGAATTACCCGCAAGTCTCAACCAGAGATTTCAAGGAACAACAAAATTTTTTCAGAAGATGAAAATGGATAATAATAATTCATATTTTTGCCTTGAGATGACACTTTCTACTGATTTATATATCAGTTTCCTAGTATTTATTTAGTTTCTCAAAACTCGGACCTTATTATTATTATTTTGATTTCTGCTATGGTCACACTACCTACCAAGTGTGCGGGAATGTCAAAACCATGTAGTGGTGTGTTACTATAGCTACATTTCATGATTTGATTTTTAGTCTCATAACATCACTAGCGTTATATGAACAAAGTATTTTTTTTTAAATTTATTTCTCTTAAGTTTCGATTTCTACGGATTTTTATAATGTGTTGTTGTGTTTTTTTTATCTTTCCAATCGAAACTACTATGATTGATACTAATCTTGTTAACAATTTCTGCATCTTTTCTATTTCAATTTCCAATTTTTTATAATTAGATAGTTTTTGTCAAACTCCCTAGTTGCTATGTTACTGTTCGTTGGGCAAGCCATATTAATTAGTAGGCAAGTTTGTCTTTTCAGTCTTTGACAATTATATTCAGCTTATTTGCTTTAATCTTCCTTTCTGTGAAGATAGTGTCATTGCATAGAATTGTGATATCTTCTATTTCTGTAACTGGTTTTGGGTGATGTTCATACCAGTATTTGTTAACATCTTTTCCAAAGTGTTTGCACATTGTCCATTGTAAATTTTACTCCACTATATCGTGACAAGTTTTATATTCATTCTTGAGATTACATGGTCTATGGTTTGCTGATACTTGTAAAAAAACGCATTTTGAATTCACACTATTATGTTTGATAATTGCCTGAAAGTTCTTATTGAAAAGATTCTGGTCTTCCGTTTCAGCTTTTAATCCAGATGCTCGTAACAATCAATGAGGGTTAAATTTATCAACATCGGCTTTATTGGCACTTTCTGGATATTAGTCATGTAAAAGTTTGTCTTGCCAGTGTTGTCTCATCTGTTCAAGAGCTTATCCTTGGTTTTTATTTTTTAATTTTATTTTTGTCTGCAACATTTGCTTCTTGGGCTCTGTTTTGGTTTTCTACAGAATATGTCAAATGTAAATTTCTTTGCATTTAAAATCTTCTATTAAGTTTGAATATTGTTCTTTCTGTTTTCGAGCTATTTGACTAATTAAATCACCCAGTCATTTATTGTTTCCATGTACGTTAGTAAGTCGATGGTTGTCTTGCATGAAGATCGTAAAGAGACATTACAATGTACAGGGACTGTAATGTCAATAAGAAAATACTTTCAGTTTTTAAAGTCTTTGATCACTATATATGGGTGATTGGCTTTGATTGTTCTGTGTGTATTGTAAAGTCCAATCAAATTTTTACAGGTCCTAACTCTGTAACTGAGTCTGGATGTTATTCATACCAGTTTATTTATATTCTTTCCCGTAAAAGTTGTATATTTTCTAGTGCAGATATTGGCTTATGCCGAAATTTTTAATCAGTAGGTGCTAATACTGTGCAGACTGATACAAGATGGTCAATTAAGTCTGGATCACAAAATCTAAATTTCGGTTAAACGCAGTTTTACAGTGTTTGTAATTTCTAGTTAGCAAGCATTGGTATTGTGCAGCAAGAATAAAAGCTTTGGCTTCAGCTTTTAACCCTGCACTAAATTACTACTCAAAGGTACGGAGCGAGTCTTCATCAGATTGTTTCGTACGGCCAAAATATTAACCATGAAGGGTTTGATTTTGGCATCGTTTCTGCGTTTGGTATATTGCATTCGTATTTGTTTTCTTTTTTTACATTAGTGCCGATGCAGTGGTTGAATTATAGTTTATTTCCACTTCTTCACTCATTTTCCTTTCTGAATTTGTTGGATTCCGCTATTACTGAAAAAGTTTCTCATTTTTTCATGTTCTTTCATCCAGATCCTTATCCACTCTTCTGTAATTTTCATCTATCTTTTAAAACCGACTGTTGTGGATTTTGTAAGACAAGTTTATCTGAACTCACTCACTGCCTTCTTTGGATATGAGAAGAGAGGATAAACTCCATGCTTAAGATGATGTGGCTAGTGAGAAGCTTTCTTGTTTTGGCATTTATTCCCTTAATACAAGCTATGGTTCAAATGACTATTTCAAAGCAATATTGTACTTCAGATAGTCAAAGTGTTTATGGTCGATATCTTATATTGTGGCTTCAACCCGGGAATTAACACCAGACGCACACGCCTCTAGTATACTTTTCTTACATCTTTTTACGTAGATATGCTGTATGTCATCTTCAATGCCTTCTATGTATTTATAGCTTCTTCTTGTTCTAATTCACTAATATTTCATTAATATAAAAATCTAGAGCTATAGAGTGTGTTTCTGCAATTCAATCTTTATTGGATATTAATTTTGCACATTTATCTAATATGAAACCCAATCCGATGTCATAACTGAAACATTTTACAATATCGAGGAGACACTTCAACTCATTGTCTTCTGTGGTAAAGTTTTATATCATCCATGTAGAATACGTGAGTAGACACTTTCATTTTTAATTTGCATCCATAGTTATTATTGTTAAGTTCATGCAAAAGAAGGATTAAAGAAAGATAGAACACGGAATATCCATGAAAGATTCCCCAATTGTATGTGGCAATAGATTTGGTGTGATTTTGGTAAAATGTAGTTTTACAGTACAATTTTATATTTAAGGAAATTTACTATCATCGAGGCGACTTTGCATATTTCTAGAGCCTTTTAAAAATACAAGAGTGTGGCACGCTATCAAAGGCATTAAAATAATCTATCAAAGCTGTGATGATATTTCTACCAATTTTCTCAGCAATTTTTGAGGATCTTTTTATTTATTAGTAGTTTATTTTAGCCACCACTTAAACTTCTTTGAAATCTCACTTGCTCCAGAGAAGGAATGTTGTTTTCATTAAGAAAAGGGCAAGTACAGTTTGCCGGAACAGATGTGATAAAATTATATGTGATGGACAGACATGTTTTTGGCCTATATTTTTTGGTCCATCTTTTTCATTCGTTTTCACAGGAGATATGTTTTAAATATCATTAGTTCAATTAATTAGCATTAATAAAATCCTCAGAAATGTTTTATGGAACGATGAGAGATTATAGAGCTAAAACTTGAGTATCTTGTCGTTTTCTGGGGATTTAGATTTTGGGGGACTTTGTCAGAACTTTCCGAACATTATTCTTGGTTGTAATTTTCCGTTTTTGTACATTTTTATCCTTCATTCGTTCTTGTTCTCGTTTGGTCCACACTGCATTAGGATTAAATTCGTTTGGCTTGCACTAAATATTCTGCCAAAAGTTTAGCACTTTTTCAATAGAAGGTGGGTTTTTTGACTTTAATAACTGCTTTTTCATTTGCCCAATAAAACTTCTTGAGGTTCATTTTAATTATCTATTTTTGTTGATAGAACCTATCATCATTATTTTGGTGATAAAACCTATTATTATTATTACCTCCGCCTTAAGGTGAAGGTGTTATTTTTGGTTACGTTTGTCTGTTTATTTGTCAGTTCGCGGAAAAGATTTCTCAAGACCTGCTGGATGTATTCAAATGATTAACCTCGCAACTGGGACAAACTGATTAGATTTTTGGCTACGAGAAAAAAGTTTCTGGTTTATTTTTCCGTTTTTATACTTTTTTGTACAATTTATATGCCAGTTGCCTGTCCTGAATTGATTCATCATTTATAATATAAATTTAATATTTACTACCCAAAATGAAAAATACATAAAATACATAAAAATGAGTCAAATAGAACTTTGAGATATTAAAAAGTAAAAACGAACTCTTCCACAATTTTCGCAATCTCATTTTCAATTATTCAGACAGACAAACGCTAAATAATTTTTTGGTATATTTGTAACGTTTCATCCGATTCTGGATGGCTTCGAATGAAGCTTTCAGGGGTGATTGGCTTCATGACTCGCATGAACTGATTATATTTTAGGTTCGATCCTGTACAGGATAAAGCTTCTGGGTTATTTTTTCGGATTTTATACTATTTTTATACCTGTCATGATTCATTTTCAGTGTGTATTTAATTTCCAGCGTGGACGAGTTCATTTTTTGTAATTTCACCCTTGAGAGCGGTCAAGTTCATTGCAGTTATTCTTATTTTAATAATCATCTTTTGCTAATCGCTAAGAGGATGTAGTTATTGCTTTGGCGGAGCTTTGTGGGAATGAAATGTTTTGTCTGTTGCCTAAGATGTTAATTGTGAGTGATTTTCCAGTACTCATTATTATCGCCATAGAACCGTCAAGAACAATCTTGGTCTAGAAAGTTCAGTTTAAACTTTAACTTTCCACAAAAATAACAGTGCTTTGGCTCATTTCTTAATATACCATGTATTACTGACAATATCTTACGCCACATTTTTCTAAGCTGCTAAGGAAGAGCATAGCATTTTTGTCAATCTTTCATCTTCTCACTTAATGCTGCATACTTGTAGCTTTGTGCCAAAATAGAATTTTAAGAAAATAACAGGATTTAGAGGCGGGGGTTAATGGTTAACGTGGTTGAGATATCTATGTCAAAACGAAGTGGAGATAAGAAAGTAAGTATTTTTTGTACTTGGAGTAAAAAGGTTGAGATAAATAAGAGGGAAGCTTATTATATTTGTTTTCAAGTTTCCATATTTGATTTATCTATACCTGCGCAAATTATTTTAAACGGAATGTTGGTTTCGTTATATCAAATACTGAAACATTTGAAATACATTTGAAATTATATTACTTATAAAAAACAATTCAGTTTTATCATTTACAAATTCAGATATATATATATATATATATATATATATATATATAGAGAGAGAGAGAGAGTGTGTGTAAAAGATGTAGATATACATATAGATAGATAGATATCTACACACATCCACACACACACATGCATACATATATATATATAAGTGTGTGTGTGTGTGTGTGTGTGTGTGTGTGTGTGTGTGTGTGTGGTATTCTTACTTTACACGGTAGTAAGAAAAACGTTAATCTAGTGTCAGTAATTAAAAATAAAGCGTTTTAAGCAAGTTATTTCATATATAATATATATATATATGAAATATATATTATATATTTCATATATAATATATATATATATTGGCTTTAATTTCAGTTGAAAATATAGACAAAAATTCTCCAATATTTGGACATTTTTTATTAATTGGGTTCTAAGCTTTCGGCTCACATGAGCCTTCTTCAGAGAGGTTATTAAAACGGTAGCACAATGACATCCACCATCAGCGCTTTAGAGCACTTAATAAGATTACAAAGAAATATGTTCGACCTCTTCCTGTCATCGATGACATACTGGCATCACTTGGTTCGGCAAGGTACTTTTCGAAGCTTGATTTAAAATCAGGGTACTGGCAAGTTAAGCTTCATGATGATGACAAAGAAAAAAGTGCATTCACCTGCCACAAGGGTCTGTTTCATTTTAATGTTATGCCATTTGGACTTGCAAACGCACCCGGCATCTTCCAGGAATTAATGTCAGTTGTTTTACAGGGACAGGAAGATTTTGCTCTGGCATATTTAGATGATATTCTGATATTTTCAAATACGGTGGAAGATCATTTAAAACATATAGACACAGTCTTGAGTAGTCTACGTAAGCACAACCTTAAACTGAAGCCAGCTAAGTGTGAGTTCTTTAAGAAAGAGACCCAATACCTGGGGTTCAAGATAAGTGAAGAGGGAATACAACCAGACCTCAATAAAGTCAAGGCTATAAAGTCAGTTTCTACTCCAACCACTGTTAGGCAAGTAAGAGCTTTTATCGGGATGACCTCATGCTATCGCCGCTTTATTAGAAATTTCTCTGATATAGCCGAACCGCTGGTCAATTTGACAAGGAAATATGCACGATTCCAATGGGACGATGCTTGCCAAACCGCTTTCGATACACTAAAAACGAAGCTCGCGGAGATGATAACACTAGCCTATCCCAACCCAAATAAGGCGTATAGGTTATATACTGACGCATCCGATCAATCGATTGGCGCATGCCTATCCCAGGTGGTGTACGATAAGGAAAATAGGAAGGATGTATAAAAACCAATTTATTTATTGTCCCATAAATTAAGTGACACACAAACGAGGTGGTCAACTATAGAGAAAGAGGCTTATGCCATACACTATGCTCTTCAAAAACTGAATCACTACCTGCATGGCGCAACATTCACAATATACACTGATCATAGGCCCCTGGAGCATTTACTTAACTCGCCCATACAAAATAAGAAGATACAGACTTGGGCTCTGAGCATGTCTGGCTACAATTGCAGCATACAGTATCTTAAGGGTAAGGATAATGTTTGCGCGGATCTCTTATCACGCGCTGTTGATGTGAACGAAGACCATATTGCTTCTCCAGTAGATATAGATGATAGAAATTACTTGGTTAGTGTCATAAACTCCAACCTAATGGAGCCGGAAGAATTAGCAGCCCATAAAAATGTCGGAAATTCATCAGAGGCACATTGAAAGGAATAGACATAATCAGGGAGCAAGAATCAGACAAAAACATCTTAGACCTGAAGATTAGATTACGAAATGGTAGGGCTACCAAAGCAGAACAGAAGAGATATATAGTAATGGATGAGGTGGTGTACTATTTGTCTCAACCTGATGATGAACCCCTCATCAGGCTGTATGTACCATCTCACCTTAGAAAAAGGGTGCTAGTTCAATACCATGATGACAGTGGCCATATTGGGGTGGATAAGACATTCCACTCAATAAAACAAAATATTTCTGGCCTTGTTTACTTAGAGAAATAAATGATTTCGTAGGTAAATGTATCCCGTGTCAGACAAGAAACCTAAAGAGGCAGCAACCCCACATACAGGAATGTGACTTCCCTCCTTTTCCTTTCGCAAAGGTTGCTTTAGATGTCTCAGGACCCTACCCAAAGACCCATTCAGGTAACCAATACATAGTTACATTCATAGATATGTACAGTGGTTGGCCGGAGGCATTTGCGGTTCCTAACAAGAAGGCAGAAACAGTGGTGCATCTCTTAGTTGACGAAATCTTCCCCAGATTTGGGACACCACTTCAGCTTTTAACTGATAATGGGCCAGAAAATGTCAACAGGGTAATGAAAAAGACATTAGAAGACCTAAATATACACCATGTGACAACTTCTTTTTATCACCCCCAGAGCAACGTTAAGGTTGAGAGGTTTCACAGAACAATGCATGATGTTCTAGCAAAAAAAATCGGCAACAACGAACAGTCGTGGGATATTTACATTAACCAAATGTTGGCGGCTATCCGGTTTCATGTGAGCGAGACCACTAAGTTTTCACCGTATTACTTGCTCTACAACAGGGATGTTATTTTGCCCTTGGACAATATACTGAGGCCTCGTCGCATATATTATGGTGATGAGCATCACCAAATTGCACTACAGGAAATGCATCGTAGCTTCACTTTAGTTAGGAATAATATAAGAAAAGCGAGGAGAGCCGCGATAGATAAGTCGCGTGGTAAGACGAAAAATACAACTTTTGAGGTTGGTGATTTGGTGTACTATAAGAATCACCAAAAGAAAAAGAAGTTAGATGTGCGCTGGCGGCCATATTATGTGATCGTTGAAAAGACTGGCCCGGTCTCTTATAGAATTAGAGATCAGTTAACCGGCTCAGTCATTAAGACGCATGCTGAGCATCTTCGGGCAGCGTCCATTGATGAATGGAAAATCCCTACTTCCGATAGGCCGTTACGAAAGATTGTATTGGCTGCTCCAGTAGAATCCAGTGATTCGGATGACGAATCCGGAGCGGAACAGACCGACTTTCCAGTGCACAAAAATCGACACCAACGTGTGGAATCAGACGATGAGTCTGATGTTCCATTAATGGAGCGTCGCATCATGACGCGACGTAAAATGGCGAATAAAAACGTGTCAACTATTGATAGTGATGATAGAATCGGTGGTATAAATAATGTTTCATCCACGTTCGAGGATGATTGCTCAAAGTGCGAAACGTCTGGATCTACTCATGTAGATCAGGGTTTTTCTAATCACCTAGCAGCGAAGATGTCCAAATGAGGCAAACGTCTGTTGGGGCAAAAAGCACGGATAGACCTGCAGATTCCACAGTTGATCGGACCAAAAAGAAAGAACAACTGAAAAGTCTTGTAGACTTATTGGCTGATATGCTATAGGATTGGGAAAGAAAGCAGTGGGAGGATTAACGATAGTTTAAGTGAAATAGTTAGGTCACCTTCCTTATAGCAAAACATGCGGAAGATACAAACTAATGAATTAAGAGTCACGGGTCCATTTTTTTAGACTAAATTAAGATAGATGAAACCTCTAATCCTCCACAAGTAAATTGCATGCGGATTAACGTTGGAATCAGGGTAATTTTCTTCGTTTTCTATTGAACATTTCTCGGTCAGACTATGAATGATATGTACTGCAGATAATGGCAGTTTTTCTGTGTTCAAACATAGTATGTTTGAAATTAAATTAAATTAAATGAAGTTACGTGTGTAACAATAAACTCGAGTGGAAACACGCATGGCGTTGGTCAAAGGTCATTTACTCGATGTCAGTTTAGAAACTGGGGCGCGGTTACCGCCTATGATCATATGGTCGTGCATCGAGGCGTCTACGCGTATGGACAGAGTTGAGAAAGGAAACGAACATTGAAAGTTACAGAAACTTAAAAAAAAAAAAAAAAAAAGGAACAATGAAACATCGAGCTGGGAGAACATTATCCTCTGTATAAGTCCCAAGTAATTCTATCATCACTTTTGTGGCAGTCTCACTCATTTTGACTTCCAACACTGCGTCATGAAGCATACGCAAGAGATTCTGTGTTTTTGTACAGGAAAATTCCACAATGGACACGAACATTGTTGGGTTGCCGATGTAGGCTCCCCCATATATTTTTTTTGTTTTGTTTGTTTCGGCGTGCACATGTTTTGTTGTTTCGGCGTGCACATGTTTTGTACAATTGTCGGGCTTGTGTGGCATGGGGGGGGTGTGAGGGTGTTGCGCTTAAAATGTTCTTAGGTGAACATTTTGGAAAATGGGAGGGCGAGGAGTGTAATATAACAATCTGGCCCCACCCGAGGAAGTGATGCAAGCGATGGTGTTTCCTGTCGGTGAAGGGAGCGGATGTCGTTTTGACCTCATTTCCGACAGCGGCGGAAATGGCTACAGAGGCAAACAGATCAGGTGTCTCTTAGAATTACGTGGGCGTTGCGTGGGCGAGGCAAAACCGGAAGGAAAGTCCCGGTTCTAGAAGACTATATAAAGACCTCGACACACGGATTCGCCAGCAGAGAACGGCCAGTGGAAGCAGAGAGAAACACCACAGGCAAAACTACACTCCCGTCAACCCAACTATGTGCCTCTCACCCTTCCGTTCTCTATTCCACACGGTCCGTCGTTAATAATAAAAATATAACCTTATATTTTTATATATGCGTGTTTGTTGTTTTGTCGTCGTACGGCGATATATAACAATTCTTCAAAAACATGTAGCATTTATGTTATAAAAAATGGAAAAAAGAATATAGTGTATGAATTTCCATGCCCTGTAGAAAATTGTGTTTTTCCATAAATCAATTGCCTATATTGGCCATACTAACACTTCTCTGATTAGGCGCCTTACATGCAACCTATCTAGTAATAATAGGGCATTAAAAAAAACATTTATTAAAACATAACTTGCAAGAAACTTTCAGAAAAACTTTATTTAAAAAATTTGGTTGAAAATACAAATATTATTAAATCACAATGTCAAAGTCACCTCGCTATAAGAGAGGCACTATTTATTAAACAATTTTCTCCTACCATAACCTCACACTGTTAACATGGGTAATTGTGTCTTGAATAATTTAAAAAATAGACAGACGCTCAAATGCTGCCCGCCGCGCGCATCACGTGACAGCTTTAAAAATGTCTCCTTAAAATAAAGAGCTAAAAATTTACATTACAATCAAACATGAGAACATAACAACACCGAAAAACACCTTCATTGAAAAACACCTGTAGAGAGATTGAAAGTTCTTGGAAAGTTGAAAATTCTCGCACAATTTTGCGTCCCTTATCACCAGCAAAAAGGAAACATGTAACAATACTGGAAAAAATAAATATAAAATAACAAAATCTTCCTTCTCGGTCGTTTTTAACGAAACATATTTAAATGAAAGATTGCTGCCCAAATATATATATAATTCTAGGTGAAGAGGAGTCATGGCTTTTTATTTTATTTTGAATGGTCTGGCACTTATTTTATTATGAACAGAGCTCAATATAATGAGCATTGTAGAGCTTAATATATTTATATAATTATGAATTAATTGTACAATTAATTCATAACTATATATATATATATATATATATATATATATGTGTTTGTACATATGTTTATATATATGTGTGTGCGTGTCTATAGATAGATAGATAGATAGATAGATAGAAGGATTAAGTCTTGTATCTCATATTTACAAATCTAACTATGTGTATGCTACTTTTTCTGTGTATCACATGAGTTTTTATTTTTCTTGTTCTATTTGGAGGGACATGTATGTCAGGACGGTACTATATTTGGTTTAAAACATAGACATTATCGGAAGAAAATTTCTGTCTTATCCACAAGAACGATGATTCATAAGTAATTCCCACAGATTAAAAAAAAAACTGCAATCGTCGAGGTAATATGAAATATTTCTAAGTTCACAAGGAAACAATACCTTAAGGAAATGAAGTATGGAAGAATCTGATAAAGAAATCTTACAGAAATTTTAAAAAAATATATCGAAAATTTTCAGAACGAGACTTTGACATTTAATATGAAAAACCAAAACCAAAAACAAATCTGCTCACAAACAGCGAAAAATGAAACAGTTTTTTATAATGTTTTCTAGTCGAGTCTCTAGTTTCGAAATAGATTCTGCTGTATTTTTAATTTCGTCTGAAATATATTTTAATGAATGCATATAATCTCGGCAATTATCAATAAACAGAGTTTCTGATGTACAAATCAGACTTTATTAATATCTCTGTCTATTTTCTTTGTGATAACAATACTATCCAGAATACACCACAGTAATGGTCATATTTATATTCAATAATGAAAAATAATAAAAATGCTTAGAAAGTGAAGCATTGTAATACTTTTAAAATTCACACTTCGGCTCCATTTTATCCTCCGCGCTCTACAGTTAACAACTGTGAGCAAAGGATAAAAAGGGATCAATAATGTTTTACAACCATTTTATTTAATCTGGAGTGTATAACAATTGTCCTGTTCTTAGCGTAGACACGCCAGCAAAATAAGTTTAGAGTTCATTTTGAAAATGTTTATATGTCGTATCACCGATATTTAAGACACACATGCATTCACGTGCACGCACACACACACGCGCACACACACACACACACACACACACACACACACACACACACACACATGTCACATGGTGTATTTTAATTTGATATGATCTGTCAGGTGTTGCGGCTGGTAGACAAAATAAAATATTTTTTAAAATAAACAGAGAATCTACTCACATATGGATAAAGAAAAAATGTGGACATAAACACCAACACTACATAGTGACTGGAAGTTTTATGCTATAATAATTCATCAGAACAACGTTGATTACTATATCCCCACCGTTGAAATCTTTAAAAAACTCTTACTAATATAGAATACTCGTAAATAAGAATAACATAGAATTCATAAATTATATGTTCATTGGTCATGAAATAGCTACATTATCGAGTTGCTATACCTGACGTTTATCTTATAGAATCGCATTTAAATAGTTAAAAACGAACCTACGCAACAAAATACTTTAATGTGTCCGACAAAACTTTATCAATGTCACAAATATTATTTACACAATAGTTTAAAAAAAACTAAAAATAATAAATGCCTTAAACATAAATGACAACCCAGCAGCAATGCAATTTCATTCAGTATATAATTGCAAATCGTAAATATAGCTGAATAATAATAATAATAATAATAATAATAATAATGTAACAAAATACTCTAGTGTAGTGATGTTTTGTTTCGTTGAGCGGTTACAACGCCCAAGTTTTTTATTGGTTTTATTTTTATTTTATTTAAACAGCGTCTTTTTCTTTGAATTCCAATCGCGTCTCTGTCAGCTGTTGCTTGGCAAACCATTTAGGAGATGGAAAACTCCGAACAACAACCCGCAACTCAAGGTGTTAATCGTGCCGAGGAATTAATGACTACTGCGTTATGTGGTCACAAAAGATCCCCTACAGGCTTCGGAACCCTGTTTGTAAAAGACCGTTACCAAACATGCCGGGAAAATTTGGGTGAAGTTTTGGACCCGTGCGTCACTCGTGAGAAAAATATGAGAATTACAAATAGAAATAAAAAGTCCAGTATGGCTCTTCCAGTGGATAAACAGGTAGCCTGTCCTTCAGGAGGGAACCTACCTGAGGTCGAAAAATCTACCATAGGAACAAACTCCTACACAAAGAATGAATCTTCAGGTCCCCACAACCAGAATAATCCTAATGATGGCCCTGAAACTTCTCCAGCTAGATCTATAACCGTATATTTAAAGAAAGAAAAATAAAATGATCTCGTGAGGAGTACAAAGTCGTTATGACTGCATTTCACGAAGCGTTACTCAAACCTCAAAATCTTCACTCGCCAAACATATGATATTTGGCGAGAAAAAGTTGGACAAACAAATAGAAAGTACATTGACGAAAATAAATATGACAATGTACGAAGACACATCATGCAAAATAACCGATTGACAGAGGCTGAAATTAATAAGATAAAAAGAATTGCAACAAGAATAGACGAATCAACAAAACATGAAAGGGAACCGGAATCAGAAATAAAAAGTAGTAACATCAAACCAGCCACAGGTCATAATGTAGAAACCGTGATACACACAAGTCACCGTGTAGATAATGCTGTAAGTTTAGAAGTGCTGGAAAGGTGTGATCTGAGTCAGTTACAAGACGGCAATAAAACGAGTTCAAAACACATTGAACAGAACTATTTTACAGAAAACAAGAACAGTATACAAGAAACCACGGAAGAAATCAAGAACCATATAAGTCAGATACAAAATGTCGCAATGGAGGAACGAGAACAACTCCCAAAATTACAACCAACTAAGCATAACCTAGAAACTATTAAGCTCTACAATACAGCACTCAAATTAATTTTGGATAAAGAAGACACTCATATAAATCTCAATGAAGCAATATATGCATCATCAATAACAGCAACAACAAAAAAATTGAACATCAAATTAAAAACAAAGCATTGTCGGAGACATGAAGATTCATCTTGGAAAAGAAAAACAGAAAAAACATCGAACAGCTTAGAAGTGAATTATCAGTACTAGATGAACTGACAAATAAATGTGAGAACTAGAAAAGGGAGAAGAGTCGAAAGAAAATAAAACATTAGAAATGAAAATGAAGTCCTATCAACTAAAGAAAAAATAAAGCAAACAATACAACCGAAGGCTCAAAGAATAAGACGCTATAATAAAAGATCAAGATTCTACAGACAAAACAAGATTTTTCAAACCGATGCAAAAACTGTTTACAGGGAAATCGGTAAAAAAGAACTGAAGTGACAGTCCCCGCCCCAAAATGGAAGAAGTTATACAGTTTTGGGAAACATATGGGCTTGCTCTAAAGAACATAACAAAGAAGTAGACTGGATTGTACAAGAGATAGAACAAATGAAAAATAAACCAGAATAGACATGGGCTGGAATCACAGAAGAGGATGTTAAATGTGCAATGAAAAAAGCACACAATTGGAAATTTTCAGGAATAGATAAAATTCCTAACTTTTGGCTATGTTATTTAAATACAGCACATAAAAACTAGCCAAAGAACTTCAAGAAAGTTTTAAAGATCCCATTAAAATTCCTGTATAGATGACCAAAGGAATTACATTTCTTCTACCCAAAACTTGTGACACAAGTAACCCAAAAAATACAGACCAATTACATGCCTTCCGACAACATACAAACTATTAATATCTATTTTAACAAAACAGACATATGACACACTGCTGCTTGAATAAAAAGGGTGCAAACGTGGCGGTTACGGATGTAAAGACCAATTACTTATTAACAAGATGATCCTGGAAAACTGCTACAATGCAAAGAAAAATCTTAGTACTGCCTGGATAGATTATCGTAAGGCATTCGATAGTGTACCACATTCCTAGATCTTAAAGATTTTAAATATATACAAGGTATCACCCGTCATCAACAATTTCATCAAACAATATATGTTGATATGGAAAACATTACTTTACCTCAATCATATAAATGGAACCTATGAGTCTGGTGAAATAAACATCAAAAGAGGTATATTTCAAGGTGACTCTTTGTCTCCCTTAATATTCTGCATATCATTAATAGCACTAACCAGTCAACTTCACAAGACAGAATGTGGTTATAAAATAGCTAAAAAAAAAAAAATAAGCCATCTATTTTACATGGATGACTTAAAGTTGTATGCTAAGAATGATAATGAACTGGAAGGTCTTCTGCAAACTGTAAAATGCTTCAGCGAAGACATTTGAGTGAAATTCAATTTGAATAAATGTGCTAAAGCTACAGATTTACGTGGATCGCTACAAGAAACATCCTCAATTAGCTTAGATCCTGCTGTAGCAATAAAAGATTTAGAGCCAGAAGAAGCTAATAAATACCTAGGTGTAAATGTGAGTGAAAATATTCACCATAGAATTAATTAAAGAAATAGTGCTTAAAGAATACTATATAAGGCTACGACTGATATTAAAAACTGAATTGAATTCTCAGAACAGAATTATGGCCATTAATAACCTTGACACCCCAGTGGTCGAATATAGTTTCAGCATCTTGAACTGGACTCTAAACGACATCAGGCAAATGGATTCTAAAGCAAGAAAGTTTCTTTCTAAGCATAAGATGCACCATCCAAAGGCTGATGTAGACCGTCTATACATACCCCGTAAAGAATGTGGAATAGGTTTTATTCAGCTAGAATTGTAATAAAAGACAACAACTATTGGCTTACTAACATACATAGAAACAACATAGGACTGGATGATACAATTAGTCAAACCACATGAAGAAAGAAAGAAAAAATATTCAATAATAAAAGAAGGCAGTAAATACAAACAAGATTTACATTTTGTAGATTATGTAGAAAAGCAAAACAGAAGTCAAGAACCAACTATTGCGGCCAAATATATGAAAATGAAAGCCAAAGATAAAGCTCTTGAACAGATGAAACAACCCTGGGAAGAAAAACCTCTGCATGGCCAATATGCAGAACGTGCCAATTAAACCAATGTTGAAAAAGTTAATACTCATCGATGGTTACGTGCATCTGGATTAAAGTCTGAGACTGAAGGCCTTATTCTTGCAGACCAAGACCAAAGTCTTTTCACTAGAAACTTTCAGGCAAATATTATACATAATAATGCGGATGCAAAATGCAGGTTCTGTGATAAATATCAAGAAACAATAAACCATCTGATCTCAGGATGTTCTGTACTTGCCCCAAATGAATATAAAAATCATCACGATTGAGTGGGGCAATATTTGTATTGGACAATGTGCAAACACTATGGAAGATATGTAAACAAACATTGGGATGAACATCATCCAGCACCGGTTACAGAAATAGAAGATGTCACCATTCTATGGTATTACACCATCTACACAGACAAAAAAATTGAAGCAAATAGGCCGGACATTATTATTAAAAACCAGAAAGAAACAATTTGCTTATTAATCGATATGGCTCGTCCAGCGGATTGTAACATAGCAACCAAGGAATTAGAGAAACTGTCAAAATATAAAGATCTGGAAATTGAAATAAAAACATGTGGAAATTGAAAACAAGAATCGTGCCAGTAATAGTAGGTGCTCTCGGAATGATAAAAATGGAACAAAACAACACATTGAAAGAATCCCTGGAAACCCCAAGTGATATACAAAAATTTGTCTTGTTAAGTACAGCCCACACACTAAGAAGAACTTTGTCTATGTAACGCTAGGCATGTTAAGGAGATATAAAAAACATGAAATGGAACCATAGCAACACGCCACGACCTGCCTTAGGTCTTCCCGCAGACTTGATTGGTAGTGTGACCATAGCAAAAATCGAAATATGATGAAAAATGACATAATAATAATAATAAACTCTCGAACAAACGAAACAACGCTGGCAAAAAAACATCTATATGGCCAAAATTCCCGAACGTGCTAATAAACCCTATGTTGATAAAGTTAATACCCATCGATGGTTATGAGCATCGGGAGTAAAATCTGAAACTGAAGGATTTTTCTTGCAGTGCAAAACCAGAGTTTTTTTTTTTACTAGAAACTTCCATGCAAATATCATGAATAATAATGTGGATCCAAAATGCAGGTTCTGTGATAAATACCAAGAAACAATAGATCATCTAATCTCAGGATGTTCTGTACTTGCCATAAATTAATATAAAAATTGTCACGCTAGAGTGGGGAAATATTTACAATGGACAATGTGCAAACACTTTGGAAATAGGCAGGACATCATTGTTAAAAAGCAAAAAGAAATAACTTGCCTACTAATTGATATGGCTTGCCCAACGGATTTTAACCTAGCAACCAAGGAATTTAAAAAACTATCAAAACATAAAAACCTGGAAATTGAAAACAAGAATAGTACCAATGACAGTAGGTACACTTGAAATGATAAATTAGAACAAAAGAACACATTTAAAGAATATCTGGAAACCCCAGAAAAAAATTGTTTTGTTAAGTACAGCTTACGCACTAAGGAGAACTTTATCTATGTAACGCTAGGGATGTTATGGGAGGTAGAAAAACAAATGAAACATATGCATAACAACGCATCACGACCTGCCTTAGGTCTTTCTGCAGAATTTTTAGGTAGTGTGACCATGGTAGAAATTGAATTAGGATAAAATTAACTTAATAAGAATAACAATAAACCCGGCCAATAACCAGTGAGGATACCATTTTTGTGTATTTATTTATAATCTTTAAAAGAACCAATAATGTTGTCAGTCGCATATTTATATTTAACATCATATGAGCCTTTGACAGAGTTTAAAAATAATTTGAACCTCATGAGCAGGTATCTGTACATAAAATACAAACTAAAGACTATAAAGCCTAAAGAAGAAAAAAAAAACAAAACAAAGAAACCAGGTAGTAGATGAATGAATGAATAATTGTTGCTACCATCTCTCTCCTCTCAGTCTATATATATATATATATATATATATATATATATATATATATTATATTATAAAACAGGATACAAATATCTCACAACATTTAAATTATTAGGCGCCTATCGACCGACCCTACTTTTGAACAAATGTCGTCGGTAATTTAATACTTAGTAGCTAATAAGAATTTTTTTTTTCATGAGGGACTGAAGTTAAAACGTAAACTACTTAAAGGATAAGGAAAGTGGAAAAATTTCTTCCGTCAGGTAATGGCTACTTTGAAAAGGGCCCATTTGTGTTTTAATTCTCGCTGCATACACAGGGCAGTCTCCGCATGTTATAACAACAGACACCAATATATCCAAGGCGAGTCTGTGCAATACAGAGAAAAATTCAGACAGCTGATATTTCTTGGAAAGATAATGAGGAAGGAGGGATTTTAAAAATTTACCCCACAGAGCATACTAAGGGCAAATGAAATGGCGGAAAATGTATCGAACCATCTTACCTGGCGAGATTGTGTGAATGGATGGCAGAACAAGGGGATTGGTGCCTTAACTAATTAGGTTTAAAAAGATTGGAAGTTTTGGAGAGCAATGATCGCTCATGTCCTGAAGGGACACAGTACATAGAAGAAAAGTGTAAACATACTCAGTTTAACGAGAGGCAGGTTTGGTAACTAAGTGATATATTTTTATATGTCTTAGCTTAAACGTTTCAAGTTAAAGTAAAAAAAAATCTGTATGATGATTTAAAAACAAAGCATCCTATCACACTTGGAATATTGACGCAAACAATCTTCTGTCGCTCGTTTTTACTTTACCGTTTAGCCTTGTGCCTGATCTATCTATCTATCTATCTATCTATCTATCTATCTATCTATCTATCTATCCTCACTTACTCAAAGCGATGTGCATGGATTTTCATACAAGATTATGAATTTACACAAAGAAATGCATTTATATTCTTAACGATTCAAATAAGCCCGTGCACACACGTAGAGACGGACAGTGCTATACTTCCTAATTTATATCTCAATAATACACAAATACAGATATCTACGCAAGAATGGACTCATGTATCGAAGCTCAACAATAAAGTGAGTCAGATTTACACTCATTACCACCAAAAACGTACACAAACATATAGGCATGCGCTGGTGGACTCACCGTCGAACACATGTATTTTTATGCCCGGAATTATCTTGGAATAAAGCGAATACACTAATTAATTCGAAGTATTTTTAAAGCTAAAAAGCAATTTCCAGTCGCTTTCAAATCGTTTTTGGCGATCATATGAAAACAGGGTTAAGCGGGAAATTCAATGAATAAGTGAAAGTCAAACGATGATGAAATGAAAAAGGAAAAAATAGAAGAAGAAGAAGAAGAAGAAGAAGAAGAAGAAGAAGAAGAAGAAGAAGAAGAAGAAAAGTGTACAGAAAATCTTAGGGGAACTTTTAATCGACATAAGTGAGAAAATATGTAAGAGTTAAAGGAAGATGAAAAGGGAGAGTTGACTAAATGAAAAAAAATGAAAGAAAGAAAAATACTGAAAAAGAAGGAATGATAAACTGCGCGAAAGAACACGAGAAAAGGGAAGTAAATGGAAGAGTCTATAGGAGGAAGGTGTGGGGGAACCGAATAGAAAAAAAGTATCTTTAATAGAAATAAAGAAATGATGGACATTGAAACAGATAAGGCAGGAAAATGTCGTCTGGAAAGAGAAAGTAACCGATGAGAATAAATGAAACCGAGAAATGGTTAAGCGACAAAACCAAGGACGGAAGAGAATAAAGAAGGGTAGTACGAACAAGAAAAGATGATGGTGCTGATGATGGAGAGAACTAGAATGTGTTAGAAACAAGAGGGTAAAAGTATATGGGGAGGGTTTGATAAAGATATATAAGAAGAAATGTATTGTGATGATATGAATAAAAGAAAAGAAAAGAAAGGTTAATGATAGCAGAAGAAGTAGAAATTGACTAAACAATGATCATCGTGAAGGAGATCTGGATTCAAAGAATAGAAAATTGAGATAAAGGAGACACTACAGGAAATTCTTGTACATAGATAACGAATAGGTATTCCCCTCCCACAAAAAACAATTATACTCATATATTGAATGCCACACACAAAAGTAATTGTATATATATATATATGGATGTGCAATAGATAGATAAATAGAATGACTGATATATAAATAAAAATGACAAAATATTACCTCGCAGTCTCTTTCCTCATTCTCTCAATGTTTGTTTGTTTATCTATCTATCTATCTATCTATCTATCTATCTATCTGTGTTCATGTATATAGGTTGTATATTTGGGCAGCAAACTGAATAATTATTTTTATGTTGAGGTTAGCCTTTTTAAATTTTGCATAATTCAACAGCAAGATCCAAATTACAACGAACCAATAATATTTATATAGAGAGAGAGAATCAGAGAGTGCAGTGGATACTATATACTAAAGAGTAAATTTATTCAATAAACGTGCCATTGGCTTCAACCACAGACTCCAGACAACTTCGGAATCTCCTGCATCTCTTCTAGATGGTCTCCTTGCTTAAGTTAGTGAATGCTGCCTTAGGCTTTGCCTTCATTTCATCTTTCGTATTACAAGAAGCTATGTTGGCCTCTCACTCAACTTCGCTCTACGCATAATAATTAAGGAGGTTGCATTCTGGAGAGTAGGGTGGTCAAATTTAAGGTGTGGTGTGGTTGAGTAATTGTCTAACAGTCATGATTGGGATCTCCTGCTTGTGCGGCATGGTGCAGAAACTTGTTGCCATACATAGTATTTTCCCAGGCCTCCCTCGTGTCCCAGAGACGCACTAACTCCTCAAGGTACTTCATATAGGCTTCCGTGTTGAATTTGAGGCATTAGACATCTAATGTTGGAGTTCCTTTCTTATCAGAACGATCATATTGAATTTTTCTAAGTGACAATCCTTCGTAATTACTATTAGACTAATTCGGCACTTTCCGAATCCTTTACACTTTCCTCAAATTGGTACCCACACACTCTGAAATATACGTATTGGAGCTTCCGGCACGAATGCCAAGCCGTACAGTGTGGAGTTTCCAAATAAAAAGAAAAGTGCCTGCCTGAAATGAATGATATCAAATGGTGACAATTTACCTATCGTTCCCTATAACAATGCCTGTAGGTATAGATATGGACAGACAGACTGTCTGTGGGATAGAGACAATATTTAAAACAGTTCAGCGCTATGAAAAGTGATAGAAAGTAGCAATGGTAAGAAAAATAAGACGAACAGAAATTGAACGAACAAGAGAACTATTAAAAGAAAAATAAACGATCAAGTTTTCGATAGACGTGACTTGAATAAAGAACATTTTGCGATATTAATTTCCTCTATTCTTTTACCCCCGAAATTACTAGCGGTTCTTGCTATATATATATATATATATATATATATATATATATATATATATATATATATCTGTATATTACAGTAGATAATGATTAACAAAATCATATGGAAGCTGACGGAAGACATTATGACGGGAAACGAAAGAACGAATTGCGGCTTTCGGTGGAATGAAGTGGGGCCTAGAATTAAAAAACCATGACGTAGACAGATAGGACATTCTTTTGGCTGAACAAATGTTAAAGGAAATAAGCCATTTACTTCCCTAGTCGTTTTTTCCCATTCCTAGTCGTTAAATTAAAAAATAGAAGGCAAGACGCACACTTTCCATATCTATATGCTTTCCACATCTATGCCAACTGTTAGTGGTCGGTGTTCAATCCCAAGAAACAATGTTCCTAATGTTAACTTTCCAGGGAAGCAAATCATACTCAGTAAATTTAGCCACCTCTGACCCCACAAAAATGTTTCTCTCCTTTTGTATCAATTTTTTTTATGACTTTAAAATAACTTAGACTTAGTCTATTCAAATGTTATGTATACCCAACCGGTTTCTTTGGTCAGTACTAAAGATTATAAGAAAAGCAGTAAAGAAGTTTTCTTGAATGGAATATTACCCCAAACGAATAGCTCCACCTCTATTTTCGCTTACGCAAATGCATATAGTTATCAATGTAAAATCGAGTTAAGAAACGAAAATGAAACCCTAAGTTGAAAATTAAGATAATCGAAACATATTTAAATGTATTTTATAGATATATAGAATGACGTATCCACGTTTAAATCTAATCGCCACCAAAATAAAGTTAAACACTAAATTTCCACTGTTGTTGTATTAGTTGCAGAAAATTAGTAATTAAGTAAAATAGAATAAAAAGAAGTTATCACTTTTTGATGAATCTCTCATTTTAATAGGTTCATAATGGTCCCCACCAGAAAGGAGATTTTCTTTGGCAAAAAAAACAAACTAAGATATAATAACTATCTCTATAGAAACAGGAAAAATTATCGCCAATGTAGACAGTATCTAACTTCACTTGCTACGTTGTACATTTACAAGAACTAGATCAGACCAAAAAAACAGTATTTTTCATGTCTCGGCTGAAGCTACTTAATCACCACTTTCCATTTGAGAGAAAGTCTTTCTAGTCTCAAATATATTTACACGGCTCGTAGGCAATGAATTATTTTCCGCCTTACTAATTCTTTTCCAAGAGAGGCAAAAGCGAACGCCTCTCGGCACTTTACCGCTATTTCCATAGAAAATCTACTGACGAGATACATTCCAATGTTCCAAAAGTTTAAACCAGCGTTTCGCAAACGGAGTTCCTCAGAATCCTAAGGTTCTGCAAAAGGTCCCTAAGTGTTCCACGAGAACAAATGAGCTAAGCTAATGCACTTTTGACTTTTTATTTTATTTCATATGTGTAGTATTACTAAACACGCACAATATCTCCTTGGTTATTGTAATATTGCAATATATAAATCATCCGATCTAACCTATTATGTTATTAAAAAATATAACAATCATTGCGAATATATTTAGTGATGTCTGTACGGCGCCAGTGTATACACTTAGGTACCTCCACTCATTCGCTGAAAAAAAAAAACAAAAAAAAAAACAGCCTAGCATGATGTTAAATGTTCCCAAACTTCATAAAAACAAAGTGTTATCATTAGAATGCTTATGTTATTATTAAGAGGAAACATGGAAGTATTTTGTAATTATTTTTTCAATTTTTTTAATACTTTCCAACATGTTCAAAATCTTTATTTAAAATCTTGAAACTTTATCTTTGAAACATTATTCTTATAAATTATGGTAAAAATATATATTTTACATACGTTACCTACCTTCAATTAATTTCTTGAAATTTCAAGAAATTCACTACCAATCGGAACTTTGTATTATTATTTGAAGGCGGGACTCATTGAGAAACGTTAATCACCCTTTTTCTCTTTAAAAGTTTCTAATTATCAGAAAATCTGCTCTGAATTTAAAAATGCAATAAAACCATTTTTTATCTAGATGAACTTTTAATTACTTTTATAAACAATATATATTAAGGATCTTATAGTCTGAAAAGAAAAATTGCAAAACCATGTTGCAAAAGAAAATCTTGAGATGTTTCCTCTTCTTCTGAGTCTTAAAAGTGACGAGAGAATTCATAAAAACTTTGAGTCTTATTGAAGCTCATCTACAGGAACTGTATATCAGAGCTGAAAATTATTTTCCTTCCCTTTCAACACAGGTGTATGACTTGATACGAGATACATACTCTGAATCAGCGAGAATCTGACATTAAAAGAAGAGGAATAACTTTGTGAGCCCCACTGTGATCGTACACTCAAGATATGTTTTACAGTCCTATCTTTGAACAAGTTCTGGATTTCTGTAAAAGAAGAGTTTTATATTTAGAGAAAAGCAATTAATATATTGTTGCAGTATTTTAGCGACTTACATGTGTGAGCAAGCCTTTTCTTATTTAACTATTATCAAGAGCAAAGACAGAAATCGTCTCTACTCAACTGAAAATGAAAACCGTGTGTTCGACCTCAAATTAAGTATCTGTGCAGCAAAAGACAGGCACAGGTTACACATTCGAGAAGCATGTTTCACTTTATCAAATGGTTTTGAAAGTAAAATTTTCTCGCCCATTTATTGGTTCACATGGCATTTTGCCTTGGTTTACCTTATGTCTTCTCAACATTGCTAGTAAAATATGAATAATTAATTGATGCTACAATTATCTGTTTTCGTTCTGTTTACATTTATATTATAGCTATATGATATTGGTTTCGTATGTTTATTTTTTAGGTTCGAGTTTAGAAATTTTGTGTGGATAAAACTCCCCTGATGAAATATTATAAACGATCGGCATAAATTTTATTTAGCATTATCGAAAAACTTGACAAATTTAATTTTTCTTACACCAGTTATTTAAAAGTATATACTTTGATATCTTCTTCGTGAAATAAGATCAAAATAAAATGAAAATAATATAGATAGTATATAATTTTGCTTTTACTGGGGGCTTCTTTGAGATATGTAATTTATTTTAAGAGTTAGATATTTACAACTAGGATCTGTTTATATAGCCATGCTATATACACAGAGAAGTACCTTCCTGATCCTCTCCTTATTCCGTTAGTAAGAAAAACGTTTCATTTAGACAGATTCTTCTTAAGTGCCATTACTTTATCGAACAGCCACTCGAGATGATATTTACCCAAAACTTCAATCGTAATCACTTTAAGTCGCGGGTTAACCATCTCTGTATCCTCATAATCAGCATTTACTTCCCTCTTTTTCCCTTTACATCCATACAACCGCCTCATTTAGTCAGTAAGTTACGTGCCATACGTGATACACGCTTGGGAGATCATGTCTCGAAAGAAACATGACTGACAGGACAGAATATTTTCTCGCAGTAGGTAGCCATTATTTTCTGCGGTAGATTAGTTGCTAACCAAAGCTATAGAACCTAATCTGTACTGCTATTTAACCGATAACTTTCCAACAGGTATTTATGTGTAAGTGAATGCAACGAATTCAACTGGAATTCGAACTCGGTTCCTCGATTTCCCGTTCTGAGTCAATATCTACTGCTCCATAACGCACATTCTCATTTAGTAGCCATCTATATTGAATAACCATCTGCTCCTTGTATTGGGTGAACATTTAGTAAAAAATGGTTTCATCAATTTTCATTAGAGCAAACACTTACATTATTCTTTTTCCATTTTATAGAAACAGGGATATGTTTTATTTAGACTATGTACATGCGGTTTATTGTCCTTATCTTGGTTG
Source organism: Ascarosepion bandense (assembly GCA_037127315.1). Lineage (NCBI taxonomy): Eukaryota > Metazoa > Mollusca > Cephalopoda > Sepiida > Sepiidae > Ascarosepion > Ascarosepion bandense. The sequence continues at coordinate 1,121,659 of JBBBDQ010000609.1, read as the reverse complement.
TTGTTATCACAACGTTCCGGCCGTTGGGCCTTTCAGTTTTCATCAGGTTTATATAAACCTGGTTAACCTCTAAAGAATTACAAACTGAACCATTTATTTAATCTACGGGGGTAAATTGTTCTCGTTCCACTGACCATGTCAAGAAATATCTCATTTAGTTTTTATTTTTGTTACTATTTAGTTATTACTCGCCTAGTTTTCACTGAGTCCAAAAACATACCTCTCGGTCCAGATATTCAACTTAGAAATATTACATCACCAACTTTTCGAATGAACCCTTTTTTATTTACTAAGGTATTGTTCGATATATAAGAAATGTAAATAACGATAACTCCTCATTACAAAATTCAGACAGAAGTGATTTTTGTGTTTAAATTTGTTTACATTTGTAAGAAAAATATAATTTCAGTGTCAAAATAAAGTTGCATTTTAAAATTCTACTAAAATTAAATTCATTAATAAAATTGAATTAAATATTTTTAGTTATGTATTAATTACTGAAGCATATAGAAAACTTAATGATAAAATGATCATAACATCAAAATATAAACAATCGTAATTTCAAAATCTCAAAGCTGAAGAAATGGTAGCTCGGCCTACAATCTGTATTTGAAACAAAAATTATCCTACGGAGATGAACTGATTAATAACGAAAAATCATTAAAAATAACAAGATAAGAATATATCCTTATCTAGTAATATAAATAAGATCGGTATTTTAAATAAGTAATAATTTCTGATAAAATATTTAGCGATTTCCTAATGTTTTTCTCTCCATCTTCATCATTTCTCATGTTATTTTTTGTTTCTTTTGTATTTTGGTAATTAACCAATTATCAAGACTAGCTTCAAGAATCTATGCCTAAATTTCTCTAAGATTGCAAAAGAACGTTGTAAGATCATCTCTATGTTCACCAACAACTGTCGGTCGATCACCTCAGTGTCTACTCTGTACCAATAAACACAAATACTAAGTTCGTAAACAAGATGCAATAAAGTTTCAAAAATTATAGAAATAATAGCAAAGATTATTAATTATTGAAGTTGTTTAGGCTATAAACGACTATTAGTGACCAATAATGAGGTCCTAGCGTAAATCCCATCATTAGGGTTGTTCTGTAACCCGGAGGCTATTTTGAATTAGAGGAAAGGATGAAAAATGAGAAAGAAAGAAAATAATAATAATAAAAGTAATAAGAATTAAAGACAACAACTCAAAACGAATACATGATTCAAAATATGATAACAGCATCATTATACATTAATATTTCGTTCTTTTTTCCTTTTTATTTTACCGTATTTAAGCTTACTTCCTCCCTCTTCGTTTTGAACCTTGCGATAGTTGATCCGAAAAACCAGTTGACTCCAACGCAAGTCAAGTTAACACTGCAGCTAGCAATTAGAACGAATCAGTTTCTTGTATCTTTGTTTTGTTTTTTGTTTTTTTACTTTTTTGTTTTAAGTATTTTTCTTTCATTTTTTTTTAATCTTAGAACAAAATTAAAAAGGAGGGGATGCTTGATTTCCGGATGGTATCATGGCTGCTAATTCACGTGCGCGTATACCCGCCTTTTTTTCTGTCTTTGACTTAGTAAACGAAGAGCCGATGTTTACCACTGACTGACTCTGAAGAGATGCTTAGGTAGAAGTCAAGGGCGACGCATGCATCATCACTCACTCTAGACCATCCACCCACACAGGCCCGCAAGATAGCACAAGAGTAAACTTTTGAGCTGGAGGCCTGAAAATCTCGTTTTTTCAGTTAAAACTGAAGTAAATATAAGAATTTAGAACACCGATTTTCTAGACAGGTGAAAGCACCTTAGCAAGACGAGAGTGAAACAGACTCTTTGTTACATATTATGCTAAGTTTATAAAACATCGATTTTAAATGATACGACAAGAACCTCGTAGTTTGCTTCTCAAATTATGTCGGTGTCAGAGAGTAACCAAAATTTGAATAATAATCGTGCATTTGTCAACATTTTCTCATACAACGAATTTAATATAGATTTATGAGGAAGTTCTTATACGAAAAACTATTTTCTTTTGTTTTGTAAATAACTTATTTCATTTTTTATATTACCTGGGGAAATGTTTTTTATAAGCCCACATAATGTTTTTAAAATATAGCACTGGTTAGAACAAAATTAAAAATAATCTGTGATATTAGTAAAGAAAATTACTATTCATAGTAAAATAAAAATAAAATAAAATTCAAGTTTTGGTTATGGGCTATAAATTTTTTTAGGCTCTGATCAAAAATTTAATAGTGAATTTAATAGTGTTATCTCTTACGAATAACTCAAGAAAATCAAGGTAAGAAGTTACTTTGAATTAAAAAATATATTATTCAAAATTATATTTTGGGGTAAAGTTACCCACATGTTTTATTAAAGATAAATAATAATCATTTACATTTGCAGATAGGCTACGGCCCATCATTAATATGCACAAGAGGTCAGAAAAAAGATATATATTTTTGTTTTTAACGGTCAGCTAACTACAAGTGGTGTCTCAATAAATCACCGAGAAGTCACCATCAATCCTAAGAAAACTCGTGGATTTTAGCAGTCAAATTATGAAAGGTTGTGGCATGAAGTGGTTAAGTCTGTGGAATTAACTTCTTGTCCGATAAGGAACAACATAAGCGACAGGCGTCATCGGACCGACTGTTCGTATAAAAAATTTAATTATCGTGACATGGAATACCAGAATATTAGTTCAGTGCGACCAGTTATAATATATTTCATAAGAAATGAAGAGATTAATTATTTAGATGCATGAAAAATTAGATAGGTAAACTGGAAAGTTCGTCATTGACATGAACAGGATCGTATATGCAGGCAGAGAGAAAAATGAAGGAAGTGTAAGACTGCTATTAGATTAAGACAAAAAATGTGCTATACGATAGTGTCAACTATCTGAAATAATTCGTGTCATTAAATTGAAAGGAAAGACTTTTAAGATATCCATAATAACTGCATATGCACTGACAGCACAAAGTACAGAAGACAACGCTAGACAACGCCAAGGCTCAATGTAAATCGCAAAATTTGAACAAATAACTCGTAGTAAACGCTGACCAATCTCAAAAACGTACACCAATATAAGGAGATCTACGTTCCAACTTTTCAGAGGTAGAACTCCATCTTCTTGAGACCGAACTCGGCCTCCTATTTCTGTCTAAAACAGGGCTCATTTATTTCAATTTCAATCCTCGTAATCTCAGATTATTCAATCTTAATAGCCAAATCCGACCATACTAATATGCTAGGCAATAGCTCACAATAACCATTATTGTGAGCTATTGCCTCCTTGCGATAGATATTGAAGAAATGGTTATAAATAATCACTACTTCATTATCTATCACAAGGAGTGCTCTAGTTTAAGTCTTACTGAATTCGGAACCGCCCGCAATGGATGCAAGAAAAATCTGGACATGCAAAGAGTAGCTAAGCACAAGCGACCCAGGCCAAGATTAAAAACAAACAAATTGAATCCTGAGAGTTCTGGAAGATCAACAATCAAATTGTGAATAGAGGGAAAGCGTTTGTGCTCAGGACTATAAATAGTCCCTAAATCACATATCAATCAGTCAGTTAGATGTCATACGTGATACACACTTTTATTGATCATCTCTCGAAAGAGACATGACTGACTTGACAGGAGATTATCCCGCTGTAGGTTGCCATTAATTCCTGCGGTAGACCGGTTGCTGTAGAACCCAATCTGTTTCTATTTAACACATAACAGGAGGAAAGATACTGATTTATACCTTCCCCAATGGTATTTACGCGTGAGTGCAAGCAATTCAACTGGAATTTGAACTCGGCTGTGCATGGCGAAACCCAGGGGGAGAAATGAAAACAAAACTAAATAAATCAACAATACAAAATGCAGTTTTAAACTGAATAATATAAATAAACTGAGAAACCAATAACGTTACAATTATATGTAAACTGCAAAATTGAAGAAGACCACAGAAGAAGCAAAATTGCAATACGAGACACACTTGAATAACCCAAATGTGAATGAGAATAGTTTTAAGAGCGAATATGATGGACAAAAATGAACACACTAAGTAAAACACAGAAGAAGCATTAGTAACATCAACAATCGAGATCATCCCAAAGAAAAATAGACAAAGAGAAAAAAGAATGGATTACAGACGAAACTTTCGACTTGATGGAAAGCGACACAAGCAATGTCAAGATGTGACACGGAATATAGGCGTCTGTCCAAAGCAATTCAGAACAAATGCATACAGCTTAAAAGTAATGATTCAAGAAAAAATTTACTGAAATAGAAATAATGTATCGTAGATTTCTAGCGGTTATAATATTAGTCTTGCCTAGACACTCATCACCTTGATATCTGTAAGAAAAAGTCTGAGGACTGACTCGAACGAGTTCTTGTAGACTCACTGGAGTTCTGTATTTAATAATTTAGACTTATTTATTTGAGTCTGGGAGGTGTATTATTTACTTCACAACATCCCCACAATTGAGATTTCTTTTTCTTAGAAGATATTTTATTTTATTTTATTTATTAGTAATCACCCCTCCTTTTTTTTTCTAGCGAGTTCGCCAACGTACTGAACTTTCCGTACGTTTCCATTTTCTAGAAATCGTACTCGTACGTTCAACGAATTCTTGCGGTGTAGGTACATCAAAACGATCCCACAGTACTTGCATAGGTTCTTTATTTCTTTCGCGCTTTTCTTCATTAACACTTTTCTTCAAATGATTGTAATATTCTTTAAGCTCCTATTTTCCACTTTTACCGTGTATATAATCTTTCCTATTCGTGACATTGTTTCGTCGTCTTTCCATATTTTTTTCCATTTTTAGACACTCTGGAAAACACATTGCCAATTTTGAAAAAAAAATTAGTGTTATTTTTTTTTGTTACCCGTTCATATTTTTCTTAATTTGATAACAACTTCTTGAACACCGATTTAATTTTTCTTGCAAACATTAATTCTGCCGGTAACATTTTTTTCAGTTCATTTGGTTTTGGCGTTATCTGGTAAACTCCTAAATATTTTAGCATTGTTTCTTTGTTCACTTTTTCATGACTTGCTTTACTCAAAACTCTCTTGAAAGTATCCTCAAAATCTTTAAATCTTTAAATTAGTGAGCAGTGAATTGTGTATCCGAGACTATGGAACCTGAATGCCATATCTTGCAAATAGTACGTGTAAAGAATTCTCTTTGACCGTAGACGCTGGTTTTTGCACTTACAAAATTCAGTCTACTTAGCAAACCTATCTACTATCACAGGATAATGTGATCCGTTCATTTAACCTGCAAATCTATGTGCAGTTTTGACTACAGGTATCTGTAATTGGTGTAGGTTGTATTTTCGTTGTAGGCAATGTTGCAGCTATAGCTCAACCTCTGCATGATTTTACTGCTTTATCAATATCTTGTTCCATTTTGGTCCAGTATACATTGCTTTTCATAAAAAACATTCATCCTTAAAATTCACGGAGGTCTGCTATGAAATTCATTATATATTTACGCACTCACACCCTGATTGAGCACTCTGGAAGAATGGTAGACTTTGAAAAACATTAGCTACTCTTGCATGCACGCATCGCTCATTCACTAATGAATTAGAGCACTCTGGCTATTGGGCATGTATAATGACAATATATATGCTAAAAGTCTGCCTTCTTCTACCGAACACCCATAGCGCAGAGGTAGAATCGCCGACTAACGCCAATACAGTCGGATTTCAATCCTGGGTTAAAAGCAATCGGAGTCTAACCGTACTGATGAGCTGTGATACAGCGAAACAGATCTTTCTGCGGATGACTATATATATATATATATAACGTAGAATACTTGGTATATAAGTCCGGTAAATTCCAATAAAGACGAACTCAAAAGAACTCCATGTTAAATTTCTTTATTTAATTTAACAGAGTAATATAAGTTAGAAAAAGTTAGATATTCTACAATTTCATGTGTAATACGTATTTCGCATCAAAAAGCTGCTCGTCAGACCCAAAAGCTGCAGCAGTTAATAATATTCAAAATAAAATGAATGAGCGAAGAATTGTTCTTTGTTGATTACCGTTATTTCGCACTAAATTTTAATGCAATAAGATGGTACCCAGCGTTCAACTCTCTTTCCTGTAGGCGTAGAAATTTCGTTTTCGAGCCATAAAATGTTAATATAAGTCCGCGGTCTGTCTGCAACCGAAAACTTCTTCCGTTTATAAATTTGTGAATATTTTCACTGCAAATAACATTGCTAACGTTAGCTGTAGTTTTCTCTCTGCGAACGTGGGGTATGTTCGATGGCATTCATATTACCGTCATCAAATTTATACAAAATTACGGCTGCTATACCGTATTCGCTAGCATCTGACGCCAATATAATTTCTGATTTTTTATTGTAATTCGCTAATAATAGGTTTGACGTTAGTATTTTTTATTTATTCGAACGCCTTCTGGCACTTATCAATTCAATTCCACTTATTTTAAGCAAATCGTACTGTGGAGCTCTCTAATTCTGCATATTAGTTACATAAATTTGATAATGGTTTGCTAGTCCCAGCTATGATTGCAACCTAGTATCGGTTGCTGGGGGAGATATATTCTTAAATATAGTTACGCTAGACAAATCTAGTTGAAGACAATTTTTGTCAATGATTTGTCTTAGGTAGTTAATACTAGGCAAAAATAATTCGCACTTTTATTCACTGAGCTTGAATATGTACTCTCATGTTTTTCAAAAAAACTGTTTTAATATGACCAATATGTTGTCCCTTAAATACAATTTTAATTAACATATCAACCAGATATGCCGCTGCAAAATTGTGAACTGCATGCATAGTATCAATAGCTTGTCTAAATATACCTGCAGCTACTTTTATACTAAAAAGAAGTGAGTTGAATTTATACAATCTGTTTTGAGTGTTATATAGCGCCGCTGGATATGGACAAACAACGAAGAACACACACACACACATAAATATATATATATATATATATATATATATATATATATATATATATGTGGCTATTGGGTGTGTATAATGATAATATACATGCTAAAAATTCTGCCTTCTTCTACCAAGCGCCCATAGCCCAGAGGTAGAATCGCCGACTGGGTTAAAAGCAATCGCAGTCTGACCGTATTGATGAGCTGTGATACAGCGAAACAGATCTGTCTGTGGATATATATATTCTCATATCTTTATTCTTAATCGGTGATTGTGTAAAGGAGGGCAGCTGAAGATAATTGCGCAAAAGAGCCTTATAATTCGTCTCTCTGTCCCCCACCTTAGACGACGTGCTATTGCAAAATATGCATTGGCCGGAATTATCCAAATAAAACAGAAGGTCTCTTTGAGAAAGGACGAAATTTAAAAGAAAATATCTTCTGTTTACTGTATATGTGAAGCATTCTCTTTTGCTAGTTAGAAGTAACTAAGGGAATTGACATTTTTTTTTTACATGAAGAAAAAGATTACTCTGAATTTATAACTCTGAGGAAGGCAGCGTGAATCTGTTAAACATTTCTACCAAGATGTCATAATAATTCACAGATTCTAAAGTAAAAGAAGCGCGCGAAGAGCTAAGATCGCCTACATCCTAAAAATATATGGCATCATGACAAACATTTATGAATATTCCAGTAGAGACTTTATATTTTCCAACAAAAATAATTACTACTATCCTCCTGTTGTGTGAGAGTAAAATACTCTAGGCACTTTTTCTTCATTATGCGTCTCTGAAATTTCAATAGCTTACTGCCCCATCACATTGAAACACCGGTTCTCGTATGGTAACCGAAATTAAGCAACGTCAAGCCTGGTCAGTTCCCAAATGGGTGACCGCTTGTGAATATTGGTGTTGTAAGCTTAAATGTGCGTGCTGTAATGGATAATGACTCGACATTTTTATTCGGAATGCCAATTTCAAATTCCTCTTAAGTTTGTTATATTCATTTACTTGCAAATACTCTTGGGAAAAGATTTGAATGTACATTCCTCCCTCCATATATGGGTTAATTAGTAAGACTTATATCACAAAAACATATTGTTTTTGCAAATGATGCGTACAAAATATTTAGATTTCGACATTAAATAACCAACAGAGGTTGATATACAGTTAAATAAAAACACTCAACCATCCTGAAATTTTAGCTGTTTCTTTATGATTTGAATTTTTAATATCCAATTAGTTCGTATTTTCTTTATTATTATCTCGTTGTTCACTTGCTCAGATTTGTACATTGTAATTTGTAGCACATACACTTATTTGGAACTGCATTAACCGCCTTCAGTAAAATTGCCCTAAGTCATCTCTATTTGATGAGCATAACAAATGTAAAATGATACTTTTACGGAACGAATGTTTCTAACACAGACACTGTCCGTATATTAAACGCACGACACGAATTTCAAAAAGAACATGGTGAATAGAGCTAGAAAGACTCTCCGTACTTTCATTAACCGTCTCAGGAAAGCGGAAATGCATGACGCTTTCAACTTTTGGGCACTTTTATTTGTTACTTTTAAAATCGACAACATACTGCTAATCGCTGTCAACGCCGAATAGGTTCAATTCTTTCGGTCGAACAGAAGGGTGTTGAAATTTGACTGTTAAGTGACGTATCCGTTCTGCTGTGTCAGCTAACAGGGCATTGATGTCTTAATCGGTTTCCGGTTGATGGACGGTCGATCAGATCGCGACCGAGAGAAATAGGACTTTGCCGTGCGGCAGTCTCTTTTAAACACACATCTGTACAATGACTGGCACCATTTCGACGGTGTCATCAAGTATAATGTCACTGTATGGTGCCACCAGCTGATTCTAGGTAATTAATACTATTAATGATTAGAATAGTTTTTGTTGTCGGGGGAAAGGATGTTGTAATTCTCTGCACAGGAAAAGATGATACAATGACAGAATTGTCGAGGGAGATGATATTAAAGAATAAATGAAGAAGGATGAAATATAACTGAACATATAATCACTATTATTCTATTTTTACTTGATTCAAAAGAAAAAATGAAAAATGCAACAACAATTTCTTTATTATTTAAGAGTGGGTGCCTACCGTAATTCGATGACTACTATTTTTTATTTCTAAGTCTAATGTGCTTCATTCGACTATTCTAAATACTATATATTTTGAATGTTATTTCGCGAGGTAAAAGTTAAAGAGCTAATTTACTAGTTAGCTACAATTATGGAATAAATTTTCTCCCAAATTTTCTTATAATCATATCACGCCAAGTAAGGCATTTTACTGCCACTGTTTTGCAGTGGGTTACATAGGACGAAAGTTATGAGAAAGAGAAGGATGAGAATACTGATGAGAGTGGAGTGGACAGAGAAACGAGCATGAGAGAGAGGATGCAGGTTAGTGAGATAGGAGATGCCTATTGATTTTACATTTAAATTCGTGGAGATTGTAACTGTTGGGGAAGTAAATGGAAGGGAGTCTCAAAGCGGTAAGTGCGAGAAAAGAAACTGATGGAGTATAATTTATGTTTACATTTTATTGGTTTCACACTAAAAGGGTGTGATTTAGTTGCTGATCTTGTGGCTCGAGTAAATTTTTATATAAGAGGCAGCAGTGTGAGCTAAGTTCATCGGAGTAGAAGCCGTGATAGTATTTGCAGAAGAGACGCAGGAAGCGATATTGCGCCGGTAAGAAATCCACCGTATCTGAGCTGACAAGTCGGGATTGATAACATTACGGATTCCCACTTGGATTTTGTCAAGGACACTTAGGTGGATATCAGGAGCACCCGACCAGATATGGCAGCAGCATTCAATGCACAGGCGGGTGGTAGATTTATATATGTGCAGGATTGTTTCAGACGGGAAAACTTCCTGGCCCTACACAGAGAGACGACTTTCTTAGCAGCGGATTTAGCTACGGATTCTATGTAGTGTTCCACTTGTGGTCTGTTATGAGAGTTAAACCCAGGAGGCGCAGTGTTTTGCTTTCAGGGAGACTAGCTTGATCCATGCTAATGAGGGGTTAGGAGCGATTTTTACCGAGACAATGTTAAGATTAATAATTCCAGTATACCTTAATTAATTCCTCGAGTAAATTATTTTAGTGTAAAAGGAAAACATTTTACTACATATATCCAACTGCCTTAAGAGTCAAAGCTGTAACTTATTCTGGTTGCAAAACTTTTTTCTATAGTCGCTCTGAAAAATAATCATGTTCTTTACGGGCTTACGCGGTCATGTAATGAACGTGGGATCCCTTCATAAATTTTTCTTTCCGAAATGAAGTCATTAGAATTAATAACATTTCAATCAATGTTTTTAAAATTTCAGTTAAAAGTGACTTCTTCCTTTTTAATTTTTCTATTATTTAACAATTAGTATTCTTCCTAATTAACTAAATAATTTATAGATGATTACATTATAATTATGGACAATTAATCAGTTGTAATTAGAATAATATTGATGCACTGGCGACAGCACAAACAAGTAGGTTTGTTGAGCATGCATGAAAAATAATGTGAACCCATTCAAATTTAACCTTACACGACAAAGTATATTGTTACTTGCCAAGTTAAGACGGAATTTTCTCGCAGCATTGCAGACACTTTGTATTTTTGTTCAACAATATGTGACGTTGTAGCGACGTTACAGTAATTTTTCTATCAACTATTTTATATACATATCATGTCCCCAAACTGATCACTCTTCACCAACGTCGGCACAACGTTATGGTAACATTGCCAAATTCTCCAGCTGAAAAATTCTGTACGGATCAAATAACATCAGAATATTTTTTATACATGCAATATATTTTCTTATTTTTTTGAAAATCGTTAATTTAAATTTACGAATTTCTTGGAATTAGTTAGCTATTTTTTTGTTAATGTAACGTTTCAATGAGGTCAAACTCAGTTAAGAGTGCATATTTACCTTGAAGTTATAAATTGTGAATGTTCTTAATAGTTTATGTGATTTGATGTGAGTTGTCAAATACCATGACAAAATCCATTCATGCCTTCATAATTCAGAAACTTCAACATAATGCCAACGAATTTAGGTAATAATGGCATAGGTATCAATGGCATAGGTGAATGTGGCACGGTAGAAATGGCATTGGTAAAATGGCATAGGTATAAATGGCATAGGTGAAAATGGCACGTTAAAATGGCATTGGTAAAATGGCATAGGTATAAATGACATAGTTATAAATGGCATAGGTGAAAATGACACGGTATAAATGGCATAGGTGAAAATGGCACGGTAAAAATGGCATTGGTAAAATGGCATTGGTATAAATGGCATAGGCATAAATGGCATAGGTGAAAATGGCACAATGTGAAAATAGAAAAAATAACACAAAATAACAACATACAGGAAAAAATAAAATGTAGCAAATGAAAAAGAAAATTATATCCGTATTTAAATGTAAAATATTTAAAATAAGATCTTATTTTGTAACCAAGTTCATTTAATAACTGATCCATTTGTTTCCTTCCCTCTGTGCAGTCACTGCATAATATTTTTATTGTTTGTTGTAAATCAACATATATTTTCTTGTTTTTTTTTCTTAGTGGTTCACTATGTCCCTTGCTATCACAACACTCACAACAGCCTCTGCCTTCTGAATCATTCTTATAAGTTTCCAGATATAAGGGTGCGGGTAACCAACAATTTGGTAAACTTTGTTGTTCCAACTTTCACATAGGTTGTTGCTTCTGGGACAGTCATTCATGGTAGCTTGACGTACATTCCAAATTTCTGATGGAAATCTTGCTGGGATGCCCCAAAGATTTACTGTTAGAATGTCTGGCTAAAGGTTTCGGCTCCTACGTTGAACTTGCGTACCAGAAGCACTTTAGCAAGAAAGCTGCATCATCAGGAAATCGTTCCTTAAATAACTGCATTTCCGCTGGGATGTTTTCTACTGGTAGAAATGCCAATGAATCGATTTGACCACATAATTGACGGAAGTCTTCATTCTCTTTGTAATGTTTAATAAGACCAAGGTCTTTTATTTTTTCTTCAAATACTCTGAGTCAAGAGGTAGAAACAACATTGCGTGCGTGTTTCCGGTTCAAAAACATTGTTAATAGCCTGGATGGTCGCCTGTCCAAAGTCAGTAATAATGATTTTTGAGTTTGAGTACATTTCAATCGCATGGCAGTAGTCCATGTCTGCTTGTAATAACATATGCTACTCCTGTCATATTTTGCAAACGAGTAAAAACAGTAGAAGCTGCGGTATTACCAATTAGGGCTCATATTACATAAAGCTGTAGGAATCCTTGTAAAATGTTGTATATTTGCCATCTATCAGCAGAAGCATGTAACTGCAGGGATCGATCCGAACCAAATGCTATGATGCGGTTGGCAGTGTTTGTTCCAATGCCGAAGAAGAAAAATGGTTTGAGCTCGGGAGAATCAATATCAGTCTATTCTTCAGCAAGTTACAGATCTTTCTGGTACTTGTATATAGAGTTTTGATCTTTGGCTACGCAAAGTGATTTTATGATGTCTCCACTTGAAACTAATGTCTTTGCCTCAACTGGTAATTCACTTAGGTTATTGCTATGTTTATCTTCTGTTTTTTCTGCTTTTCTCTTCATATATTGTTGACGCATTTCGTGGATGCAATATCTGCCTAATCAGAAGCGTGGTTGTGACTTTTAACTGGTACAAGATTTGTCATATCAAGGCTGATAGTCTTATTACATTTACGAAAAGATGTTCTCTGAATACATCTCTATCTGAAAGTAGTTTATCTTTAACTCTATTTTGTATACACACACCTCTAGAAGCAAATCTTTTCTTTTTCTTTATTACTTAATAAGATGACTTCCATGATTTTGGTTGTGGTAGAAGATCCACTGATAACAATGGTTTCCTTTTTTTATTATCATTGATACTTTTTAATTCTTCGAAGAGATTTTAAAGTTAACGGGAAGTATTATTAAATAATCTTTTTCTTGATAAATAATTTTTTTCTTGGAATTCATAACATTTTATAATCTTGCGGTTGGTAATTTTATGATAAGTAAATTCAAAATAGGTGGCTGAAAGTTTATTTTGGGACCGTTTCAGAAAATTGAAAACGATTTCGACTTATTAAAATGATTACAGAGTTACTGGTTTAATATTTATATATTATTTTCAGAATTTACTGAATAGATAACGTGAGCATTTCATTTTTTCCAGTATGTTTTTGCTTTGAGCCATATTTTTCTTTTTCTTTTTGTTTCATTTTTACCTGTCCCATTTTTGCCTGTGCCATTTTTGTTTGTGCCATTATTACTGTACATCATTTACAAAGTTACAAGTTAATGTTTCGGGAATGTTGGCCGGAGGCTACAAAAATCGTTTTTGCGATGTCTGTGTAACGTTAGAGAAACGTTGTAGCACATCATTCTTTAGCTGAGAAAGAAGCTTCTCTTGTCCAGTCAGTCAGTCAGTCAGTCAGTCAGCCAAGAGCCATACAGAATACATGCTTGGGCAATCATGTCTGAAAAGAGGCATGAGTAATTGTGCAGAAGATTTTCTCGCATTTTCACCACTTTCTGCGGTAGACTAGTTGCCAACCAAGGCTATAGAATCCAATGTTTCCTGTTGTTTAACTGATAGCTGGAGGGAGAATCGATTGCTTAATACATTTCCCAAGAATATTTGCTCGCTCTGAGCCGATATCCACCTGCATCACAACCCACATCCTTGACCGGCCTTGACCACCCTACCGAATTAATCATTTTGTCTTATCATATATAATGTTATGATTCTGAGTTTGTGGCTTTATCAAAATTTTTCGAACTTCCTTGGGGGTCTACTATATTTAGTAACTATCGAGAAATGATGGATACAATCTTGATTCACAGGTTTATGCTACAAAGTTTGTTGGTTTTACTTGGCTCATCTGCTGTGGAAAAAATCCTTTCATTTGCCTTATCAAATAGTGCAGAAATATACAATGGGTCAATGTAGAGACAAAGTAAAATTCTAAGCGAAAAATGATGTCTGTCTTCTAAAATTCTCGAGCTATGAAGCTGGATCAGACAGGAAATCTTTCACTTTTGAAAGACTAAGTCAACAGTCAGGGGAAGAGATGTAAAAATTCGTTACATGTGAATTAGTCAGAATTAATAGCTGTATAGAAGTATATTCTATCATCATCGTCATCGTCGTCATCATTCCTCTGGTTGAGTGTGGTCTTTGGGGCAGTTTTGCGGCTGAGCTTCTAATCAGTTTCCTCTACATGGGTGCAAAGCTAAAAACGTATTTATCTACATGTAGCATTTTTGGGGTTGTAGACCTGGTAGAAATCACAGCCAATTTCCTCTAAACCAAAGACTCACCATGGTCACTGATACAAGGCCATTGATTATATTTGCGTAACCCTCCACCCTTGCAGTTGAATTTAGTCTAGAAAGCTTTCCACCCAGAGATACACAGAGTTATAACGACACTGGCTGCCTACGCTGCTATGGAGGCCAGGCCCCCAACTTGTACAAAATTGTAGTTGAAGATGGTTCATCTGCACTGACATTAAATTAGTTTATACGTTAGTTTTAATTTTTCATTAGATAAAATTCTTATGTTAATTCCTATTATTTTTTTCATATTCGGACGTACTTTGATGAGTTCATGATCTCTTTTAAAAATAGCACTCTTTGCCAGACTTAAAACCACAATAGTAATATAATAAAATGAATGACAAATTCAGGCAATGCACTTTATCTATTATTTTATTACATTTGACGCTAAAAGAAAACTCGTTTGTCTTTCTCTCGAATTCGAAAGACACTTTAGATGTGAAAGAATACGATCATCAATGCCGCTCAAGTTTCGCTAAGAAAGGGGAAAGAGCTAACTGAGACAAATAATTGGGAAATGGCTTCTCTGAAACAAGAACAAAAACAAAAAAGAAAAGAGACTAAAAGAGAATTGATTAGGAAGAGTATGAAATTAGAAGCAGCCATTTTAAAATGGCAGGTCGAAAATATTCCTCTTTAAAGAAATATTCAAAATACACGAGATAAACAATTCGGATTGGAAAGCAAAACCTTTCAGTAGAATATCAAATATCTTTTTAGAAGATATAATTTAAAACGAAGTTACATAGACACAAAGAAACAAAGCACACACTCACACACTCACACACACACATTTGACCCTAATAGTTCAATATATATAGCTACAGCAGTGGTGAAGAAAGTTTTGAGTAAAATAGAGATAAATAAATGACATCAGGAAGTGGCATTGCACATAGAACGAGAGAGATATATCCCAGTGTTCGAAAATTGAAGCACCTAAAAAAGCCTGAGTGTACAGCAGCCAAAACGTTGTGAATATGAAAATAAAGATTGAGACAACTGTTCGAACAATGAAAATAATATCTATCTATCTATCTATCTATCTATCTATCTATCTGTATGTATGTATGTATGTATGTGTGTGTGTGTGTGTGTGTGTGTGTGTGTGTGTGTGTGTGTGTGTGTGTGATGAAAATATAGCTTTATAGTAGGCTATATTTATTGGTGAAAGTACTCACTATGGATAGAGCGTATATAAATCCAAAATTGACGCTTAGTTCAACATCTCTGTTGTTTGTTGCCTCAACTATTTATATATGCTCGTCAATTGTGCGTTAGCGCATGAAGATCTGCTGTGTTATCCCAACGATTATTGTATAGTCAATAACGGGTTTGTTTGAAATTATTCTAGAAACTATTGAGTAGAAATATTTGTGGATCTATATATATATATATATATATATATATATACTTTTTGTAAAAAAAAGAAATATCTAAGCACATGAACATAAGCCAAAGTGATATGGACCGAGCTAGCACGTAGCCCAAAGAAAAAACCCGAGACGAGTAATCAACAAAAAAGCTCTTAATACCTAAGCAGAGCAGAATAAGTAAATTAACCTAGTGAGCCACCAAAAACGTATCTTCAGGGAACGCTGGCACTCCCCGAAGATCTGTTTAGGTGAAACCTTGGTATGGTCTGTTGGGTCACTAGGTTTTATATATATATATATATATATATATATATATATTTGTATATGTATATATATATTTAATATAATATATATACTTGATATATATATATATATATATATATATATATATATATACATATATATATATACTTGGAATATAATGTTTTTATAATCCATTGTAACAACAAAATTACAATACATAGATATATAGATATGCATATATACAAACATATATATATATATATGCATACACACACACACGCACACACACATATATATATATATGCGTGTGTGTGCGTGTATGTGCATGTGTATGTGCTTGTGTGTCTGTGTAAATATTCGCAGATAGAGTGTATCTGTAGAAGAGACAAATGTAATACGAGGAAAAACTGTACTGAGTTGACTATTTTCGTCTTCTGAATGTCTTTTCAAGGCAATGCAGGATTTATTATGCCGTACGTGTTTAATTATACAGAGGCGACAATGTCATTGGTTTATTAAGTTTTTTTACTTTGAGAACGGCCATAAATCAAATAGTTGAAAGGTCAATCAAAGCTTGAAGAGGGAACAATGTGTACGATTTCAAAGTCTGCTTAGAAGTAAAGTGAGCGTGTAATATTCAAATGATTTTATGAATATTGTTGGGATTGTGATTAGGTTGTTATGGTATGACGTAGATCTTTGTGCCATATAATTTCAAAGGTCGAAGTGATTTGATTTAAATATTTTCTTTTGATTTGTATATATATATGTGTATATATATATATATAATCATATAATTATGAATTATACATTGTGACACGAAAACTCCTATGTTTCGAGATAGATTCTCTTCACCAGGCAATGTTGGTGGATGTTAATTTATAATTATATGATTATATTAAACACTATTATATGTATTATATTGAGCACAGTTTATAATAAAATAAATGCTGGAATACTTAAACTAGTAAACCCTTGTGTCCTTTTCACCTGGATTTACACACACACACACACACACACACACACACACACACACACACATATATATATATATATATATATAAGCGTTTCACCCTGCGCAAGGCATGTCACTGCCACTACTGCGCAGGGGGCTACATAGAGTGGAGAAAGGATGATTAAATATAGGAAATGTCAGAGGGTGCGTGATAGGCGGTAAGGATACCGAGAATGAGGGTTGGGTAGATGAGAGTGTTCTGAGAATAATTGGGAATTAGAGTGATAGGAGGTGTCTATTGACCCTACATTTAAACACCTGGAGATTGTAGCTGTCTGGAAAGCAGACTTGTGGAAGGGAGTTCCACAGGCGAGAAGCGCGAGAAAAGAAGCTGTTGGAGTAGAATTTACGGCTACATCTTATCTGTTTAACTGTAAAAGGGTGGGACCTAGTTGCTAATCTTGTATCTTGTGCAAATTCGTGCTTAGGCGGCACCAGTGCTCTAAGTTCATCGGAGCAGAAGCCATGAAAGTACTTGTAGAAGAGACACAGGGAAGCCACATCACGCTGGTGAGAGAGTGGTTGCAGCCGGTCTGCCAAGTCAGTATCAACCATGTTACAGATCCTCCTTTGTATTTTGTCAAGAAGCCCAAGGAGAGCAGCAGGGGCACCCGACCAGATATGGCAGCAATATTCAATACACAGGCGGATGGTAGATTTGTATATGTGCAGAATAGATTCAGGTGGGAAAAACTTCCGGGCCCTGCACAGAGAGCCGACTTTCATAGCGGCAGATTTGGCAATGGATTCAATATAGTCATTCCGTTTGAGGTCCGCCGAAAGTGTAAGGCCAAGGAGGCGTAGTATTGTACTCTCTGGGAGGCTAGCCTGTCCCATGCTAATGGGAGGTAGATGCGATTGTCTATGGTGGTCAGTTGATAACAGCTTAGTTTTAGAAGCTTTGAAATTTACTAGCCATTTCCTACCCCAGGCCACTACGGATTGGAGGTCCTTTTCAAGCTTGGCAGCGATGTTCGCTTTGTCGCCCACACCGGGGTTTTGATCGATGCGAGAGTAGATTGTTGTGTCATCGGCGTACATGCCTACTTGGGATCTAATGGCGTCGGGGAGATCATTATTGTAGATCAGAAAGAGCGTGGGACCTAGGATAGAACCTGGAGGGACGCCCGCGTTCGTATATATATATATATATATATATATATATATATATATATATATATATATATAGTGAGCAAGAGAGTAGTAAATAGATAGATAGATAGATAGATAGATAGATTTATTCTTTATTTCAAGTAGCACAATTAAGAACGAATCAAAAAGTATACAAAAAATAACATATATTAATAAAAAATTAATAAATTTAAAACAAATGAGCTAAAGATCATGATTTAAAAAAAATGCCTTTACCTAAACAGAAAAAATAACTAGTAAGAACACGATTCCTACTTCCCACATTTAATTTAATACTACAGTGTTTTATACATATAACCAAGTAATGGGTAGTGATATATGATCTGAAAATCTCTTGAAGTGTGAATCTTTTACAATGCAGTTTTGATCCCTATGTTTCCGCTGACTATCTTTATAAATGCACTATTTCCGATAATGAGCACTGATAAATGTAGCGAATTTCAAGCTGTGCGAATAAAAGGTGAGATGAATAAAGTTTCGTCTAAATGGTGCAAAAATCCAAATAACACTGACATTTCATTTTAACAGATATATTTACCAAAATTATGAAAAATTGTTTTGAAATACGAAAGAGTAAATTTGTTTAAAGTATCTTAATTGGCTTCAACCACGACTTCCAGACGAACTCTGAATTCCCTGCATCTCTTCTAAACGGCCTCTTTGTTTAAGTTGTGAATGCTGCCATAATCCTTGGCTTCAGTTCATCTTTGGTATTACAAGGAAAGTTTTTCGTCCCCAGCTCAACTACGCTCCACAAATAATAATGAAATTGTAGTCTTGGGATTTTAATGTTCAGATGTAAGAAATCGTTTGACAGACATGACTGAGTTTTACTGCATGTGTGACACGCTACAGAGTCCTGTTTCCAGACATAGACTCTTGCAGCAGGTAACCTTTAAACTGAAAACAGCTCTACTTCTTCACGGTACTTGATGCAGGCCTCTATGTTGAATCTGTTGTCGTGTAGTAAGATAAATGGAGGCATGACGTGGCCATCTCTAGTGATCCCTACAAACACCTTCGTAATCACCATTAGATCCAGACAATTCTTTCTGGACTCTCTGCACTCTACTCAGATTGACACCCAAACATTCTGAAATGTTCGTATTGCAGCTTTCAGCGAGAATTTAAACTAGTATAGCAATCTGATACCAACTTTCTGGTAGAGTGAATTGCGTCATGGTAATTTTTTTCTCAAAGACGGTTCCCAGTTGACCCTACTATACTGTACAGTTGACAAAATAAGAAACAAACAAGACGCATCAAAGAAATAAAAAATAACGGTTGCCCCAAAAATAACAGAAAAATTGGTACAGTTTATTAATTGTTGGAATTTTTATTACAGTTATTTGAAATAAAGGCAAACGATACAAATTTATTTGCTTAAAATAAGCAAAAACAAAAATGCTAGACATGGTGTTCGAACTAAAAACACTGATTTCTTTTATATGCTAGTTATTTTTTCATCATATCAGTCAGCTAAGTGCCATGTGATACGGGCTTCGGCGATCATGTCTCGAAAGAGACATGACTGACTGGACAGAAGATTATCCCGCAGTAGTTTGCCATTGCTTTCTGCGGTAGAATGGTTGCCAGCCAAAGCTAAGAAACCTAATGTGACCTGTTATTTAACCCATAACTTGAGGGAAGAGACGGATTAATACCTTTCCCAGAAGTAATTGCACGTAAGTGAATGCAAGGAATTCAACTAGAATTCGAACTCAGCTCCCCCATTTTACATTCCGAGACGATATCCTCTGCACCACAACACACATTCGCTATTTAGCAATCTAGTTTCACACAACCTTAATTTAACCTACTCATAACCTGTTTTATATTTTTCAACTGGCCACCGTTGTTTAACATTTTTACGTTCCGTTCCCGAGAAATATATTGTATTTAAAACTAACAGGCGCTGGATAGCGGCCAGGTGACACCTCTTGTTCATGTCACTCCTTACTGGGTGAGGAATTAGTTCCGAGGAATTTTATCCTCTTTACGCCGTTTATGCTAACCGTCGCTAAATGACAGTTAGTTGACACCTGTCGTCCATGTCGCTCCTTACCGGACAATTCACTATGACCTAACACATTCAGGCTTTTAGCGTTCATTTTTTTGTTTGATAATTGCTATATTTCTTGGGATTGGTAGTGGAATAGATTTTCGTTGCCTTGTGAAAGGTGATTTATTGAGACACCACCTCTAGTTAGCTGGACATTTACTCGTCGAGATATCTTCCGTCTTTTGATAAGTCTCCTACTGATTTACTAACCGCACGCTTCATTCGAAAGAACTTGGAGTGGCGTAGTCACTTTAGTCACTGATACTCTGATACTAGCGTAAACACACACACATACACACACAATCACACACACACACACACACACACACACACATATATATATATATATATATATATATGTAAGGAAAACGTGTGAGAAGTCGTAAGCGTTTTGTTTAAGATGTAGATTTATTGTGGTGGTTATTATTAATATTATGAAGACGAAATCAATTTTCGAAAGTCAATGTAAAAAAATTTATAGCCAACGATAGGTGACAGGAGAGATTTAACGTGCGAGCATATGAAATTTCTGACCTGCTCGCTACTTATCTATTTATACACGATACTTTGCCCTTCAGAAAAAAAATGGATCTTCTTATGTGAAGTCACAAGTTTCTTCGCCTGAAGAGAGTGAACTTTAGACTTGAAACACGTCTAGTGACACAAATATTATTATGGACACAATATATTTTACAAAAAGCGAGTAATATTAATAATAACACCAACAATAAATCTACACAGCTTCTCGCACTTTTTTCTTTTCTACCAAGTACTCTTGTTGGAACGACCCCTATTTCTGTTTTTAATATATATATATATATATATATATATATATATATATGTGTGTGTGTGTGTGTGTGTGTCTGTGTGTGTGTGTGTGTGTGTGTGTGTGTGTCTACAAACATATGCATACGCATATGCATGAATATCCCAGCGTAAAAATGTTGGCGGAGATTTGTACTCCAGTTCAAAACTCTTCATCTGACTCCTTGAGAAATCAACGCGCAGCATAATCAGGCCAGAGATAAAACAGGAATAGTGTATGTGTTTGTCAAAGACAGTGGAACAAGGAACGCGATATTTCTGTTCTAATGTTATCAGAAATACCAAATAAAAAATGAATAAGGAAGTATTACTGTGTTATATAGATTATGCAACGTGCTGCTCAGCATCCTTGACATATTCAGGAAAGATAGAATAATCAAGAATATATACTGGCAGCAAACTAGCCACATACGAACTGAAAATAAGCCGATACACAAAAGTGGAAACGAGTGCAAGACATGGATATGTCTTCTCATCGAATCGATTCAACTTATAGAGCAAGGTAATTCTACGAGAATTAAAAGGCTTCATTATTAGTGGATACAACCATCACAGTATATGATATGCAGATGAAACTGTGGAAAGGAAACTACGAAAAATCCCTCTCATAGTTTTCAAGAAAGTATGTGGGCGCTCATCATCATCACATCTGTCTTTTTAGAAAAACAATATTTCAAAGGCCTTTGAAATGTAGCATGAAGGATTACTACACAAGCTTTCTAGATAAGGAATCACTGGAAGAGTCAGTTAGTTAAGTACCATTCGTGAACAATTTTGTAGTAGCTTGTATTTTTCACTTGTTCTGACTTACTACTATATTACTAATGATATATATATATATTAGTCATTCACATACAAGCCCGTTTTGCTGCATCACAGCTCACTGTGGCTAGACACACCCACTTGTTTCTGGCCGGGATCGATTTGGTGTCAGTCAGAGTCGCTACCCCTTAAGCCATAGGCGAATAGATTCAGAGATAGGAAATTTTAACGTGTTGTATATAAGTAGTGTATACACACGCCAGTCACTGAAAGAACGCAATTCATTTCTGCAGAGTAATGCATACATCGCAGAAGTGGAAACTTTTAAAATAATTTTCTTCTCTAGAGAGCTCGTAATGAGAGCATATATATATATATAAAATTTATAGTTTCAAGTAATGTTATATTTATAGAATAAAAATAGTCAAAACCATAAATAGTGCGTGTGCAAATATAAAAGCGAACATTGAGATAATTACTGAGTAGCGATAGTCTATTTCATGCTTGAAGGCAATCTTCATAGCCTGAAGGTTGTGTACAGTTAAGTGCCATACGTGATACACAATTTGGGCAATCATGTCTCGAAAAAGACATGACTGACTGGGCAGAAGATTTATCCCGCAGTAAGTTGCCATTGCTATCTGCGGTAGACTGGTTACCAGCCAAGGCTATAGAACCCAAGCTGTCTTATTATTTAACCCATAACTGAAGGGAAGAGACGGATTAATACTTTTCCCAAGGGTATTTGTGCGTAAGTGAATGTAAGGAATTCAACCGGAATTCGAACTCAGCACCTTGATTAATCGTTTCGAGTCGAGTTCTTGTTGAATTCCTTGAAATATCTATATGGAAGTTCTAAAAGGATAAGAAAAATCGGTTAGGAGGAAAACGCTCGAACTAGTCATTGACCATTCGTCATCTCTACATGGCCATATTAACGCGAATGATGAGTTCAGAGATTTTTTATTAACACTAAAAAATTGACCATCTACCTTATTCACTTTGGCCCTGCGATTTTTGGCTATTTCCAAATATAAGAAATGAATAAAAATTACTGATATTTTTGGAATACGTCTACACGTGACTACATGAATGAAACGTGTTGAGAGACGATTTCAATAAGGTTTCCAGTAATGATGTCATAATCTCATGAAAGATATGACTTCATTAGAGGAGTGTAGTTTAATTCGATATATTTATTTATAACCGTTTAAAGTTGAATTTTTATTTAATTCAAATTTCTATACCAATAATAATTGTTATCACATATAATTTGTTTATAAACCAACTAGATTTCACTAATTATTAATAATCTTCGATTCTTAAGTGCAGTTTATTTTACAATTATAAAACCTCTTGAGGTTGAAAAGAAATATTTTGAGGTTAATTTTCATGTTATCTATTCGGTATAACCGACTTTTATTTGGTTTAAAATCAAAATGCCAGTAATCCGGAATATATATCTCCCATTTCTTATGAATAATCACATTAAACTCACTTTCAAATTTTATGTTAGAATTATACGAAGGATATTTGCTAGGTGACTGTCAATTAACAACAATAACTTTCTCTATGGGCCGTGTATCTGCAAAACGTGGGTTATAATACATTTCTATACCTATAACTCTTAGTAATACTTTTTTTACTATCGCTGACACACACTGTTTTATCCTCCATTTATATAAAATAGATGCCCCGCTTCCCACCCATTACCTTTGCATTTAATATTAATATAACCGTCAGATTTGCTAAGCCTTCATTCCTCTTTATGTGCCCCCAAAATTTCAAGTGTATCTTTTGGTTTCCATCTACTTTCACTTCTTCGTTGCTTACGCGTTCTGTCCATGATATTCTCAATATCCCTCTGTAGATCTCAGAGGAAGTTTGCCAGAATTCAATGCAAAAGGAAGACTGATAATACATAATAGTTCAGCAATCTTTCCTTTGTTTCGAATGAATATTTCGTGTCTTTTTAGTATTCTACATAACTTTTAAAATGCACCTTTTCGTAATTCAATGCACTTTCGTGTTTTGGTGTTCCATTGCTATGCTAAAAAAATCACACACACACACATATATATATATATATATATCTGTAATTGTTTAAGTTTGACATCTCCAATTCGTAATTCTCATCTAGTTTTTTTTTCTTTCTGACAATCCTATGTAGTAGAAAAAAATGTGAAATATTACGATCTATGTAATTTTTGTTCTATACGGTGTGCCACACACTAAAAAAATAAAAATAAACTTTTAGATTTACTATATGATAAAATTTAACTAACATAAAAAATGTTTTTTTAGTTTGAACACCACATCTAACATTTGTGTTTTTTTTTTCAGCTACTAACTTTCTTTGTTAAGTTTAACAAAAATTAGAGCAATTAAACAAGATGTATCATACTTTTTTTGGACCGACTTGTATTACTGTTGAAATTAAATATTTATATATAAACAAATCACTTACATATCAGTAAAATTTTGCTCTTGCATATGTCTTCTTAGAGCTGATTATATTTCGCAAATATTGTTGGTCAACAGCTTCATGCCAAAAGAATAATCTTTACTAGTTGGGTCTCTTTTAAATGTTTGAGGTAATTTTCACGCATTTAATCCTAATTCTAATTATATCTTTCAATAATCTTCATTTAATTAACATTTAATACACTGCTTCATCTATATCACGTTTGAGCTTGGTTTTTACTCTACATATTGTTTAGATAATTTAACTAAAATACAAAATTAGGGCATTCAATTAGCATAACAGCTGTTAAAATGGTTCTTGTATTCCTCCTTTTTAAGGGGCAAGAGATGGCGTTGTCATTTGAAAATGTGTTTTTGTAAAGGTGTAAGTTCAAATATATTGTATAATAAAGGGGAGGTGGTTGTTTTCTTGGGAGTGTCATTAACGATTAGTTTCGGACTGTGCTCTCTGCGAATCTAACGACTTAATATCTCCTCTCTTCTACTATTTGCTGTTCTGTCTTCTGGTGCTTGTTCTATTTGTATTAATATCTTTTAACACGGATACTGTGCTGTAGTTACTCAGCAGACAGCTTCTGTCTATTGTCCTGCCACCTCGTGTGATATAACAGATTGGCAACGAAGATAATTTACTATTTACTATAATAGTAGTGAACAAAAATTTGTTTTTTCGACTGGCGAAATCGGTATGTCGGAAAAAAAAACTTACGCCGTAAACAATAGACTGAGTACGAAAATATCAACAAACAATATCTATCTACAACAGATTTGGCTAAGTAGATTTCAAAAAGCAAATCTATAATAACAGATTTGGCGTCGAAAACTCAGTTTTGCGCAAAAACATTCGAACAGATTTACTGAACAGTTTGACGACAATTTAAAAATAATCAGGAACAACAACAAATTTTTAAAAAAGAGAACTTTAGGAATGCTTCTTTGATTTTTTTAAACAACAAAAATTAGCTCGAAAACGGCAAGAAAAGCAACTTGCTATGTAGCCATATTTTCAGATAGTATCAATTTTAAGTGATTTTCAAGATGAGAAAAGATTTCTCTAAAATTGAAGAGTACAGTTATTTTTGTCTGATAAAGTAGCCAAAATGTTATCAAGTGGACAATACAGGTACAAAATTCACTGAGTGCAAAATTCTTATGTTGAGAGAAATAAGCGAATTTATCAATGCTAGTTACCTAATTATAGTCAAAATATTTTTCAAAATTTGGCGTTGAGAATTTCCTGTGTTGTGATTACCAGAACAGTTAATAAGAACAGAGAGACAATAACGGGGACTAATTTTCTCCCCTTCTATTGGTAGTCGAAATAGTTGAATGTAATTTTTTCATTTCGTGCTGGTTTCGCTAGAAACAAAGAAAATATTTCTTGATTGCTATGTGATGTCTGTCTTTCAATAAAGCAGTGAATGCTGGACAATATCATCAAAGATGAATGAAAAACTTGAAACAACTGAAATGTGGTTATACGGAAGGATGCAGCGGATAGCCTGGACCGAGCATGTAAGCAATTATAAGGTTTTAGAAAGGATAGAAACGAAAATGAAATTAATACTGAGCATCAGATAGAGACAGCTGAAGTTCTTGGGACATGTGATGAGGAAGGAAGGATTGAAGAATCTTATACTCACAGGTCAGATAGAGGGAAAGAGAAAAGGGGGAAAGCAGCGGATAATATATATTCGAATGGCTTGAGCGGGGTTTGCGTGGGATAACAGCAGAAAGCTTGCTAAGAGCTATAAGGATACGGAGACGCGGAAAGCCATGATCGCCTACGGCCTGAAGAGACATGGCACATAGAAAAAGAAGAGTTATACAATGAGGGAAATAGAAACACCATACCTAACTTTACCATGCCGGTATGGGTGCATGTTTAATAAAACTAGAGTGTAAGACGGAATCAGTTAGTTTAGGCCCCCGTATTTGGGATGAGAAGGTGGAAAGAGATTTGAATGGTGGTTTTAATTATACGGTCGGACTGAAACGGACGAGCTGCAAAAAGACAGCTCAGTTGACCCCAACTTAGAAAACATTGTTATTAAAATAATTTTACAATACCAGCCAAATGTTGAGTGTCAGCAGCTTTGACTTGTTTGTAAAATTATTCTATATATATATATATATATATATATATATATATATATATATATATATATATATATATATACAAATATAAATATAAATCTACACCGTGTCGTTGTGGTCTTAAATCTGGTTTTCAACATACCAATCCCTCGTATGTCTAGATCAACCTCGTTAAGTATTAACAAGCAATTCTGCTTCAGCTAATCCGAGATCAACAACAAGACGTAGGCAGAATCGACCGACGCTCAAAAAGGTTGGCTAGACTCTGGCAGGAGTCATATTATAGCTATAGTGATGGGAATTTTCTCAAAAAGAGAAACAAGCCCAGATAAACCAGATACATTTTTGCAGGATGTTGTGTTTAAATCAATTTGAAATCTTTCATATAAACCTGAAGAGGAGGCTACATTCTATGCTTTTATCGGATCATTGTGGAGATATTAGTTTAAGACTGCTGAAACTGGACGGACGATAAAAAATATCGTTTACCATTAAGTACAATTTATGATTCGGAACACGAAAACTATAGAAACTATATTCTATCAAAACAATTAATAGAAATTACGTTTGAAGAAACAATCTAGCTATTGTCTGAAATTTTCAGAGAACATAGATCGATGGCATTGCTTAAATTATCAAAAAAAGTTATATCTTTCAGTCTGTTGTAGAGGTCATGTTTGTTCTTGTATAATGTGTCAAGATTTTCTTTCGCTATTTCAATTTGCATTTTCGCAAGGATCCATTTATATTTCAAGGTGGTGATGGTGTGTTGGGCTGCTGGATCATGTAATTTAAATTGTGTTTATTTTGGCAGCATTTTTTCATTAATGCAGGTTTCATTGAATAATATAGACAAGTTTTGTCTATTAATTTTGTGTAGGATCCGTTCATATAAATATTGAAATATAAATGGAGCCTTGTGAAAAGGCAAATTGAAATAGCGAAAGAAAATCTTAACACATTATACAAGAACAAACATGACCTCTACAACAAATTGAAAGATATAACTACCTCAAACCAACTAGAAGAAATAATACTCAGACTATATCAGACGGTATGAACGGATCCTACACAAAATTAATAGACAAAACTTGTCTATATTATTCAATGAAACCTGCATTAATGAAAACATGCTGCCCAAATACACACACAATATATATATATATATATATATATATATATATATATATATATATATATAAGGCAAGATGTTTGTGTGTGTGTCTGTTTATCTGGCTATATGTCTATTTTTTTCAGCCCTTTTATTTTAGTTTTTGCTTCGGGTTTGGCACTAAGTATGTATAATTGTAGTTCTTAGTCTCAGCCATGATGCCATTTAATCAGAAGACTTATTTAGTCCTCAAAATTCAGTTTACGTCGAAAAAAATCTTATTTGATATCGATACCAGGAAATCAAAATTTGACTTACATCCATTCATTTTTCTTTCAGTCTACGGTTTTGCTTTAACTGGAAACAGCTATTGCTTTTTAGTCTTTGGTACAAACGTTTAAAGAGTCTGAGCTCCAGGACCATGGATTAGTTTTAAAGCTTTCATTACACCCGAGCAACGCCGGGCTATACTGCTAGTTCAAAGATAAAAAAAATCTTCATTTGTGGTTATAAGGACCATAAAATATCTTTTTGTAAAAGAAAAGTCAAAAGAAAACCAAAAAAATATGGTTCGTTTTACCTAGGATGAAAATGTCGCAGAAAAATAAATTCATAAACGCTTGATTAAATGGCACGAAAGTAAAAATACAAATTAACACAGGGTCAAACCTAATAATTATTAATGCGGATGCATGGAATAAAATTGATACACCGGCATTATGTAGATCTAAAGAAACTGCAAAAGACATAGCAGGTAAAAAACTTGAATTTCTTGTTGAAATTTATGTAAACGTTGGTTTTGCTGGAAAAAAGAAAATTAATAGCCTGTGTCATGCAGCAAACGTACAATCTCTTTGGCACTGATTGGATAGAGGAGTTTGATTTATTCAATATTCAGTATTCTTAATAACACATTTTGTAACAATGTTGTTGGCTCTTCTAATTACACAGAAAATTAAATGGAAGTAATATATATGTTCGATGTGCCGATACCTCCAGATGTACACCAAAGCCCTACAATCATGCTAAGAATTACTAAGAGTTTGATTAGATATTCTCATTATAAAAGATAAAAAATGCTATAGAAAAAATCGATCCAATAAATCCTTAAAGGAATGTCTATCACTAAAGCTTACATCAATAACCTTACTTAACACAATAACCTTACTTAAATACAAAAATATTCCGTACTAGAAAAATCAAAATTAAACAAATGGCTCCCAAACTTAAAAAAGTATCAAAATTCATATATTCAAAATCAAGATTAAATATATAATTCATAATAATTATATCATACACAAAAATAAACTGTAAGTACACGTAAGATCTAACCCTACAATCACACTAAAAAGTACTGGAAATTTGAATAGATGTTTTTATTATTATAAAAGATAAAAAATGCCATAGAAAAAATCGATGTAATAAATCCTTAAAGTAAGATCTAATGCCCGCAAAAATATCTAAATAAATAAAATATATAAAAAATTAAAAGAAATAAATAGGATTCCAAATGATAATTAATTGAAAAAAGAATATAAAATTTTTTTAAAAAAATCGACCCTCTAAACTTAAAATTAAGATTAAACATACAACTTTATACAAAAAAATGATAAAACGCTAATTTGCATTTACTTCCTAAAAAATATAAATTTAGATTTCTTGAAATAATTTCGCCTAAATACAATAATACTACAAACTTGAATATAAAAAAAATATATTAAAAAACCTATAAAATAAAAAAATATTCCATACCGAAAAATTCAAAATTGGAAAGAAAAAACACCCCACCCCTATCACGTCTATCTAAGAAACCCCAAAGTGAAAACCTAGACACAGGATCAAAGTAAATACATGAATTAGGTCCACTAACAGCAGACATCAATCAATTAAACGATAGCCAACCATAAAAATGACCAATCAACACGCCGCCCTCTTAGAAATTCTAACCAAAAGATATACCCGACCGATAAAACGTACATTCCAACAAATAATACCATTAATCAACAATTTCACACTTACATACCAGATTCTTCAAAAGTCTAACGGTCAAAAACGAGAGAAACATTCACTTAATTACCAATAATCCCAACCAACCCCCACGACAACAACGAACCAAATATAAACAGAAAATGATTCCAAACATTTATTTCTCCCGATGAAGTGTTTGAGTCCAAACACTGAAACAGCCATATGTTTGTAGAGGAGAGGACATATATAGAATAAATTATGTACATGTTCTAAAACATAATTTATAACAAATATTCACAGCTCTATACATCATATATAAAGCACTGTTTTAAATTAATGTCTTGGACGGAAAAAAATTTTCTTTTTTCTCTCCTCATTCTATACTGACTCGGATATATATATATATATATATATATATATATATATATATATATATATGAGTGTAGCCATCGTATCAGAAATATATACTCTCAAACAAAAACAGTAGGCAAAAATAAAATGAAAGTTAAATGAAAAATGTTTCTCTAACTAAAGTGATTAATATATATATATATATATATATATATATATAGTTTTAGGTTTTTGGGAAGATTATATAGTATTTTTTTAATTATTAAAATCACTATTCGGGTTTTGTTAGTCCTACGTGATCGAATGGTTCAGACACGTCAGATCTGATCTGATGACCGTTTTCCTTATGGGAACGCAGGTTCAAATCCTGCCAGAGGATGCATATTGTCCTAACAAAATTTCTCGATTATTCAAGCTAGTAGATGTAAATAAATATATTGTTTAATTATAAAGAGCATTTACTCAAATACAAGTACCCATTAAAAATAATCTTTAAAGAAATAAATTATATATATGTGTATGTGTGTGTGTGTGTGTGTGTGTGTGTGTGTGTGTGTGTGTGTGTGTGTGTGTGTGTGTGTGTGTGTCAGTGTGCGTTACAAATATACATGCACATATCTACAAGCATTTAACAGAAAGCTGGGAGAAACAAATCGCTTTTGTTCTCTTTATTTTTCGAAATCATCGTGTGATTATATTAGCTGCCATTGGAACGTCTTTACACGAAATATTACGCATTACGAAGCGCCATTAATATGTCTTTCCTGCTGATACTCTATCCAACAGTGGGCTCATTTCCTTCGTTAATGGATCTGTGTTTGCTACCTTTCTCTCCTGGTTTCTTCTTCCCGCCAAAACCTTTTGCTGTCAACCCCGTACCCTTCTCGAATAGAACCCTCTCAAATCCATCTTTTTTTTTTGTGAGGAGGTTTACCTCCATTACGCCACCATTATTACGTGCTAACTTTCCCCACTTTCATCTACACGTCCCTGCTCGTTAGTTTCCGAATCATATTTTTCTCTTTTTTCAAAATTTCAATACTTTTTATTTCCATCATATCTTTTTTTTCTTACATTCTCTTTGAGTTACAAAACCTCGTTCGAGTTGTGAGCTGAAGTGACAACTGTTATTTGTCTTTGTTTACAACTAAATAATATGCGGTAGCTACTACCTCCTTTGAGTGGGTGTTGAGGAATAATTCCACTGTTTAATCGACAGTCTTTCAAAATGGTATTAAAATAAAATTGTTTGGAATATAATAACTGTGAAATTAAAAACGACACAAAAGTCGAATAATTCTTTTTATATCGCTTTATCAGAGATTTATCTGTAAAAAATACTTGATGAATTTAACGTGAGTGCCTGTTTTATATATTCTATCCAGTTGTCTTAAAAATCTAAGAAAATCTTCTAAGTAATTTAATGTTTAATTGAAATTTTGGTACTTACGCTTTAAATTTACATTTGCAGCTCTTATTTTCTGATAATTTGTATACGAACGTCTATATTTACAAAAATCGGCACATACAGAAAAAAATTAAAATTCTTTTTAAAATATTGTGTTTTCCGAAATGTCGTAAGCTTTTTCATTTATGATTAGTAAATATATATTTTACTTAATAACACAAATTAATATTGAAATATAAAAGATTAAATAATTTATGAATTATTATAATTCAATTTTAAAAAAATGAAAAACTTTGCTTAAAGTTCACTATTCATCGAAATATTTCTTTTTAATAGTGTCATGTTGTATATCTTATTATAAAAGCAAGTAAAATTCTAATTAAATAATGGCTTTTTCTTGCATGTTTTTATTTTACAATTTAGAGCAGATATTTGACAACTAGTGTTCCTATTTTTGAATAAAAAATGATAATTTAAATTCTCTAAAAACGTCTGTTTATAATAATATATATATTAAGCTTTACGTAAAGTAATTTCAAGAACTTCATTGAAGTTAAATATACAGTTTCACAAAGGTTTGTACAAACGTAAGTTTTGGTGCATTTTCTGATCATATAAGGTAATTTTTAGCGAATCATTTTGGAGGTATATATATATATATATATATATATATATATATATATGTATATGGGTGTGGGAGGTGAGCGCGTGTTGCAAGACATTTGAGTCTATATTCTAAATGATATGGCAACAGATAAATATTTTCGTTTAATTTCTCTTTTACTTTTCGATAAATTTAGTTTTTAACAATGGCGGCTGCTTCCACGGGCTGTTTTGTACGTGGTTTGTCTTCAAGAGTTGACTTGAACAACCCAACGATTAAGCCTCCTTATACGAATGTCAGTCCTCATAGGAGAGATTTTGCGTTTGATCATAGATTTTTTGAACCATGAGCTATTCCAGAATAATAAAAATAACTCAATAGAAGATCATCTCGGTTTTTAATTTTCTCAAACGGTATGTAGTTTTTCGGATTTTATCGCTTCTTAAATATAAATCATAAAAAAATATCGAGATAGATAAAAGAAAATTCAAATTTATTGAAACCAATCTCTCTCGCTCTCTCTCTCTTTCTCTATCTCTCTCTCCCTCTCTTCCTCTCTCTCTCTCTCTCTCTATACATATATATATTAGTCATCCACATACAAACCTGTTTCACTATATCAGAGCTCTTCAGTGTGGATAGACACATCCACTTGCTTGTGGCCGGGATCCAAACTCGACCGATTTGGTGATATATATATATATGTACATATATATATATCAATAAATTCCGAAAATTAAATTTCGTGAATAGCTATTTCAGTGAGAATACTCCCGCTTCATCAACAACGATTCAAAACAAAAAATTATTAATTCAAATATGTTACAAAAATTTACATACCAGAAGTAGCCCCCCCCATATCCACACACATGAAGTTAAAAAAAAGAGGAAGTTTAAAAAGAAAAAAATTATTTAAAATTTGTCGTTCAGACATAAAAAAAAAAATGGTGCAGAGACAGAGACTGTAAAATAGATAATACTATTTACATGAAACCCTCTACCGGGATTGTTTTTAACAATGACAAAATTAATATTAATAGCATCTGTTTTTGGGATTTTACCTATATACACTTACTTTTTTGAATTTAACATTATATATATATATAACCAATGGTATATCTGTGTCAGTGAATGAATTCAGATAATAGGCAAGAGGAGGCCGGTCCTTCCCTGATTCTTTTGTTTTGGAACTAATTTATGGCTATCTATTTGTTACTGATTATTTATGTAAGGTAGTTTAAGGAAATTTGTCCCTCGCCCGGGAAAGAACGACATGAGCAACATGTGTCTCTGGACCGTTACCCTGCAACTGTGCGCATCAAAGACAAACTCACTATAGGAACATGGAACGTCAGGACACTCAACTGTGGACAACTAGAGAATGTCAAACAGGAGATGAACAGACTGAATATCAACAACCTAGGCATATGTGAAACAAGATGGCCTAATAACGGAGATTTCAGTAGCGACACCCACAGGATAATATATTCAGGAGGTAAAAAACACGAAAAAGGGCTCGCTTTAATACTAAACAAACAAGTGAAGAGATGTGTACTTGGATACTGGCAACTGTCAGAGAGAGTCCTCTTGGTTAAACTGCGGGGAAGGCCCCTCAATATAGCTATTATAGTAGTTTATGCGCCAACAACTCAAAGATCGGAGGACGAAATAGAATCTTTCTATTCAATACTGGACAGTGCTAAGGCTCAGTGCAAAAGCCAAGAAGTTAGGATAATAATGGGGGATTTAAATGCAAAGGTAGGTAAAGATAGAGAAGGAGACAGGTCATTACTAACACCTGGTTCCAAGAACACCCACGACGTTTATGGACATAGAGAAGTCCAGGAGGCGACACGAAGAACCAAATAGATTATATAACTATAAACAAGAGATTCAGGAACGCAGTAGTCAAATGCAAATCATACCCAGGTGCCGACTGCGGAAGTGACCACGTCCCAGTCATCTGCAAACTAAAAGTGAAACTCCGAAGACTGAAGAAGCCCAGCATATCACCAAGGCTGCAATACGACACACTAGAGGACGATCTTACCCTGCAGAAAGAATACAATAACAGCGTGAGAAAGAAATATGAAGAACAAATTGGAAAAGGATACTCAAAATGGGATTCACTAAAAGAAGCGATGGTGACCTCAGCGAACAACATAGCCCCAAAGGAAATTAGACGCAGAAGAAAAAACGAGTGGATGACCATAGAGATCCTCCACATGATGCAAAGGAGACAAAAAATAACGCCAAGACACAGAGCAGAATACAAGAAACTTCACAGGGAGATAAGGAACAAATGCAGACAAGCCAAAGAGGAATGGCTCAACAACAAATGTGCAGAAGTAGAGAGACTTTGCAGGAACAACAAAGCAGAGATGCATAAAGAAAAGGGTAAGAGAAATGACAGGACAAAAAACCTGCTCCTCAACAGGATGTATAAAATCCAAGGAAGGGACAATCATATTAGAAAAAGAGGAAATACTCCAGCGATGGAAAGAATGCATAAAGGATCTCTTTTGCGACAAGAGAGAACAACTGAGAATACACAAGGAGATGGATGGACCGGAAATACTAAAATCCGAAGTGGAAGCTGCAATGGCCAAAATGAACAGAAACAAAGCACCTGGTCCAGATGGCATAGTGATAGAGCTGCTGACAGCCTTAGAAGAATATGGCATAGAAAAGATTACCGACATAATAAACGAAATTTATAGCTGCGGAATAATACCAGACGACCTATGCAAGTCGATATTTATAGCGCTGCCGAAGAAACCTGGTGCAAACGAGTGCGAACTACACAGAACTATCAGCTTAATGAGTCGCATTACAAAACTGATTGTCAGAATCCTGATGAATAGAGCGAGAAGCAGAATCAGGCCAGAGATAGAGCAGGAACAGTGCGGGTTCGTCAAAGACACTGGAACAAGGAACGCCATATTCATGATTAGGATGCTCTCTGAAAGGGCATTACAAATGAAGAAAGACTTGTACCTATGCTTCATTGATTACGCGAAAGCATTCGACAAAATATGACACAAAGAATTGATGGAGATGCTAGGCAACCTCAACATTTTCGGCAAAGACATAAGAATAATCAAGAATCTCTACTGGCAGCAAACGGCCTGCATATGGACAGTTATCGACCTCAGTAGATACACAAAGATAGAAAAAGGCGTAAGACAAGGATGTGTCTTTTCACCGGATTTGTTCAACCTATACAGCGAGAATATTTTGAGGACCGTAGATGACACGCCAGGATTTGTTATTGGAGTCCACAACCTGAACAACATAAGGTATGCGGACGATACAGTGCTGATTGCGGACACGGAAAGGAAACTACAAGACCTCATACAGAAAGTAGCAATGGAGAGTGACAAGATGGGACTACAAATAAACTTTAAGAAAACTGAGTGCATGGTCATCAGCAAAAGATACGACCCAAAATGCCAAATACATGTAGGGGATAACAGAATCAAACAAGTACAAGAATTTAAGTACCTAGGAAGTGTTCTAACAGGAGATGGAAAGTGCGACACGGAGATCCGAAGGCGAATTGGTATGGCAAAGGACGCGTTCCAGAAGATGAGCAAAATACTAACACACTGGAAAATCTCAATAGAAACGAAGAAAAGAGTGCTAGACTGCTACGTGATGTCTGTTCTTCAATACGGCAGTGAATGCTGGACAATATCATCGAAAATAAGGACAAAACTGGAAGCGGCCGAAATATGCTTCTACAGAAGGATGCTACGGATATCGTGGACTGAGCATACAAGCAACGACGAGGTGTTAGAAAGAATGGCAACAAAAAGGAAATTGATGCTGAGCATCAGGAAGAGACAACTGATGTTCCTGGGACATGCAATGAGGAAGGAGAGTCTGAAGAACCTGATACTGATTGGTCAGATAGAAGGAAGGAGAGACAGAGGAAGGCAGCGGATAACATATTTGTAGGGCCTGATCAGGTGGATGACGGAACGGGGGTTGCCAGGAGCAACAGGAACAAACATACTAAGAGCCACAAGGGATAGGGAGACGTGGAGAGCCATGACCGCGTACGTCCTGAAGGGACAGGGCACATAGAAGAAGAAGTTTAAGGAAAAATTTTAAGAGTTCTCGTCTTTGTTTAAAGACCTAGACATACCCACGAATAAGATACGGTTTTAATTTTTTGTCAAGACACCATAGCTATGTAAATTGTCAACTAATTATAAAGTGCTTTAACTGCCCATTTACTAACGTCGACAGTGTCCTATTTGTTTTGGTTGTTCATTTTAACTCACAACCTATGGTATTTTCCGGTTATCCTCAACGGTGAAAGAGGTAGGGATTGACTCACGAGAAAAATATTGTCAAGAAGTTTCAGCTTTGATTAATCGATCAGATCTCAGATTCTCAAAATCGAAATGCTAACGTTTTAATAATTCATCCTAACACCCAACGTCAATATAAAAATAACTTTCAATTTCTTTGGCAATTTAAATGCATTTTCTGTAATTTATTTTACAATTTTTTCAAAATAATGCACTTTTCTCTGATTTTAAATCTTACATCCCTTAAAACCTAACAAGTTCTGATATCTACAAATAATAAAATCAAGTTTCACTGTCTATATTATTCTATATAAACGATTCCCGCAGTAAACAGTCGGTCGGAAATTTAGCAAAACTCTCCTTTTTGATTTTCAGTTCAGTCTCCTGCTAAATTTCTTCGTATAATTGGGCTATTTTGAGACCTTTTGAACTCTTTGGTGCGATTTGAACAACCATAATTCCTAACTCTCTTCCTTCCGGTATGCACAAAGATCTGATGTTATCTTTTGCAGTGACGGTCAGTAATGACTGGTTTTGACAATATTTCATTTCTCGAAACGTGAGTCTCTATCCTCTCAAAGTTTGAACGTTGAGTGATGATGTCGCCCCGCGGCATATATTTTCTTCTTGTTCGTTTGGAAAAGACCAACACAATCGCAGACAACCTTTTCTCTTCCCTTTTTCGCGTGCGCAAAGAGAGACAAAACTCATATATATATGTGTGTGTGTGTGTGTGTGTGTGTGTGTGTGTGTGTGTGTGTGTGTGTGCGTATATGTGAGTGAGTGAGTGAATGAGTGTGTGTGTATGTGTGTGTGTTAATTTTTAGTGTTTATTTATTGTCATTATTCTTTACAAACAGACAGACAAATACACACACGCACGAACATATACGCACACACGCACATACACACACGCACATATATGTATATATTAATGTATATTTGTTCAGTAATCTTTCTTTTAAGTACCTGCATGAAATGCGGCTGACAAATATGATTTAATCAATCTTTTATTACATTTTGTCAGCATTCTAACATGTTTCCGTTTTACAGGAGTTATATTATTATATTATTTTATGATATATATATATATATATATATATATATATATATATAATATTATTATATCATAGAATTTTTATATTTTTTAACACCTGAGCAACGGAAAAATATTAGAATGCAGGAAGAACTCAATAAAAGATTGATTAAATCATACTTGTCGGCCGTGTTCAAGATATATGTATATATATTACTTGTCCATATTACTTGGAAATAATGAAAAGTAAATTTTTAGTGTTTGTTCAGATAAACACTTATTTAACCAACAAAAAAGAAGACAAAGCAGATAATTAAATAAACACGCACATATTTATATATATTAACAAACCTCAACCAGATGTATATATACTATGCAGAGCGTATCTATAATGTAATCTATAATGTTTTAATGTTTAAATAATTAGATCAAGAAAAATGTCCTCACATTTATTGTTATTATTATAGTGTGTCTATTGTTCTACCCTCCGGCCGTATTCAGCCTATTCTCCCGCTATTTAATGAACAGTGGATTAAAGCGCTGCTTTATGAATGTTGGGACATCCAGTTACATGCATAGATTTGGTGATGCTTGGTGATGCCTGGGGCAAACTCCTTGATTGTATACCCCTAATACTCAAGTAGTGGAGGGGGAATACAGGGCCTATTATTGAAAACTGTGAGAATGAAAGACATAAATAAGAAAAAATCAAAACCCAGATAAACAAGAAATAAACTCTTTATTCAAATTAAATATGAACTAAATAGTTATTTCACTCTTTGATTGGACACTCTTCCGATATGGATGCTCGGGGCCGTCGTTCTCTGTTCCCCAGCTTCTGCACACTATTGAAGAAATCGTAATTGTGAATTCAATCCCAGGCCCGCGTGTAGAATTAGACTCAGCGTAAAAAAGATGAGTAATAACTGAGCACAAAGGACAAAACGAGATATCCCCAGACACAGCGGACGGAGATAAATCTAACTCGGTAGATTAAGTAAAGCTTTCAATTAGAATTTCTCTGAATGATAGTTGGATCACTGAAGACGTGAATAAAGCTGGAGGCCACAACGACCTAAATGTTGTGCTAATAAAAACAAAATTGATGACGATAATCGAATAAAACTAATGATAACGCCTCAACCTCAAATTCCAGGCAGAAAAGACAAATAAAAGTAAATATTTCATTGTATATTTAATTTTAGGAATATAAACAACTTATTTTTTTTAATGTTTCATCTCCTTTCTGGACGTAGACGATGATGACTCTCCACTTTTCCTTATTCCTTATCGCACTTCATACCCCTTCTCTTGTTATTCCACTCAATCCCCGCTCCACCATCCATTTGTTCAAGTCCATCAGGTATGTCAGGCACTGCTTTACCTTGTCCCTCTTTCTCTCTAACCGTCTTGTGAGCCTCAGGTTCTCCAAGCCCCCCTTTCTTATTACATGTAGCAAAAACTCCAGTTCTCTTTTTTTGATATTAAGTATCAATCTCCCTTTTTGTCAATCCTATCCTAGACCTCATCATTGCCCACGTACTCCGTCCATGGTATCCTCACCATGCATCTGTAGAAACACATTCTGATTGTTTCAAGTCTTTCCTTCATCTTTTGATGAAATTGTGTAGCATTCGCTGCGATATTAAAGAACAAACATCGCATAACAATCCAGTACTATCTTCTTCGTTTCCAGCTAAATTTTCCTGTCTCTTAACACTCTACTAAACTAATGGAATGCGTCCTTGGCCATCCCAATACGCCTTCGGATGTCCGTATCGCACTTTCTGTCTTCTGTTAGAAAACTTCCAGATATTCAAATTTATGCGGCTGTTTGATATTCGTATCGGTAACTCGTAATTAGCATTCTTGGTTCCTCTTTTTACTGATTACCATGCATTCAGTTTTGTTGTAGCGCATTCTTTCCGCTTTTTTAACTATATCCTGTAAGAGGTCTTGAAATTTCTTTCCTGTATCTGCTATCAGCCCTGCATCACCTACGTATCTTATATTGTTCAGATTGAGCCCACTAATGACGAATATTGGCAAAACTTCTAGAGTTCTCAGAATGGTCTAACTGTATAGCTTGAATAGATCTGATGAAAGTGCACATCTTTATCTTAGATCCATTTCTATATTTGTATACATGCTGAACTTGTTTCCCGTCCGTTTGCTGCTAGTAAAGGTCCGAGATTGCTATAAGGTCTTACCCAAATAATTCAAGGTTGCCATACTTCTGTCAGGTTTTGTAGCATACTTTATAGAATGTCTTTGCATAGTCGATTAAACAGAAGTACACGTCCTTTCGCATTTCTGTTGCGCTTTCAGATAACACTGTCAGCATAAATACTGCTTTCCTTGTCGAATCCACACTGTTTTTATCTTATTTCCGGTCTGATTCGGTTGCACGCTCTGTTCATCAAAGTTCGGATCTTAAATATAAAGGGGCTTAAGATTTTTAAATTCACTAAATACATTATATAGCTAATAAAGATACTTAGAAAGGATACATGATAGGATGGCTCAATGTAGCAGTATAATTAGAGCATATTTAGCGATTTATTGTAGAAAAGAAAAAGACAGATTACCATGTCAAGAGTAATGAGTTACATTCTATTTAAATTCATCATTCTTTTAGGCTCATGTCATATTTAATCTATGCATAGTAAATGCATATAAGGGCACAGTTTTGGTTCAGTCAGTTAGGAATAGGTGTAGTAAATATTTGTAAGGGTTACTTGCTAAAACCAAGTTTACATCTTTTGGAGTGACGATGTAGCAAATTTCTGTTGTGTTATATGTAGGCCTCCAATAACTTAAAAACACCCACAGCAAAAAGAAAAACAGAAAAGAAAAAAACTGTGAACACTAGGTTTTCACTTATTTTTTTCTTTTAATGCAATTCAGATAGACAGCCTAAACAAACAGTAGAAATACATGGTCTGATGCTCGCTGATAGTACTCATATAGGGTTGATTTATATTACCACAGTATATATATATATATATATATATATATATATATATATATATATATATATAACATAGTGATGATCCACGTATATTAATATGTATAGGAAAAATTATTAAAAAGTTGTGAGTTTAAAAATGTATTTTCTTGACAGTATTTGTTTATTTCTATTATTATATTTTATATTTCAGACCGTCGTCGGTCCTTCATCAAAAACAAATGATTTTAAAATTCAAATTAGAAACGTATTTCGCGAGAGCGTCTGTGGAGTGGGTTTGTTTACATCACATGACGCGTCTGTGGAGAGAGTTTGGTTACATCAAGTGACGCAGAAAGCGACAGATTTTTTAAAAAAATATTTGTAAACGTAAACCTATCTTTAATAATACTTATAAATTTTGTTTTAGATAAAAACTTTTTTGAATGTATCTAAAAAAGTTTAGCTATTGAAATATTTGCAAAGATTCAAAACACCTACGTCCCTATTTAACCCTAGCTTGTGTGTATTAATTTTAAAATCCAGTATTTTTCTTTCTTTCTGCGTGTGTGTGCAGAACTAAAATCGGAGTCTATTAGTAAACATTTGCAATTTTCTGAAGTGTGACCCGGTTGATTGCAGTGGATTGCTACTGGGGAATATTGATTATTCTGGCGTATACTAAGTTTGTGATTATTGAAACGAAATCTAAAACTATTACCAGATTCGCCAATATATCCACTATTGGGACATATTGAACAGAAGAGAAAATATATGATGTTTTTGCTGTCACAGGTGAGGAATGGTGGGTGCAATTTGATTTTGGTGTTGGGTACAGAGAATATTGTGTAGTTTACTAAATGTTTACAAATTAAACACCTGGGTTTCTGACATTTTAAATTCCCTGATAGGTTTGTATTTTTTAGATATTTGGTAGAAGTGAGGATAGTTGATAGGTTGGGTGTTTGTTTCATTGCATTTATGGGTGCTTTATCGAAAATGTCTTTGATATTTTGTTTAATTGGAGGTCCTTGTAATCATTTTTTAAATTTTTGATAAGTGTGTGGGAATATTGATTATGGTTAAAAACCATGGGAATTCGGTTGTTGTTTTTTCTTTTCTTGTATGTGAGAAGTGTGTTACGATTTATGTGGATGGTAAAAATGTAAATACCCAATAAAAATAATAAAAGAAACACTAAATAAAACCATCAACAGAGATCCAAAGGCGAATTGGCATGGCGAAGGACACGTTCCAGAAGCTGAGTAAAGGACACAGGAAACTTTCACTAGAAACAAAAAGAGAGTATTAGATTGCTATGTAATGTCAGTTCTTCAGTATGGCAGTCACTGTTAGACAATATCATCAAAGATGAAGGAAAAAACTTGAAGCAGCTGAAAGGTGGTTCTACAGAAGGATGATGCGGATATCATGGACCGAGCATGTAAGCAATGATGAGGTGTTGAAAAGAATGCAAACGAAAAGGAAATCAATATTGAGCATCAGGAAGAGACAACTGAAGTTCTTGGGAGATGTAATGAGGAAGAAAGGCTTGGAGAACTTGATACTAACAGAACAGATAGAGGGAAAAAGAGACAGATGAAAGCAGCGGATAACATATTTGAAGGACCTGAGCAGATGGATGACAGAACAGGGTTTGCAATTTGTTACAGCGGAAAGCGTGCTATAAGCCACCAGGGATAAGGAGACGAGGAAGACCATGAACCCCCTACGCCCTGAAAAGACAAGGCACAAAGAAGAAGAAGAAGAAGAAGAAGAAGAAGAAGAAGAAGAAGAAGAAGAAGAAGAAGAAATGT
Source organism: Ascarosepion bandense (assembly GCA_037127315.1). NCBI lineage: Eukaryota > Metazoa > Mollusca > Cephalopoda > Sepiida > Sepiidae > Ascarosepion > Ascarosepion bandense. The sequence continues at coordinate 1,079,732 of JBBBDQ010000609.1, read as the reverse complement.
GAGGTGGAAGGCTATCACATTTGAAAAGATTTGTGTGTGTGTGAACTCATACAAAAAATAAATGTATCAATGTGTTGTCAAAGAAAATTGGACACCTCAAAAGTTTAAACCGGAAGGGAAAAAGACGGTAGCGTAGATTGTAAAAGCAAAGAGTAGGAAAAAATAAAATAACTATAAAAAATAAAGAATAAGAAAATTATAAAAAATTAAAAGTAATCCTCAAATGATCTTGTAATATATAACTAAGCATTAATAGATCAGAAAGAACTTCAGTGAAGTTTTATAAACATAAATGATAAAAGGTAAGTGGCAAAAATGCCAGTTGAATAATAAATGACATTTCAAGGTATATAATTAAAGAAATGGTAAATTTTATCGATAAAAGCAAATAGAAATATACTTAGATAATTTTAGATATATTTAAGAGCATGGAGAATTCTGTGGTGCAAAAATTAGTGATTTCATAACGTTGCTTTAATAAGTTAGTTTTTGGGGATTTAATTATATGGATTTTTATGGTAAGTAAAGGAAATATATTTCATGTAACGATTTACCTGTAATAGCTTTTGTTGATATTTTCCGTTTAGCTGTAGAACTTTTATTTGCATCTTTCAATTTCCAGTAGTATTTAGAGAGAGAGGTAGAATTATTATATATTTTATGACTGAAAAATAGGTTATGCTGATTAAATCGTGTCTTAAAACTATTCCTAGTACAACCAATACATTGTTTGGTAAAATTATGGTTTTTAGTAGTAGAGACGGTATACTATGGAAATTGTAAGGCATTTATTTTGAAGAGGACGTACGTTAGAGTTATGCAAATTGAAAAAATAGTTTTATTATCGTTATTTCTAATAAGTTGGTTATAATTAATATCATTATGTAGTTTTAGGATTTTATTATTGTGTTTTTTTTTATTATCGTATCAAGATTACCAGTGCATCTACAACTAAATTTCAGTGTAGTTTTATTAAAAAATGTTCTAAAGGGATTATCTTTATGAATATTTATCAGATTAATTAAAATTTCTAGGTGAGTTGTGGAGGATGCTAAGTGACGTAATTTAATGTGGAGTAAATAAAAGTAAGTGATATTTTGAAATGTTAAAAGTATTTTAATGTAGTTATTATTTAAATTATTTTAGTTTAGGAATAGTTTATGTATTATATATTTTAGATAACAGTAGTTTATGAATCTAAGCATTTTCTTTTATTTTTTAAATATAAATATGTATTACATATTAGATAACATCTATGTATATAAATATACTACATATTATATATATATATATATATATATATATATATATATATATATATATATATATATATACGTATAAATTAAAATAGGATTGATTCAGTGATGTTGGATGATCATTTCGATATGAAAATCCCCACGGGGGATAACACATCACCTCAGCAACAGAAAAAATCCTTTCAGAAACTGGAGAAAAATCAGTCTAATTTTCGTTTTTTAAATAGATTTGCAAAGAAGTTTAAAAAAAGAAAATGAAAATGAAAAAGAAAATGATAAAACAAAATAAAATCAGATAAACAAGAAAAGAAAAAATTGACATCGTCTGGGTTCGAAAGAAAGGAAAGAGAATTGTAACTTAAAAATAACGGACGGCGTGTTGAATTGATGTAAGGTTAAGCAACATGGAAAAAGGTGGGAGGTAAGAGAGATAAAGGAAGGGAGGGAAAAAGGAAAGAAAAGAAAGAAAAAAGAAATTATATATTACAGATGTTGGACATGTTCAAAAACCTAACTTCCCAAAAACGTTGAAGTATTAGAAAAAGGCCTTTACTTAAAAAGGTTTAATTATTTTTAAAGGGAATAAAAAATAGAGGATTTAAAATAATTAAAAAAAAAATTAGGTCATTTGATTTAAACTAAATTAAGACACCGCTAGGTAAAAATAAAAAATTAAAAAAAAAGTTTCATTTACAATTATACAAACATAGAAGTACACACATACATGCATGCACACACACACACACACACACACACACACACACACACACACACACACACACACACAATTCTTCAATTATGAATACATATAAACATACATAGACATACACACACATACATTCAATTCCATACACACTTATATACGTATATACACATACATGTGCATACACACATATATATGTGTACACACATATACAAAAATCCATACACACAATATATACGTACACACTCATATGTATACATATACATACACACACACACATATATATCTGTACATTATACATACGCACACACACACATACATATAAAAATTAAAAATTTAATGAATATTATAAAAAAGAGCATTTAAATAGCTAAAAAAAATTTACACACATAAATACATATATACACACATACATATATACATATATACACACATATATACAAATATGCACATACACACACAAACATACACATATACATAAAAACTATAAAAAGAAAAATTAAAAATTAAAAATTAAAAAATTAAAAATTAAAAAATTAAAAAATTTAAAATTTAAAAATTTAAATTTAAAAATTTTAAATTTAAAAATTTATAATTTAAAATCCGCTCTATGACGGCACTTATTAATGAATTCATTCCTAAGATTCAAAAGTAAGTCCTGATGAGGATACTTCAAAATCAGAATCTTCTCCAGTAAACATAGACGGCACCTATCACGAAAACTTTTAGGGACACAGGCTGAGCCTATTAATTTCCAGCTGATTATAGGGTCCTCCCTTTCCTCCTTCATTTTCCAGAATCTACGTGTTAGTGCCGTCTGGAATCTTGGTTAGGGTTCGAAAACGAGTACCTGTGGTTGTAAAGTCTCTGTTTGAAAGGGCCCGCAGACATACCAATATAAGTCCGGTAATTGTCTTTGTTGTTAGATGGAGAAATACGGGCTTCATAAATTACTTGGGTGGATTTACATTTGCCCTGCACCGGGCAGGTATCCACAGAATTACAATTACATTTATCAACAATTCCAGATTTAACGTTGGTATTATTTAAGTTCATTAAAATATGCCTATTATGGGAATTAATCATATCATCTCTATTTGAGGTTCAAGGGTAACTGATTTTTAGGGTGAATTTATTAAAAATTTTATTTAAGGGATTATTATTATTATTATTATCATTATTATTATTATTGTTATTAAAATGTTTATCGATTAATCTGAGAAAATACTTACCAATATTTATATTAGTTCGTTTACAATAAGGAGGGTTAAACCAAATTATCTTCCTTTTTCTACATTTTCGGGTGTTTTTAGTTTTTGATGATTCTGGGTTTATAGCAGGCTTATTATACGTTAACTTGTTAATAAAACCGCTTTTCTGAAGGGCCTTATCGTAAATTTCTTTACTTGCGCTGAAAACTTTTATATTGGATGATAATTGGTTAACCCTATTATTTACTATCTTGGGTATTTGTCTTATAATATTTTTGGGGTGGTTGGATAAACTATTTATATAGGTGGGAGAACTATTTTCTTTGAGAAAGGGTTGGTAGGAACCATCATTTAAGTTAAGGGTGATATCTAGATAGTTGACAATTTTGAGATTGGAAGTAACCTCAACCTTAAAACCTAGAAAATTTAGGGCTCTGATAATTTTCTTATGTCTTCTATTAGTGTAAGGCCCATTGGAATTGGGAATACATATCAGTCCATCATCCCGATATAGGCCTATTAGTTTAGGGTCTAAAAATCTACTTAATATATCTAAAATAATAAATACCTATTAGATCTGCTACCTGGGCAGAATCATAGGCTCCCATATCTTTAGGCCCTTTTGTCCAAGTAGAATTATCAAAGGTGAGAATGGATTTTCTAGCCCCCAGTATAATCCTATAGTCCCTATCCGAAATATTAACATAACTTCTAGCAAAGTCTAAACAATCCACAAGAAGTATTTTTTTTATATAGAGGAATAGAAATCCACAATATCAAATTTAAGGAAAGTGGATTTAGATTTGTCATTGATATTATCAAACCATTTTATGGTATCTAAGGAACTCTTCCAAAGATTTGGTTGTAAATTAGATTGTAACTTCTCTATTAGGTTCTTCAGAACTTCCCTAGAAATTATGCCTAATTCACTTTTAGTGGGATTAATTAGTCTAGTTTGTAATTTATTTTGGAAGTTTGGTTTGTGGTCCTTAAATAAAACAGAAGCTTCTTTGGTAGAAATTTTACCAATTCTATCACTAATATTTAATTCATTTGCAAATTTAGCCATAACAGAGTTAATTTCCGATAAAATTAGGTTTCCTCTGTCTATTTTGTAATGACTAGTTATATTATGTTTAAGAATATTTAGGTAATTGGAAGTATTACACTTATTAGATTTGTCCGAAAATTAGACTGATTTTTCTCCAGTTTCTGAAAGGATTTTTCTGTTCCTGAGGTGATGTGTTATCCCCGTGGGGATTTTCATATCGAAATGATCATCCAACATCATTGAATTAATCCTATTTTAATTTATATTTGCTCTGTAATATTTTATTACATGGAGCTCTCTTCCTGTATCATTTTTTAATATTAAAATAAAATTTGTAATATTAATTAGGATCGGGTTTTTGGAATTTACCTTCCTGCTTTTTCCGCTTGGATTAAAGTATCTGAATATATATATATATATATATATATATATATATATATATATATATATTAATGTACATTGAAGCTAACATCTAGCGGCGACAATCTATTTAATGCTTCACCGCATCTTTCAAGCGTGCTGAAGATTGAGTTTAAGCATTAAACAAACTTTCTTAGAGGAAATGTTCAACAAAGATGTGATACGCCCAGGAGCATCATCCACAGCACTACACTGAACACTTTCGGCCATACTAGAAGAAACAAATGCGAATGAATTGGAGACCATCGTGAAGAAATGGCTTGCACTATTGGATTACCAATATCGACCTACTGTGGCAACTTTGCATAACAGCTACATGTCTGAGGACAGCCTTAAACAATGCGTAAAAAACATACAAACGCCGCGCGAATGACTACTGATCAAAGCTGTGGGAATGAATACAGTTATTATTAATTCCTGGTGACAATCGCGGCATGTATGAAGAAAATAATGAAGTCATAGACCCATATGAATGAAATAGAGAAACAGTAGCACATCTATCCGTCATGGTGGGACTGGACGCATTAACGACTACTAAAGAGATGATCAGAGCCATTGATAAAATTATCCACTGGAAAGGCAGTAGTATTGGATTGCATTCTACCAGAGACCAGTAAGTGCGCAAAGTGTGTCCATGGTGTTCATTATCTCATGGTGAGTCTACTCTCTCAATGCTGGGATAAAGGAACGGTACCACAGAAGCTAGAGAAAGACTTCAATATAGTTACCCTCTATATGAATAAAGAGAACCAAAGCGATTGCAACAGATGCAGTGGAATTTTCCTTTTGAACATAGTCGGCAATATCATTACCCATGTGTTTCTTAGTAGACTACAGAAGCTCGCCGAAAGCGTATATCTCAAGACCCAGTGTGGTTTCAAGTCGCAGCGTTCCACGATTGACATGATATTTTCACTTCGACAACCCCCGGAGAAATGCCGACAACAGAGACAACCACTGTAGATTGTCATCATCGGCCTCACAAGAGTATATGTTCCTATGATAAGGGAGGGCTTGTTCAAGATACTCGACTGAATCGGTTTTCCTCTGAGACTTCTTAAAATTGTCCAATGATTTCATGGAGTTATCAAGGGTGTGTTACAATCTGGCGATTCTTATTCAGAGACACACTATGCGTAGTGGTGTGAAACAGGGGTGTGTACTTGTACAGCACCTTATTCGGCATTTTCTTTGCACTTATGCTGAAACGTGCGTGATTAGACGGTGGTTTCTTTTACTTAGTGAGAGGGAGGTACGCAACCTGACGGAAAGCGAATTTTCTTTACTATTTCTCTTGAATGTGCAGGCCCGGAGACGTAATTGTCACTGTTTAAAAACACGAGGAGTCTACTGAAATATAGGTATTCGTTAAAATAATATTTTCGTAATAAAAAATAATATATACGGTAATTAAATGTCTTCGCATAATTTATTTTATGTTTCATTCATTTTATTTACATGCAATAATTTTATGTAATTATATTTAATTTAATTTATTACCATCATCAGTTATTATTATTAATTGCCTAACACTTGATATCGAAGAAAAATTATGAAAATTGTTTTCCCTAAAATATTTCTTCTTCTTCTTCTTCTTCTTCTTCTTCTTCTTCTTCAGTATGTGTCATGTTCCTACACGACGTAGGCGATCATAGCTTTCCACGTCTCTCTATCCCTGGAAGCACTTAGCACGCTTTCTCCTGTTACACCACGCAAATCCCGTTCTGTCATCCATCTGCTCAGGCCCTTCAAATATGTCATCCGCTGCTTTTCTCTGTCTCTTTTTCGCTCTATCTGACCTGGGAGTATCAGATTCTCCAAGCCCTTCTTCCTCATCATATGTCTCAAGAACTTTAGCTGTCTCTTCCTGACGCTCAGTATTAATTTCCTTTTCATTTCCATAATTTCTAAAACCTAATCCTTATCTTACAGAAATACTCAGTCAACCGTTTTTGCTTTTATAGATGTAAAAAATGTTATATATATATATATATGTGTGTAAAGGTCACGACAAAATATATTAACTAAGAATTACGATTACACTCTCTTTTGGATGGCTTCTACGCATTTACTCTTGACACACACACACACACACACACACACACACACACACACACACACACACATATATATATATATATATATATGTATGTATGTAATTTTTGCATTTTTGTCACAGACGGATACTACATGCGACAAGTTACGTGGTTCGCCAGAGGCTGACCAGAACCCGGATATGAATTGAAGCGAACATGTTTATAAACGCCTCTGGCGCTGATGAACGGTCGTGTTAGCTAGATCTGCAGAGCTAGAAACAACACAGGCTTGCAAGTCTAGCTATTGGCTGATCTGTATTATTTTCGTCGCTCACACCTCAACATTTCGTCCAGATTATGGTAAGAGAACAAACTGTCTCATATTGTTAGCGTTCAGTGGACAATGCAACCAACCAAACGCACTCTGTTGTATTTTCAGTCAATACGCGCATCGCATTTGCAGGGTAGACACACAGAAATATTGTGCTAGAGAATGGGAGATGAAAGAAGAAAGAGATTCTCGCTGAAAGTGGAATCGTTCAGTTCAAGCTCATGCCTAATTAGTATCTTTCTCTTTCCTACAAGTACCATCTAGAAAACTATGAATTCTCTTCTTCCTTCGATTATTAGCCAGGGTACATGGGTCATTCTAGCACTGAATGGTAAAAAAAAAGACAACTATGAATTAAAATCACTGGGCAGATTGTGCTAAAATACTCCATCTTTCCCAAGATGTCATATTCCTTTAACAGATATTTAAAAAAAGAGAGAGAAAAAAATCTATCTGTAATAATCAACTGTCATTTACTGACATGGCATTTAAAGTTTTATTATTAGTATTAAAAAGGTGTATTTTTGTTTTAGATTTTATAAAGGTTGACAAAATATTGAGATTATGGTTATTTGAATGCGATATTTTAAACTGTGCTTTAAATGCCCTAACTGATACTTGTAGCATTCGGGAAATAGAAAAGCATTGAGCAAATTCTTTAATTCCTGAAGGTTTCTGTTTGAATTTCTTGGATGAGGAAATTCACTTTTTATTATTACTTCTATTATTTACAAGCGGACTATTGCTCACATATTTGTTGTTTTATCACAAGGTTTTTAGTCGTCGTGCCCCCGTCCTTCAGTAGGCGATAAAAGATTTCGAACAGTTCTCTTTATTTAATCCACATCATAGACTGCTCTCATTCCGGTGACCCTGTCTAGGGATTTCAAAGAGCAAAGTAATGAGAACAGTCTGTCACAGCTTATGATCTTTGCAGTAAACTTTAAAACCAGAAATTTTTTTTATTACATTCCTGATAAACAGATGTATTTTTGATATTCGTTTGTCCTGTGATTCGATTATTATTATGTACGTTTCCATGCAGGGTTTTGCTCATTAAACATGAACCCTGTTGACGGTATCATTTCTATTCAATCTAATGTCTTCGTCCATGTTTCTAATGTGACATTTTGGTTCAGTCTGTAATAAGCACATAGAACCACATTCAGCAGAAACCCATTGCGTCGATGCTGAGTTAATAAAATTCTTTCTTTTAGCAGCACGTTGTATTTCAGATTATTAAATACATTCTTCAATATAAAACAACTCCAAAATGTTGTGTATGTCTCTATAGAGGTTTTTGTGCATTGTTAAGAGAATTACTTTTATTACGAATAAAACTTCTTAAAAATTTAGCTCATTTGATGTGGTCTAAAGTCAGTTGGCCGGTAAAGTGGCATAAATCTCTTTCAGCGCAGTCCATTTACTAACTATACCGCAACCTCACACCAACTCCTGAGTGATGTTATTTTGATGTATTTCTGATTTCTTTTATAACAGAAGACGGAAAGTGTGACACAGAGATCTGAAGGCGAATTGGCATAGCGAAGGAAGCATTCCAGAAGTTGAGTAAAGTATTAAGAAACAGGACAATTTCGCGAGAAACTAGGAAGAGAGTACTAGATTGATACGTGATGTTCGTCCTTCAATATGGCAATGAATGCTGGAAAGTACCACCAAAGATGAAGGAAAAACTTGAAGCAACTGAAATGTGGTTCTACAGAAGGATGCTGCGAATCTTATGTATCGAGCAAGTGAGCAATGATGAGGTCTTGGAAGAGATGGAAACAAAAAGGAAATTAATACTGAGCATCAGGAAGAGACAGCTGAAGTTCCTGTGACATGCAATGAGGAAGGAGGGCCTGGAGAACCTAATACTATCAGGCCAGATAGAGGAAAAAAGAGACAGGGGAAAGCAACGGATAACATATTTTAAGGACCTAATCAGGTGGATGACAGAACGAGGATTGCACGGTGTAACAGGAGAAGGCGTGCTCAGAGCCACCAGGGATAGGGAAACGTGGAAAGCCATGATCGCCTACGTCCTGAAGGGACAGGGAACATAGAAGAAGAAGAATTTCTTGTCGTTAAGCTTTAAATCTTTTTATTCCCCTTTTAGACACTGACCAAATCACTAAAATTAAAATATAACCTTTTGTTTCCAATAAAACTTAGTCTTCTGCTGCTTCCTTTACTTCTCTTTGTCTTATTTCTTTTGTCGTACCCAAGACAGCATTTACATCCCATACTTTCAAAGATGAACCAAGCAGAAGGTAAACGCTTTCAAGTTCTCAATCAGCAAACAAGTCTTACCAAGCACCCTGTTCACCGTAATCAATATGCATACCCGTTTAAGGATGTTCAGAAAGAAAATTTTGTATTAATAAGCAAAAAGTAAAATCTGTTTTAATTTAAGAAATTTAAATGCATTAGTAAAGAACATAATCATCATGGTTATTAAAATAACTTAGAGAAACTAATTTATTAATTCCAGTATATGGATATATTAAATATTTCATGGATTTGAACGACTTTGCTGTGCATAGTCCAATAACCCTCAGGATATGAAGACGAGGGATTTTTCATAAAAAAGAGACTTACCACGAAAAACAAAACAAAAAAACCTTATAAATACTAGACGTATCATGAAAACAAACTTGGAAAAGAGATTTATCAGGGAAAATTTTGACACAAATCGTACATATGAAAAATTGATTTTCAGACTTAATGCAAAATATTCCTAATTGAACAAATCCGATATCAAATTTTCCTAAACCAGTTAAAATGTCCTTAAAATTCCGTGTTATGGATTCAAAGTATTCTAAAGTATTACAGTTGCGTCTTTGTGCCACTTTTAAGCTTCCCTTATAAATCATTGTTTGAGGCACTTCAACCGAGTATGATGGTTAGTAAACTTGATTAACTAGATCAATTAAGACTTAGTAGTGATTTTGATCTTCACTGAGAGCAACTTACTTGTGGTCTTGTGTCAATTTAATCTACGCTTATTCAGAAGCCTTTCGCCGTGGTCGAAATAGACTGTAAGTTTCTCTCACAGATAACAACCAACGCGTAAGATTAAGCTTCATTCGTGCAGTTATCTGCCGCATCTAACATACGTTAAATAAATCAATTAAACATTTTGGAAGAATTTCTAATACTCCAATTGACTTTGTTTTCCTCTTATCAACCCGTTATGGGTTATTTCAGTGTGAAAAATATTTTCGGATTGTATGAGAAAAGTATTTTATTTGCTATTAAATATTACATTATTAATTTTGGTCTATAATTTAACCCATTGCTGGGGCAAAAGAAAAGGATTTATACCTTTCCAAAGGTATTGATGCCTCAATAAATGATGAGAACTCAAATGAAATTCGAATATGGATCTTATTTTTTCATTCAAATCCGCTATCCATTTCACGACCTCAAAAACTTAACGATATCTTTAAAATCCCTACAGTCTTCACTACATTTCTTCAGTGTTACCAGTGATAAAGCATTTCTCTTAATAGTTCGTCTTGTTTTTCTCTCTAAATTTATTCTCTCCTCGTTTAGATTGGAACTTCCCGCTTTCCTCTCGTTCAGCAATTTTCCCAGCGTTGATCAGTGAGCGTTTTCCTATTATATCGATATCTGCACATGAAAAGAAGATAAAGATCGAGGATTTCCTATTCCCCGGTGATTGCACGAAAGTCGGAAAGGGCCATTGGAATAGGCAGGAAAAGAGAGAGAAGGAAAAAGAGAGGAAGTACGAGAGAAGAAGAGAGAAAGAGACATTGAAAGCAAAAGATAGAATGAAAAAATGAACTGTTTTCGTGCAAGACCTAATGTTACTCCTGTTGGTCGTGCCGGTTTTAAAGACGGCACGTTGGTAATACTTACCAGAGAGGGAAACGAAAAAGGAAGACAACGACATTGTACTTCCGGTTGGCCGCCATGTTGGTTAATCTTTGTTCAACGAGCGCCTCATTCCCTCCGGTCATTTTTTTTATTTTATATTATCTATTTTTTGTTTACTTTTAACTTATTTTTTATTTTACATTTTACACATGGTTTTATGTTTCGTGCAACTGCTTTTTTTTATCTATCCTTGCTGACTAGAATTCAGTCTTTATTTTGTTCTACAGTTTTTAATGCAAATTCTTCTTAACCCTTTCTCGCTTGCGCTCGCTTGTTCTTGCTTGATACAAATTTTAGACCGATTTCAATTCGCATGCTTGCGCGCGCGCGCACACACACACACACACGCACACACACACAAGTCATGAAACCGTCGTTGCAAAACTAAGTTCACAATCAAATGTATGCTAAGCTTCGTACGAATTTTTCTCACACACACATACACACACACACACACACACATATATATATATATATATATATATATGTGTGTGTGTATGTGTGTGTGTGTGTGTGTGTGTGTGTGTTTTCATACCGTTTTTCTTACGCCGAGACAAAACCTTTAACAGGCGTATACATCCATTTCTTTGTTTTTACATACTAGCTTGTATACGCGTAGTATATTTTTTGCACTCACGTATACACTATTTTCGAATAAACATTAGCACATATGCATACTAGGCATCAAATTTATATGTTTATATACACTTTAACTTCTATATACTTACGCAATGTTATATGCTACGTTTTACTTCACATTTTATTTCTGCTTAAATCTACATTAAGCACACATGGAGGAGACGACTGGTGACCGATGAAGACCAACTCTAAAACTCATATCCTCACACACATAAGTTTCTCTTCGTTTTCCCTGTGAATCTTACTCTCCCATACATGAACGCACTCTCCTAATTTGTTTTTTCATACACTTTTTATTCTTATTATTATTTTACTTTCTTTTTCGTCCTTCCTTTCCATTTCTCTCGCGATCACCAGATTCATATTTTCTCTTAATTTCTCACAAGCAAAGGTTCTTTCGCGCTTTCATTTTTTTCTCTATTTTTAAGATATATGTATTTAGAATTTATAAACATATACACAGTATATATATATATATAGATATATTTATATATATATATATATTCCAATTATAAACGAGTTATTAACGCGTAATAACTTGTTTACAAATAGAAAATATTCAAAAGTTCTACAATATAAGAACACTATTTAATACAAATTTGCACTGATCTAATTTTATTATGACACGAAACTAAGTAATTAAACAATCAATCAATCAATATATATATATATATATATATATATATATATGTGTGTGTGTGTGTGTGTGTGTGTGTGTGTGTGTGTGTGTGTGTGTGATATATATATATCCTACAAGTTTGGTCTCATGACCCGGCAGTCAAGAAAGATAGTAACCGCAGTTTTAATTTGTTTTAACAAAATTTTATAAAAGAGATTTTGCTATCTAACTGCACAATTATATATATATATATATATATGTGTGTGTGTGTGTGTGTGTGTGTGTGTGTGTGTGTGTGTGTGTAGATACAAAAATGCTGTATATTTTTACTTAGTTCACATGTCGTCATTCACTTTTGTATAAAGTAAGAGAATAAGTATATATATATATATATACATATATATACATTTTTAAAGTGTGAGTGTGAGCGTTTGTTATGTGAATTCACTGCATGCGTCTATGTGTGTGTTTGTGTGTGTCTGTTTGTGTGTCTGCACGTGAGGGACGTCTATGTAAAAAGTACATTTTTAAATTCAAAACTTTTTATTAATATTCTTTCCTATACATACATACATATATATATATATATATATATATATATATATATATAGTTTCAGATGGTAACGCACTTTTACGGATCTACTATCAGCAAGATTGAAGTTCAGTGTATGTCATTTCACCGACGTGCAAATAACTTTGCTTTCACAGCGTTAAGCATCTCGGACTTCGTGTTAAAGAAAATGAATTTGCGGGAAATTTTACTGCACTCCTTTATTCAAAAGAAATCTGCGGCTGAAGCAGACAGAATTCTCGTTGTGACTTATGCCAATCATGCTCTGTTAGAAACAACATGCAGATATTGGTTTAGACGCTTAAAAATAATGATTTTGATAAAGAACGCTCTAGCCCACTGAAAAAGTTTGAAGACGTAGAATTGGGGGCATTACTTCACGAAGATTCATGTCAAGCGTAAGCTGAACTAGCAGGATTATTATTAGTTGATCACACAACAGTTTCAAATCATTTATTATTATTACTTGTTCTAATCGATGCCACATAGCCTGGCTGAGCAGCACATTCATTTTTATGAAGATGTCCCAAAATGGATCGACTCGTGGTTAACCTGAGCAAATGTGTCGGTTTTCGATGTGGAATTCAAATGCTGCCAGAAAAAAAGGAAAAACTAGTGACTAGCCATGGACAGTAGTTTCATATATTCTTACTAATTTTATGTAAATAAAACATTAATTTTCATGAAAAATCAGCTACAACTTATTCAAAATCTTAATATATATATTCAAAGTATTATTATACATATATATATATAGAGAGAGAGAGAGAGAGATTGAACACTTTCAGCTGCTGACGGATTTACATTTGCGTAAAATTATTATACGCTATGAAATCTTCCTTTCTAGAATGTTCACCGATAACTTAATGTGTGATTCTCCGTCTGCTGATAAATCAGTCGGCTTTTCAGGCGTTTAATATAGCTGCACTTAGCGGTGATACAGCAAGACAGATTTGTATGCGGATGATGTCATCCGCATACAGGCCTGTCTCGCTGTATCACAGCTGATCAGTGTAGCTATATATATATATATATATATATAGTCATCCGCGGACAGATCAGTTTCGCTGTATCACAGCTCATCAGTACGGTTAGAAATCCGATTGCTTTTAACTCAGGACTGAAAATTGGCGTCAGTCGGCGATTCTATTTCTGAGCTATGGACGCTCGGTAGAAGGTGCAGGCTGTTATCATATTATGTGTCATACGCCAGTGGCTAGATTGCTCTAATTCATTACTGAATGAGTGATGCGTAGATGCCAGAGTAGCTACTGTTTTTTTCAAAGTTTACCATTCTTCCAGAGTGCTCATATAATTTTTTTTTAATATGTTTCGTTCAAACTGACGGAAAAGGAAGATTTTATTATTTTTTTATTAATTTTTCCCATATTCTTTCAATTTTTTGTTTTTGCTGTATATACGGACTTCGCGTGAGCGTCTGTCTATTTTTAGCTTTCAAAACGTCATTTCCACTGTTAAATAATGTAAGGTTGATGGGAAGAGAAAATTGTTTGATACATAGTGCCTCTTTTATATTGAGAGGTTATATATATATATATATTGTTCTGGTTGACATATAAACTGCAACTGGTAGTGTGTCTTTGTACTAATTGGAGTCTTGGAGAACGTAGAATTACCCCTTAAATACTCTTACTCCCAGGTCTGTTCATGCCCAGAGTGGTAGTAGCTGATAGAGTCCCATCTATGGGTCAAATATTTTGTGTGTGTGCCTGAGTGTGAGCGTTTGTTATGTGAATTCACTGCATGCGTCTAAGTGTGTGTTTGTGTCTGTCTGTTTGTGTGTCTGCACGTGAGGGACGTCTATGTAAATATGCAGTGTAAGTGTGGAATATTGCATCATGTAGGTGTGTGTGTACTTGTGTGGGGCATTTCAAAGCCTGAGCAAAGTCATCATGAGCGCCTCTAAGCCACCAACCCTCGTACCAGAGACGGCAAACTCTGACATCGAAACCCCTCATTCATATTGTGTGGTTCTCCATGCACTATCCAATGTATTTAAGGTAAAGGGGAGGTCAAACTCCGTGATAATATAACATGCAATCATCACAAACACCTAACGCGTGGCACACAGTGCACCTGTATGTCCTATTTTGAGAGAGTGCGATTTGTCCTGACCACTTTAAACAAATCTTAGTGCAGATTCATCGGTAGCAAGATGGCTAATCGTTCAACACAAATGCATATTTAACGGAAATCGTCATTTATCTTTTACCATTAAAGAATCAACCATATATGTGTGTGTGTGTATTTGTGAACGGGTTCGCGCTTGCGTGTGTGTGTTTTATAGATATATCTTTAAAAAGTTATTACAGTGGATACTTCGTATTTGACATAAAAGTGGCATTTTTATTTATTATATAGTGTATATTAACTCTATCGGCCTCTGCATTCATGGGATCTTAGTAAGAAAAATGCATTTATCAACAGTGATCAAACTTATGTTCCTCTTTGTAGAGAAAACCACCTTTTCATATGATGCCCTTTACGGCTCGATCACGAAGAATGTCAGAATGAATAAAGTCTATTTTTTCTTTTTAAGGAAAGCGCGCTCTCCTCACACAGATTATTTTTCGAAAGCTTCATATCTGTCCAGTTTAATATCCGAGATGTAAATATTATAATTTCTAAGGAAAATTTATTGTTTATGAATATTTTCGGACATCAGTAATTCAGTAGTCTAATGACGAAAAAAAGATATTTATTTTACACAATTTTCTCATTTAGAACAAAATTCAATTTTATGTCAATTGGCTTTATTCGGCGCGTAGTGTTATTCAGTTAGATCAGATTATATACAGTGAAAGTTTCAAATTAAAATTCAGCTAATATCGATACGGTAGGCTGCAAATTTACTGATCTTCAATTATATATGTGTATCTTTGAAATATATGCAGACAATATACAATAAGTTGAAAATGTGTATTTTCCTGTTTCTTAACATACACAAAGAATAAATATCTCAGTGTCGAGTAGACATTACACATATATTATATTCTATAAATATATTACACATATAAATAATAATGAGTAGATATGCCAATAAATGCAAAATATCATTGATCCAAAGATTTTTATTTTCTGATATCGATCCTAAAGACAAGTGAATATCTACATAAACTCACATACACGTGCATACAAACACACACACACACACACACACACACACACACACACACATATATATATATATATATATATATATATATATATATGATGTATATATTTTCATATTCGTTCATATGATGATCGTCAGCGTATTGAAGACCGATACTTTTAAACCCTGAGGAGAAAATCCTGTCCGTCTTTTGTGATCCGAGTAGCTGACGAATAGGGGTCTCTATGATACCTAATTACTCAAGTTAGTGTGACGGAACCGCCCGTCATCCTTGACCCTTGGGCTAGGGATGTACTGTAAGCTATTAGCTTTGTTGCACCTCTAATTATCTCGCACGTAGAAGACAGCTTGATCTCTACCATCGCAATAACAACAGTCACAACAAATACACCACTGCTTTACCGACGGCTGCCAATGATAATAATGATAATAATAATAATGATAATAATAATTACAATTATAATGGTAATAAGAGCAGCAATTGAGTCTGGTTTCTCTTAAAAATGGAGAGACCTATAATGAGAGAGAGAGAGAGAACAGTTGGGAAAGTGTGTATCTGTGTGTGAGCGAGAGAGAGAGAGAAAGATAGCGAGAAAGATTAATGAAAAATTTCACTCTTAAGAGACTCACGATTAAGCGCCGATCAAATGTAATCTTTATTTCCAAACCATGTGTAAAACCTATTGCTTAATTAAACCAATGGTATACATTCTATTTGTTGTTTTTCTCCCCAACGATAACTTTTACACATAATTATACTATGATATAATATCATATATATCAAAAGCTAACCAGAAAGACAGGGAAATCTAATTGGAAACATTGAAAAAGAATGCTGGATTACTGTGTGATGTCTGTCCTTCTGTATGGTAGTGAACGTTTAACGATCTCCTCAAGGATAAATGAGAAACTTGAGGCAGCAGGAATGTGGTTTTACAGAAGGATACTGAGGATATCATAGACTGAGTACCTGACTAACAACGAGGCGTTGGAGAGGATGGAAAATTTATATTTAACATTAGGAATAGATGGATGAGGTTTCTGGGACATGTAATGAGGAAGGAGGGCCTGGAGAATTTAATGCTCACAGGACGAATAGAAGAAAAGAGAGACGGGAAAAGTAGTGAAAGATATACTTTATAGGCTTGAATAAATGGATTGCAGAGCGGGGTTTTTGAAGAGATACCAAGAATTATGAGAGCGACAAGAGACAGAGCCAAATGAAAATCCATGATCGCCTACCACCTGAAGGGACATTGCACATGAAGGAGAATTATATATATCAGCCAAATTCGGCCTTAACATGGTTAAATTCACTACGCGTTACTTACATGGCAATATCGCTTAACATCCATACATAAAAAAAATTACGTAGTTCATTCGTTGCTTTCCTCTCTATTTGTTGCCGTGAATGCCAAATTCTCAAAGATCTCTTTCCTTATTATGCGTCCTAAAAATTTAATCATCGGTGGATAAGTTTCCATTGCATAAATTTCCATTTTTCATAAAGATTCATTGCTGCTTCCATTATCAGATCATAGTATTATCATCATCCTTCCGTAGAACATCATTTTTGTTACCTCAAGACTCTTCTTCATCTGTGAGGAAACTTTTCAGCAATCACTACCATATGAAAAAACCAACATTACATCACATTTCAGCACATTTTGTCTCTACCGAAATATTCCTTTTCTGAATACTTTGATTAGCTTTTGGAAGGCATCAAGCACAATTCCAATGCGTCTTCGAGAGTTACATTTTTCAGTCTTCAAACCACTACTATATATATAAACGATACCATGGTTTATTAGATTATCATGCAAAGTTAGGTACCTCCAGTCATTTTTATATCTAACTTTTAAACTGAATTTTTAAAACTGAAAAAGGTCTTTTGAAACTTTTATTGTAGTTTTAATTGAAAGCTAAATGATTAATTTACTATTTTCAGTAAGCAAAATATTCTGATTTTTATTTCAAACAGAAATTATATTGATTGGAATATAAAATTTTCTGATTTTTTTCAATTTTTGAATTTTTTGTGAGCAAACGACCTATTTGTAAACAAAATTTAATTCTCGTTTTTAAAGATCTTACAAAAATATAATATGCATCTGTGACATATTATGTTTAAAAAAGTAGCAAATTTTGTGTTAAATTAATCTGATTTACACAAGTATTACTTATTTATAGCGTGAAACTTAGAATATAACTATTTATTAATCACAGACTTGAACTTTTGACCTGTCCGAATTCTGGAGAATGTCTTCACAGGTTCTTGATTAGAGATAAACGTGTATGGCGTTTATAAGTGACAAAATTATAAAAAACATTTCGGCTAAGGGAGGAAACTCTGACCTTTTATTTTGCTCATAAAAATTATCATACTAAAAAAAACTTCAAATACACACACACACAAAAAAAAAAACAATTTTAAATATGAAGGCCAAACGATTTTTATAAAACCTTTTAATTTTCTATAGGCAATATAATCCTCAATTCTTATCTAAAAATCTAACCGAAACAAATCATTTATAATTTTAAAAAAATTTTGAAATTTTATAAATTACTATAATAAAAAAGAAAAATGAAAATCATTCTTTTAAAATTTCATTAGTAATCGAATTTTTTTCTTCAGAATATAATGTCTTCAATTTTTATTATTTATTCAAGCAATTAAAAGCTTATCCAATTAAATAATATCAGAGTTTCATTGCATTTTTTATTTTACTCTTTGAGGCATATTTGCGGATACAGAGGCCAAATTTTAAAAAAAGTAGATGATTTATATTCCTAAAGAATTCTGCGTTTAAGTAATAGAATCATAGACCGCACACAAATTAAAATTCACTAAAACTTCATGGATTTACATGGAAGTGGGGTGGGGGAGGTAACTGAGGTAAAAAAAAATTTACCAAGATTTTTAAAAAGTAATAATTTCAAAAATAATTACATTCATTTGTGAAAGCGTCTAGAAATTTTCATTAAAATCTTACAATTATTTGATGTTTGCGATAATTTACAAATTAATGTGTTTGTCACCGGAAAAAAAAATGTGGGTGATGTCATCATTACGTTTTCCATTGTAAACAGTCGTAACGTTTTGGTTACCCGCTAACTCAAATCAAAACAAGATTTTCTGCCAAAATTTTGTACATTTTAGAAGGTATTAAATTTTTTTTTTAAATAATTAAAAGTTACTTTGATCTTTCCTCTTCAAAATAATATAAATATTTAGATGGGACAATTTCGTTTTTATTAAGTTTGAAACTTTTTTATTCATACTTTGCTGTTTTTAGCGATTTAGTGGAGGTCCTACGCAAAATCTAGATGACTTGAGTCTGGCAGCTGATCACTCCTCTGACCTTCTTTACACAGCTCAATCGGAAAGGTAGTGACTGGTAACAGTTAATACCTCCAAAACTAAGCTAGTGACATTTCATCACCAGAGAAGTGACCATGATTTTCTCTATGTTAAATGGTTGCCCTTTCAATAAGGTTCATTGTCATTAACGGCTGCTAGAACTCATGCTCGCACAAGACCTCAAGATGATCCATCTTTGAAAAACAGAATAAAAGCTCATCCCCCTGTACTCTTACCGAAAAGATGGCTTTACCTCACTTTCTAATTATAATTTAATGATTCAAATGTAATAAATTAATTTTATTTAATACAGATCCTATAGTTTTGTAACGTTGAGTCAAAAGCGTGCATTTTTTTCAGTTAATGTAACGGGAAAAATGCCTTATCAGCCTGGAAGAAGCAACACTAGATTATTACAATATAAGCAACGAAATGGTTTTTCTCCCCATGAACAAATTAGAACGTAAATGTTTAGTTTTGTTTAAAACAAATGAATACTCTACAGTCAGAAAGACAGAAAACAATACTTATGCCTATATATGAAATCCGGTTATTACCATTGTGTTCTGTAAACCATCAGCCCGTAAAAATTCATTACAACAACAAAATTCCTGAAAGAATGATTCGTTCAAAAGTTAAGCAAGTCAGAGTAAGAAGATCTGGTCCTTGCAGCGGCATTCACAATAAGATGCGTGACATTGACTTTCCTGTCTGCATTGAAACTTCACTGACGATGATTCAGTTACAAGTTGTATGCATTTACCGACAATCAGATTTGCTAGCAAAATAAGAAATGATTTGTGGCAGCGTGCCTGTCCTTTCAATAACTCGGTTTATTCGGAGCCACAGGGTTTGGGGAGATGTTGCCGGCGGATGGGCTCAGCAGAGTGCATCTCCTGATGAGATAATGAAATAAGCTGATTAGAATAGACTTATTTGTAGTCAATGTGTTCCTCTTAACACAAGCGCACGAGACGAAAGCTATGAGATGGAACAATGAACATCGCAATAATGGCTGGCTACTCGTTTCACAGTTTACTCGTCTGTTGGAGAAGCTAGCTAATCCCTGTAGCAGATGCCATCCCAGTCATATTTTTTATTCATAATAAAACAACACATGTTAGTGTTCTGGAGTTTTTGGAGAGAGAACACATAATCTAGTATGATCAACAGTTTGAAAATCCAGTGCACTCAAACACTCGGGTCAGATGACTTGAGATTTTGTGTCTATATAAACACAGACGAGTTACAAACAGTTCCAATTTCCTTCACAAAAATTTGAGGAACACGTAGTGTTGTTTTTTAAGCACTTTCCAAAGCAGCCACATGCTGGCATAGTTTCCCTAGATAGATAACATAAAGCAATCACCTTCCTGAGAAATTGAGCATGTTCAGATTCGAACCCAAATCTAATACTACATTTCCGTCTTTCTTGTGGCTAGGTTGTTCTAGCTAGCACAAGTAATTTTAGAAATGCAAGGCACTAATGCTCGATATGCTAAGATTAAATGGCTTCTGTCTCATTAAACATTATGAGCAAACAAGCTTGATATACAATCATCTTCTTGCTGCTGCTTTGTAGATTGGTATGTTTGCTTTATATTTATTTTGTTATGATGCCCTCTTACGAGGAATGGACTCTTCCGCTTACTATATATATTTACCTGCATGACTTCCGGGAGCAGTTAACAGCAGTCAAGTACAATTAAAGCCAGTTTAACTATAGGAGTATCATATGAGTGAAATACAATAATATATTCCTATATTGTACAAAGACTTGATTTTCATACATTCTCATAGATAGGGAAAATAAAAATATCGTTTGTCATTGTCAGATATTGCTGGGATCCCATGGATTTGTAGAATTGATGCATTCACTCTGAAGCTATTTGTTGAAGACTTTTGTGGAGTTACTGTTGCTCTCTGTGACGGGGTATTTGCAATATTGCACGTCAAACAATCAGGATAATCAGACCAGTTAAAATAGCAAGCAGTACCATCACTCAGCCTAAAGAATTCTGACATAGCATATTATACATTTAATTTTTTAGCTTTACTCTGAAACCAGAGTTTCTAATTTTGAAAAAATAATTTTTAAATTATTCTCTTTACAATTTTAGTTTTTGTTGTTTTGATCACTGTTTTATCACCTTCCAGTTTCTCTTGCACCTTGTATCAAGTTATTTTTTTTTACAATGGTTTTACCCGGCTTCAAGACCCGGGGGCCACTTGCAGCAGAGGATTGCAGAGTAAGAGGGATATTTTATGCGGATATGTGAGGAAAATAGCGGTTAAACCTAGAAATGAATAGATTAAACTTATAATGATCGGGGAAGCATCATCTTGGGAATCGGTTCAATAGGGCAGTAGCTCGTGGGAAAAAGCTGCTTGAAGAGATACGAAGAGAATGAGAGCTGCTCCTTACAATGTGCGTGGCATAGCCTGAAAAAAAGAACGGATAGGACTAAGGTATGTAGTTCATCTGAATAATTCCCTTGGAAATAATGATAGATGTTAGAAAATATTTTTCATACTGGGAAGTGAAAACTCAGCAGAAATGCACCATTTTCGGTCTGATGTGGGTTATGTAAAGGTAAATGATAACAAGAGTTAAGTTTTACTAAAATGGTGCACGAATTCGACCATTGTCTAACCTTTTTAGTGAGTAATCGTATGTACGAGTTTCACTTGATGTCTGAGTTTAAGCCTTAATAGGCACTCAAGACACGGGGACTCACTAAAGAAACATTCATTTATTGTGATTCAATTATTTAGCAAATTTCACTAACATTTTATTCTTAAGATAGATTTTGAACAGAGAATGAAATTTAAATATCACGTTATAGATACTCATTAAATTTAGTTTACTTTAACACAAAGCAAATTGCAAGAGGTTTGAATTACTTACACGCTGAGTATTGTCCTCGTTTTTATGTCTATTATCTCCATGTTTAGGCCATTATTCCCTCCGCTCTTTTTTAGGAGTCTGATGAAACTGTTTACCTTCAGTGAATGTTGATCTGAACCTTTTATTTTATCGACGTGTTAGGTTGTTCTCGTTCCACTGTTCATGTCTTTGTTTATTAGCAGATACTTGAAGAAATCCGTAGAGAACAACAGCTAAAAGATTGTGATAATAACAATAATTATGACGACAACAGACTGCATGAAACTGGTAAAGATAATGATAAGTTCCGATCCCAGAAATGTATATAGAAAGAAGTATGAATTAAATTGTTATATTCTAATTTCACATGTGTGAAATATAAGATTGATTGATAAAATTTAAATTGCGAAATCTGGATTGATATGGGATTGAACACAAAACTACCACCACCAATTACATAAACCGGGAAATCATAACAATAGATAGATAGATAGATAGATAGATAGATAGATAGATAGATAGATAGATAACTTAGACTAACATTAAGCCAAAATGATTAAAAGGATCAAAGCAATGTTTTCCATGAACGCAAACGTTTAGTTCTCTGTTTAAATACATAATTCCGTATAGAAAGAAAGATAATTACTCATGCCTATATTGGAAAACCGATTATTACCATTGTGTTCTGCATCCCATCAGTTCGTAAAAATGCATTACAACAACAAAATTCCTGATAGAATGATTCGCTCGAATGTTAAGTAAGTCAGAGAAAGAAGATCTGGTCCTAGTAGCAGCATTTACAATAAGATGCGTGACATTGACTTTCCTGAAAATTCGCTGACGGTGATTCAGCTACAAGTTGCAGGCATTGACCGACAATCTGATTTACTAGCAAAATAAGAGATGATTTGTGGCAGCATGTTTGTCCTTTCAATGATAACTCGGTTTGTTCGGGGCCACAGAGTTTGGAAGGTGTTGTCGGCGGATGGATTCACCCAAGTGCAATTCCTGATAGAATTCGAAACAAATGAGTTTCGAAGTCCCTATACTTGAATATTGTTTTTTTCTTTTAAGAAAAGCTAGTTAATCATTCTACGACGTGTGTGTGTGTTTGCGCACGCGCGTGTGTGTGTGTGTGTGTGTGTGTGTGTGTGTGTGTGTGTGTGTGTGTTGTATTTTTCTGTGCAAACAGAGCAAAGAGAAAGATCGGAATAAAACCAGAAATTATAATAAACAAGAGAGAGAGAGAGAGAGAGAGAGAGAGAGAGAGCAAGCAATAAAAAATAAATGACTAAAATGAACCAGCGCCCCGATGTTCGATTGTCCCTTGATTAAACGGTCATACATTTCCAGGTATATTCTATTAGTTAATTTCAGACTTGGCTGGACTTGTTTTGACCAGATATATAAGGCTGAATTATGTAATTCATCGTATTTATAAGATTCACTGTATTTTCTTTTGAACTATCCGACCAGGTGTATATTCAACAAATAAACATATACAAAAAATACATTTTTTTCTTTTTACCGAGTGTTTTCTGGACATGTTCTGAAATTAATGTGCCATTTTCAATAGGTTTTATGCTAGTAGAGATGTCATGGCCACGAATGTCACCTTATATGATATTGAAATCTATCATTTTCATTTTAAAGTTCTTATGTTTATATGAAATAGTGCCTTCAAGTCTTTCACTGTACAGTGGGCTTGATCAAATGTCTTTTAATACCATGTCATTTCAGAACTTAGATGAGCATAAATATACAGTGCTTCCTTTTCTTTGAATCATTATGAATTCTTAAGAAAATTAATGGCAGTATTTTTCTTGTCTTCTTTGCAATTTAGAGTTTTCCTATTCGTAAACTGTTTTCTACTAAAGGCTAAAGAACATATTCCACCATACTACTGATACACATCCAAAGAAAGAAAAGGCGAATCCTACTTTTTTAAGGACATTTGTCTGATGATTAACACACTAGGCTAAGCGGAAATTTAAGTACGGCGTTTAGTTTTCCAATTACACTACTCGCTCATCTAGATCCATCACAACATCCGCACATTGCAAAAGACGACTTCAGTTGGAATGATTTTTAGATGAAAATATTAAACAAAATTTATGAAAGTATTACCAGTTTATGTTGGTTCGTAATTCTACTTTTTATTTTTATTTTTCAATAATTCATAATATAATTCAAAATTGCTTCTAAGTTCGTGCCATCTAAAAAACACAATAGAAATGTTATATTTTATGAATTTCACAAGAATGTCAACACAAGTGCTGTAGCAGACGCCATTTAACATATTTATTGGGTCGATGCATTAAGTTAAATAAATTACATGAGGTGGTTTTCCTGTCGAAAAAATGTTGATTTTAGTCAAGATGATCCACGGTGTATCGTCCAAAAGGACGCGATTCAGAAGATTTGTAAGCTGATGCTACAGTAAATTCTCTCACTATGACTAGGAATCTCAGTGAGGAATTTAATGTAAGTCATACAACAGTCGTACACGAATTGAAAAGGTTTCAGTGATTAGAAAATAGGTCACACACAACCTGCCTTCAGAGATTCTTTAACACTGTATTGATTGTTGCGAATCATTGCTTACACAACTTCAAGTGCAATTCGGATAGGCTTGTAAGTGATGATGGGAAAAGTTTTATTTACGATAATGATCAGTGGAAGCATCGAAAAAACAGACCTGCTCAGAAGCTCATCTGTGTATGGTGGGATATTCAAAGAATTCAAAGAATAAAACATCATGAGTTGCTTGAAAATATTCAAACAATCAACGCTAATCTCTACTGCTTTCTTTTTTGACAGAAGCTTTTTACGCAAAACGTCCATTCTTAACCAACAGAAAGAGAGTAATCACAATAATTCTCCTTTGCATTCTGCAGAATAGACTAACGAGCTCTCGCTTGCGAAAAAATTGCTTCATCCTTGATATTTCCCTAACATAACTCCTGATTGTTATCGTTAGAATTTATAAAAAACGTTTGGATGGCTTAAAATTGATACTAATGAAGAAATTGAACATGAGTTGGTTTCGTATTTTACACTAAAACCAGAAGAATTTTACATGTGTGTCATCTATAAATTTGTTAACAGACGGAATAATGTTCTAGGAAATAATGTAAGTTATATTGATTAAATATTTCTATAGGCATTAGCATAATTTGTAATAAACATGATAACATTGAACAAAACTTTAATTCCCTAATAGTTACTGTTTTCCATCAGTGAATAAAGTCTGTGTGCATGCGTTCCTTTTGTCTAGCTGTTCTATCATAATAATCCTCTTGGTGAAGATATTATACGATTGTTATGAAGCTGAACAGAACTGAGCGTGAGGAAGATTTTGTATGGCACAGATTTATCTGAACAAAATGCATTGTTCCCTTTTCCATTTTATTGAATTGTACAGTCTCCTTGTTCCCAGTTTGAAATGGATATTTACAATTTCGATACTATTTGAAGTCATTTGCCATCTTTAGAATGACTTGTATTCTCTATATTCAGTACGAAACATTAAATTTAAATCCTAGTCGCCATCACTCGTGATCACGCTAAACACATTTGTAATCCCCATTAGACTCATCCAACTCTTTCCGAATCCTCTTCACTGTCCTCAGATTGACACCTTATCACTCTTAAAGGTTCATATCAGAGCTTTCGGTCCAGACACAGTATGTCGTTTCCAAATTTATGGCGGAGTGAATTATTATATTTATAATTATATTTAAACTCCTGGGGATTGTAGCTGTCGGAGAAGCAAGTATACGGAAGGGAATTCCACAGGCGGGTAGTGCGAGAAAAGAAGCTGTTGGAGTAGAAATTAAGGTTACATCTTATCTGGTGCACTGTAAAAGGGTGGGACCTAGTTGCTAATCTAGTATCTCGTGCAAATTCATACCTAGGGGGCACCAGTGATCCAAGTTCATCGGAGCAAAAGCCGTGAAAGAATTTATAGTAGAGGCACAGGGAAGCTACGCCACGCCGGTGAGAGAATGACTGCAGCCGGTCTGCCAAGTCGGTATCGATCACATTACAGATTCTCCGTTGTATTTTGTCAAGAACCCCAAGGAGAATAGCATGGGCATCTGACCAGATGTGGCAGCAGTATTCAATACACGGGCGGATGGTAGATTTATAAATGTGCAGGATTGTTTCAGAGGGAAAAACTTCCGGGCCCTGCACAGAGAGCCAACTTTCATAACAGCGGATTTAGCAATGAATTCGATATAGTCATTCCACTTGAGATCCGCTGAGAGTGTGAAACCAAGGAGGCGTAGTGTTTTACTCTCTGGGAGGCAAGCCTGTTCCATGCTAATGGGGGGGTAGGTGCGATTGTCTATGATGGTTAATTGATAGCGGTTTCATCTTGGAAGCATTAAAATTTACGAGCCATTTCCTACACCAGTCTTCTACGGATTGGAGGTCCTTCTCAAGCTAGGCAGCGAGGTTTGCTTTGTCGCCCACACCAGATTATTGATCGAGGCGAGAGTAAACTGTGGTGCCATAGGCAACATGCCAAATTAGGAACTTATGGCATCGTAGAGATCATTAATGTCGATCAGAAAGAGCGTAGGACCTAGGATAGAGCCTTGAGGAACACTCGCGTTCGTAGGGTACTTTTGTGAGGCATGTCCGTTTAATACCATCCTCGATAGGCTGTTAGAGAGGAATGACTGGATTAGGTCAAACAAATGTCCAGTTATACAATAGCTCCGCAGTTTGCGTAGGAGGCCAGCATGCCAGACTCTGTCGAACGCTTTAGAGATATCCAAGGCAACGGTTCGAGCTTCGCCATTCTTGTCGAGAGCCTGATATATATATCTGAGAGATTACAAAATAACACCAAAAATATCATAGAAATAAGGAACCAAAACAAATTACTAACTAAAAAATCAGAACTAATCTGAAAAAACAAACATAATACAAATACACTACGCTACATAAAAATCGCAAAATGAAAACAAACAAGAATAAAGAAAAATAAAGAAAATAATTAAACAAAAGCAAATAAAATAGATTAATTCAGACAAACAAATAACTAAATAAACTAACTAAACATAAACAAATTTAACAAAATATTGATTGTAACAATACAATTGACTACCCACAATACATCACTAAACTTTATATATAAAAGATCCAGTAAAAACACAAGGCACATGGACAGTGTTTAACATGAAAAATATCTGGCTGTTGATTTCAATGTTCACTTTTAGATTTATATATATATATAGTGGGTTATCCGATCTACTGGAGAGGAGTTGTTGCAGATTAACGGAATTTGGCCACGTTGTAGATAGCCCACTATAAGTCATAAAAGATTAAATCAAGAAAAGCAAATTGAGTTTCGAAACAACATTTTATATATACACATAGTAATTAATGTTTTACAATTAAAGTTATCCTTTAAAGATGGGTCCAACAGACGTTAAAATGTTCATGGCAATAAAATGCTAAAAAGAGAACTTGTGCGTATGCTTGTAGGAGTGTTGTAAATTAGGAATGTCTTTGATGTATCAGCTCCTTTGGTTGGTAAGTAGTTTTGAGACAGAGAAGGATAAGATGATAGGGAAGGGAGGCGAGCATAGTAATTCGCTTGACTTCGGTCAAGGGAGATACTAATTACACTCGTCTCTCTCGAGTCTGTCTATGTCTGTCTGGGTCTGTCTGTCTGGCGATGCTTTGTGTATCGGCTTTTTATTTTGTCTTTTGGATCGCAGCAGGTCATTTGGGAATTCCCATCGGTATTTGATTCTGGGTTTCCCATTGGCCGCTAAATAAAATTAGCGTAGGTTCGCGAACTGGAATTTAATATTTAATTAATTTTTAGATTTCAACCGGAACATCTGCATGCAGCCGGGGTGCGCACCGACGAGTTTTGGTCATTTGCTTTTTGGTCGTGAGAGTGCAAACATCCGCTTTCTCGCTTTGCTCCGTCTGTATCACCACATATATATCTGTGTGTGTGAGTGTTTGTGTGCCTATATGCATGTATGTGAGATTCTTATGAGTATGTATGTAACCTTATAAATTTTCGATAAATTATCTTTTGCCAAATTTTAAAAAATTCAGTATACCTTTATTACTTTGTGTGCATATTCTTTAAGATTCATGTTTATTTTTATATAGATTCTATCTTATTTAAACTTTTTCTTCTTCATTTACAGTTTTGGAAAATCAGGTATTGATCATTCTAGCTTCCGGTAATGTTTCGGTGTTTGCAATACAGGATGCAAATGATGTGATAAAGATTTAAAAAATATTATTAACTCAAACATGAAAATTTTACAAAAGACACCAAAATTAGAAATCCTGTAACTCATAAGGGATCATGGTAGTTGTAATAGTCGCAGTTTCTTTATAAGGAAACACTCAGCATCCATTTGTTGAGCACCAATTATACTTTAAACTCATAAAATCTTTCTATTTAATTTTTTCCAGACCAGTACTATTACGACTCTTTCCAGGAGTGATGAACTCTTCTTTCGTTACATCATCAATAAGTTATTATTTTCTCTTCGATATCCATTTTAGTTGTTGCAGCAAAAGCTGAAAGAAATCAAGTGGTTTTTTTTTACATTTTGTTTTTGGTTCTATAGCGCCAGTCCACAGGGTTCGAATGAGAGTAGTTATCGCTTAGATTGAAATACTCCATTCGCTACAAGACATTTTTAAACATTGCCTTGAGATAGAGACTGTATACAGTTGGCAATTTAGATTTTTTAAACGAGTTTGGTGCCAAGAATTACATCCGAATGATGACAGGGGTAAATGAGTGGAATTTATACCTGAGTTAGTACTTGGAATACGCATACAAATAAGAGAATAGAATATCTAATACTAATTTTCAATTACAATCATGTTTTAACTTAGAAGATTAATGTAATATCTATTTAATCATGCGCTGCACTAATTTTAGTAAAATATTAATAATATTATGAAAATAAACCATTTCTAATTTATTCGGCATTATCTATGTGTTTTTCTTTCTGTCTGTCTCTTTGTTCACATATTTATCTAGATACCGAGGTAGCGAGCTAGCTATGTCTTGATGACTGCTTTTGGGCTTTTCTTTCTGTCTTTTTGTTTATATATCTAACTTTCTAGTTAGCTATCTGGTATCTATCTAGATATGTTTTGATGACTGACTGTTTGTTTTTTTTCTGTCTGTCTCTTTTGTTCACATATCTATCTATCTATCTATCTATCTATCTATCTATCTATCTATCTATCTGTCAAGACATGTTTTGATGACTGGATGTGAGTTTTTCTTTGTATCTGTTGTTTGCATATCTAGATTGCTAGTTAGCTAGCTATCTATATTTTGATGACAGGTTGTGTGTTTTTCTCTCTATATGTGTCTTGTGTTCCCATATCTATCTATCTATCTATCTATCTATCTATCTATCTAGATAGATAGATAGATAGATAGATAGATAGATAGATAGATAGATAGATAGATAGATATGTCTTAATAACAGGTTGTATGTTTTTATTTCTGTATGTCTCTGTGCTCCTCTCTCTATCTCAGTTTGCACATTGTATGCCTATTTTGAATACGAGAGAGAGAGAGAAAGTGTGTTTCTGTATCAGAAAGATAGAGGGAGAGAGAGCAAGAAATAGAGAGATAGAGAAATAAAGAGAAATACTCATATAATTTTTAAAGTAATTGATTAGTTTTATGTTCTTGTTTTCATCTGCAAGATAAGCTTTGAAAGGTCAAATTCCTAGACATCGTGACAATTGCATTTCAATTACAATCATTTCGGCCACAAGAAAACGATTAACGGCAAAGAAATCAAATCCAAGCAAGTGCAGCGGACAAAATGCTGATTGACAGAGGATGCGACAACTTTTTGCCCTTACTTCATTTCAATTTTTTGTACTCTCAAGTCATTTAACTGTTGAACAGGATCGATTTCAACCAATTGATTCGTTAAACTATCTCAGCTCTGTATCCAAAGTTCAACGATCGCCTTCCTCGCAGAATCTTAAACGACAGAGTAGAATCTTGCGTGGCTAAATGTTTAGAGTTGTTGAGAAATCGCAAATTTCAAGAAAAAATTGAACGAAAATGAGGACAATAAAGAAAGCGATTAATGCATTTCTCTTTAACGCTGTTTTATTTATTTGGATTTCCATTATTCAGAACTTTGGCTTTTATTTGATCCCGGACACTGAGTGATTACTTCGGAAATAACGGAGCAACATTTAGGTTTATTGAATAGCACTTGACGTACGGGAGTTTATAAGTGCCCTCCTGATTAGAATTTCATGACTACTACTCAATGTACATCATCCTGATCAAGCAAATAAATTCGATCTGTCGTGACATGAGTTATCTTTTAAAACTTTTTAGCATATAAAGGTGATTTTTCTGTAAGCTATCAGAGTAAATAAAATTACATACAAAATGCTCATCGCAGACATAGACAAATTAATTGATTTTTGTTTTTTATTTTCCGATAATCAAATATTTTTAAAATTATTTCGGATTGTAAGAATATTTTTTGCGAGTTAATATCGCAGTAACAATATTTGTGAATAACAATGAAATTTTCAGACATAAGACCAACTAATTAAATTAAAGCTGGTGGTAGGAAGTTAATTAAAAACTTTTTTAAAAAGAATTTTCAAGAAAATGAATGTAACCACTCAGACTGTAAATGGAACTGGATTCAGTGTTTTGTAATTGCAAACTGTCATCCATTGCACTACCTGCATATCCGGCGAAAGTATTGGAGATTACAAAATTACAAAATTATATCAATATTTTCTGAGATTTTTAGATTCGAATTGATCCTAAACCAATATTTTCTTTAATTTTGCACTCATTAGTTATTATTATTGTCATTTTTTATCATATTTTGATTTCTGCTATGGTCGCACTACCAACCAAGTCTGCGGGAAGACCTAAGGCAGGTCGTGGCGTGTTGTTATGGCTCCATTTCATGTTTTTTCTATCTTCCCCATCATCCCTAGCGTTACATAGACAAAGTTCTCCTTAGTGTGTGGGCTGTATTTAACAAGACAATTTTTTGTATATCTCTTAAGCTGGGGTTTCCAATGATTCTTTCAATGTGTTGTTTTGTTCCATTTTTTATAATTCCAGGTGCACCTACTATCACTGGCACAACTCTTGTTTTCAATTTCCACATTTTTTTCTATTTCAATTTCCAGGTCTTTATATTTTTACAGTTTTTCAAATTCCTTGGTTGCTATGTTACAATCCGCTAGACAAGCCGTATCAATTAATAAACAAGTTTTCTCTTTCTGGTTTTTAACAATGATGTCCAGCCTATTTGCTTCATTTTTTCTGTCTGTGTAGATGGTGTAATCCCATAGAATGGTGACATCTATTTCTGTAACCGGTGCATTATTATTATTATTATGTCATTTTTCATCATATTTCGATTTCTGCTTTGGTCTCACTACCAACCAAGTCTGCGGGGAGACCTAAGGCAGGTAGTGGCGTAATCCCATAGAATGGTTACATCTCCTATTTCTGTAACCGGTGCTGGATGATGTTCATACCAGTGTTTGTTTACAGCTTTTCCATAATGTTTGCACATTGCCCAATGTAAATATTGCCCAACTCTATCGTGGCGATTTTTATATTCGTTTGGGGCAAGCACAGAACAGCCTGAGATTAGGTGGTCTATTGTTTCTTGGAGTTTATCACAAAACCTGCATTTTGGATCCATATTATTATGCATAATATTTGCCTGAAAGTTTCTCGTGAAAAGACTTTGGTCTTGTGCTGCAAGTATAAATCCTTCAGTTTCAGACTTTAATCCAGATGCACGTAACCATCGATGAGTATTAACTTTGTCAACATTGGATTTATTGGCACGTACTGGATATTGGCCATGCAGAGGTTTGTCTTGCCAGCGCTGTTTCATCTTTTCAAGAGCTTTATCTTTGGCTTTCATTTTCATATTTTTTGCCGCAATAGTTGGTTCTTGGCTACTGTTTTGGTTTTCTACAGAATCTACTAACTGTAAATCTTGTTTGTATTACTGCCTTCTTTTATTATTGAATATTTTTTCTTTCTTTCTTCATCTTGCCTTACTAATTGTATCATCCAATCCTTTGTTGTTTCTATGTATGTTAGTAAGCCAATAGTTGTTGTCTTGTATGACAATTCCAGCTGAATAAGACCCCTTCCACCTTCTTTACGGGGTATGTATAGACGGTCTACATCAGCTTTTGGATAATGCATCTTATGCTGAGAAAGAAGCTTTCTTGTTTTAGCATCCATTCGCCTGATGTCGTTTAGAGTCCAGTTTAAGATGTTGAAGCTATATTGGACAACTGGGATTGCAAGGCTATTAATGGCCATAACTCTATTCTGTGAATTTAATTCAGTTTTTAATATCATTCGTAGCCTTCTATAGTACTCTTTACGCACTATTTCTTTCATTTTTTTATGTTGAATTTTTTCGCTCTCATTTACACCTAGGTATTTATAAGCTTCTTCTGGTTTCAATTATTTTATTGTTACAGCAGGGTCTAGTCTAATTGAGGATGTTTCTTGTATTGATCCACGTAAAACTGTAGCTTTAGCACATTTATTCAAATTAAATTTCATTCCAATGTCTTCGCTGAAGCATTTTACAGTTTGCAGAAGACCTTCCAGCTCATTATCATTTTTAGCATATAACTTTAAGTCATCCATGTAAAATAGATGGCTTATTTTCTTTTGGCCTATTTTATAACCACATTCTGTCTTATTAAGTTGACTAGTTAGTGCTATTAATGATATGCAGAATAGTAAGGGAGATAAAGAATCACCTTGAAATATACCTCTTTTGATGTTTATTTCATCAGACTTATAGGTTCCATTTATATGATTGAGGTAAAGGGTTGTTTTCCATATAGACATGCACTGTTTGATGAAATTGATGATGACGGGCGATATCTTGTATATATTTAAAGTCTTTAAAATCCAGTCATGTGGCACACTATCGAATGCCTTTCGGTAGTCTATCCAGGCAGTACTAAGATTTTTCTTTGTATTGTAGCAGTTTTCCAGGATCATTTTGTTAATTAGCAATTGGTCTTTACAACCATAACAGCCACGTTTGCACCCTTTTTGTTCAAGCGGTATTATGTCATTTCTTTCTCAGAATAA
Source organism: Ascarosepion bandense (assembly GCA_037127315.1). Taxonomy (NCBI): domain Eukaryota; kingdom Metazoa; phylum Mollusca; class Cephalopoda; order Sepiida; family Sepiidae; genus Ascarosepion; species Ascarosepion bandense. The sequence continues at coordinate 1,046,459 of JBBBDQ010000609.1, read as the reverse complement.
ATATGTTTGTTTTGTTAAAATAGATGTTAGTAGTTTATATGTTGTCGGAAGACATGTAATTGGTCTGTAGTTTTTCGGGTTGTTTGTTTCATCATTCTTGGGTAGAAGAAATGTAATTCCTTTGGTCATCCATGCAGGAATTTTAGTGGGATCGTCAACGATTTCTTGAAGTTATTTGGCTATTTTTTTATGTGCTGCATTTAAATAATATAGCCAAAAGTTAGGAATTTTATCTATGCCTGGGAATTTCCAATTGTGTGCTTTTTTTAGTGCAAATTTAACATCGTCTTCTGTAATTCCAGACCATGTCTGTTCGGGTTTGTTTTTCATTCATTCTATCTCTTGTGCAATCGAATCTACTTCCTTGCTAAGTTCTTTAGGGCAAGCCCATATCTTTTCCCAGAACTGTGTGACTTCTTCCATTCTGGGGGGTACTGTCACTTCAATTCTTTTTTTACCTATTTCCCTGTAAAATCTCTTTGTATCAGTCTGAAAAATCTTGTTTTCTCTGTAAAATCTTGCTCTTTTTTCATAGTGTCTTATTCTTTGAGCCTTCAGTTGGATTTTTTGCTTTATTTTTTCTTTATTTGATAAGACGTCATTTACATTCTTGATGTTATATTTTTTTACGGCTCTTCTGCTTTTCCTAGTTCTTACATTTATTCCTCTACTCAGTTCATCCAATATTGATAATTCACTTCTAAGTTGTTCTATTTCTTTTTCTATTTTTCTTTTCCAAGGTGGAACTTCACGTCTACGAGACTGCCTTGTTTTTATTTTGATATTTAATTTTTTTGTTGCTGCTGTTGCTGATGCATATATTATTTCGTTAAGATTTGTATGAGGGTCTTCATCCAGTATTGATTTCAGTGCTGCATTGTAGAGTTTAATAGTACGGAGGTTATGTTTTGTTGGTAGTAATTTTGGGAGCTGTTCACGTTCCTCCATTGTAATATTTTGTATTTGATTTAGATGGTTTTTTTTCTATCTTGGCTTCCTGTATATTGTTCTTATTTTCCGTCAAATAATTATCTTCGATGTGTTCTGAACTCGTTTTATTTTTGTCTTTTAACTGACTCAGATCACACCTTTCCAGCACTTTTAAATTCACAGCATTATCTTCGCAGTGATTTGCGTGTTTCACGGTTTCTACATTATGACCTGTGGCTTGTTTGATGTTATTACTTTTTATTTCTGATTCCGGTTTCTTTTCATAATTTGTTGATTCGTCTCTTCTTGTTACAATTCTTTTAATTTTATTGATTTCAGCCCCTGTCAGTCGGTTATTACGAATAATGTACCTACGTACATTGGCTAATTTATTTTCGTCAATATACTTTCTATTTGCTTGACCAACTTTTTCACGCCAAATGTCATATGTTTGGCGAGTCACGTTTTTTTGAGGTTTGAATAACGCTTCATGAAATGCAGTCATAACGACTTTGTACTCCTCACGACACCGTTTTACTTTTTCTTTCTTTAAATATACGGTTGTAGATCTAGCTGATGAATTTTCAGGACCAACGTTAGGATTATCCTGGTTGTGGGGACCTGAAGATTCATTCTTTGTGTAGGAGTTTGTTCCTATGGCAGATTTTTCGACCTCAGGTAGGTTCCCTCCTGAAGGACGGGCTCCCTGTTTATCCACTGGAAGAGCCATACTGGACTTTTTATTTCAATTTGTATTTTTCATGTTTTTCCCACGAGTGACGCACGGGTCCAAAAGTCCACCCAAAGTTGCCCGGCACGTTGGGTAACGGTCTTTTACAAACAGGGTCCCGAAGCCTGTAGAGGATCGTTTGTGACCTCATAACGCAGTAGCCATTCACTCCTCGGCACGATTAACACCTTGAGTTGCGGGTTGTTGTTCGGAGTTTTCCTTCTCCTAAATGGGCTGCCAAGCAACATATGACATATGACATATACGCGATTGGAATTCAAGGAGAAAGATGCTGGTTAAAAAAAAAAAAATTATGAAATATCGACAGCTAAACGAAATATAATACGGATGATTTTATTTAGGTTCATTTAAAGAGCAAATAGATAAATTAATTAAAATAAAACAGAATTTCATATAAAAAAAAATCCTGTTTATAGAATTTCATATTGAGAAAAGGAAAAATTCAAATAGAGAGACGCTGGTTGAAAAAAAAAACATACTTGGGCGTAACGGTCGATCAACGGAAAAAAAAAAAAAAAAAATGTAATAATTTGTTCGTCCACTCTATCAATTATTTTTTCAATAAAGTCGCTGGTCAAAAATAGGGTTATCAGAATAAGATAAATTAAATAAGTAAATTAAATCAATAGACAAATAAAAATAAATATATCAATAAATACGTAGACTTTCTATAAAATAATACCATATAAATTGTTTTTCATCGCATTTAATTTATTTTCTTGTTTTGTTTTGTTTTTAAGAAAATTATAATAGTTAAAAAAAAAAAAATTTCGATAATATCTAAAGAAAAAAAAATGCTGTTTATATTAAAACAGAATTTCATATTGAGAAAAAGAAAAATTCAAAGAGAGAGACGCTGGTTGAAAAAAAACAAACAAACTTGGACTTAACGGCCGTTCAACGGAAAAAAAAACATCACTGCACTTACAGAGTATTGTTAAATTAAAAAAACAATTGTTGCTACTATTAACCTTTGTCCTTGCAAAAAAAAAAAAAAAAAAAAAATTTAAAACTTTTTTTTAATAGGAAGAAAAAAATGGACATACCTTTGAGTTTACTACCGTAACATTTAAAAATAATAATTTGTTCGCCCACTGTATTCTGTGTTATTCTTTCATTAAATCCAACGAGAATAAAATTATCGAAAAATAGATAAATATATAAAATGAACGAACAAATATAAATAAATTATTATATATTCTTTCTAAGAAAGAATATCGTAGATCGTACTTTTTTTAGTGTTTTTCGTCGTATTTTTTTTCTTATTCTTTTCGTTGTCTTGCTTTAGAAAACTAGTTAATAAATCTATTTAAGGATCATTAACAGAAGAAACATACAATTTGAATTATATACGAAGAAAAAATTAATGTTTATGTTTAAAATAGTGAAATTAAAAATTAATGTTTACGTTTAAAAAAAATTTCATTTTTTTTTTTTTTTTAATAGGAAAGAAAAAGTTGACATACCTTTGAGTTTACTACCGTAAAATTTAAAAATAATTTGTTGGCCCACTGTATTCTGTGTTATTCTTTCATTAAATCCAACGAGAGTAAGATTATCGAAAAATAAATAAATATATAAAATGAACGAACAAATATAAAGAAATTATTACATATTCTTTCCAAGAAAGAATATCGTAGATCGAACAGATTTTAGTGCTTTTCGTCGTATTTTTTTTTCTTTTTCCCCTTGTCTTGCTTTAGAAAACTAGTTAATAAATCTATTTAAGGATCATTAAAAGAAGAAACATACAAATAAAATTATATACGAAGGGAAAAATTAATGTTTATGTTTAATATAGTGAAATGGAAAATTAATGTTTACGTGAAAAAAAAAAACAAAAAAAAAACGTTACGTTACGTTACTTTTTCAGGAGCCTCAGAAAAGCACGTCATTCTCGTTGTAATTCCAATCGCGTATCTTTTTATTTTTTCAATCGCGTATCTTCTTAATTCCAATCGCGTATTTTTTTATTATTATTATTATTATTATTATTATTATTATTATTATTATTATTATTTATCGATTTCTGCTATAGTCGCACTACCTACCAAGTCTGAGACAATACCTAAGGCAGGAAGTGATGTGTTGTTATAGTTGCATTTCGTGATTTGTTTTCCATCTCCAATAATATCACTAACGTTACATGGACAAAGATTTTTTTAGTGTGTGGGATATATTTATCAAGACATGTTTGGTATTTCTCCTAAGCTGAGCTAAGCAGGAATTTATTCAATTTGTTATTCTGTTCCTTTTTTTTATAATTCCTATCGCACCTAGTATGATTGATACTATTCTTGTTTTCAACTTCAACACTTACTTTGTTTCAATTTCAAGCTCTTTATACTTACAAGTTTTTATTTTAATTACTTGATTGCTATGTTACAGACCGCTTGGTAAGCAATATCAGTTAGTAGGCAAGTGTTTTCTTTTCGTTTTTGGATGTTTATGTCCAGCTTTAGTCTGTAAAGATAGTGTAATCCCATAGAATTGTAATGTCTTTTATTCTTGTATGCAGCACTGGGTGATGTTCATACCAGTGTCTTTTATTATTATTATTATTATTATTATTATCATTTTTCATCATATTTCGATTTCTGCATTGGTCTCACTACCAACCAAGTCTGCGGGGAGACCTAAGGCAGGTAGTGGCGTCTTGTTATGACTCCATTTCATGTTTTTCTATCTTCCCTATCATCCCCAGCATTACATAGATAACGTTTTCCTTAGTGTGTGGGCTGTACTTAATAAGACAATTTTTTGTATATCTCTTAAGCTGGGGTTTCCAGGGATTCTTTCAATGTGTTGTTTTGTTCCATATTTTATCATTCCAAGTGCACCTACTATCACTGGCACAACTCTTGTTTTCAATTTCCACATTTTTTCTATTTCAATTTCCAGGTCTTTATATTTTGACAGTTTTTCAAATTCCTTGATTGCTATGTTACAATCCGCTGGACAAGCCATATCAATTAATAGACAAGTTTTCTCCTTCTGGTTTTTAACAATAATGTCTGGCCTGTTTGCTTCAATTTTTCTATCTGTGTAGATGGTGTAATCCCATAGAATGGTTACATCTTCTATTTCTGTAACCGGTGCTGGATGATGTTCATACCAGTGTTTGTTTACAGCTTTTCCATAATGTTTGCACATTGCCCAATGTAAATATTGTCCCAACTCTATCGTGGCGATTTTTATATTCGTTTGGAGCAAGCACAGAACAGCCTGAGATTAGGTGGTCTATTGTTTCTTGGTGTTTATCACAAAACCTGCATTTTGGATCCATATTATTATGCATAATATTTGCCTGAAAGTTTCTCGTGAAAAGACTTTGGTCTTGTGCTGCAAGTATAAATCCTTCAGTTTCAGACTTTAATCCAGATGCACGTAACCATCGATGAGTATTAACTTTGTCAACATTGGATTTATTGGCACGTACTGGATATTGGCCATGCAGAGGTTTGTCTTGCCAGCGCTGTTTCATCTTTTCAAGAGCTTTATCTTTGGCTTTCATTTTCATATTTTTTGCCGCAATAGTTGGTTCTTGGCTACTGTTTTGGTTTTCTACAGAATCTACTAACTGTAATTCTTGTTTATATTTACTGCCTTCTTTTATTATTGAATATTTTTTCTTTCTTTCTTCATCTTGCCTTACTAATTGTATCATCCAATCCTTTGTTGTTTCTATGTATGTTAGTAAGCCAATAGTTGTTGTCTTGTATGACAATTCCAGCTGAATAAGACCCCTTCCACCTTCTTTACGGGGTATGTATAGACGGTCTACATCAGCCTTTGGGTGATGCATCCTATGCTTAGAAATAAGCTTTCTTGTTTTAGCATCCATTCGCCTGATGTCGTTTAGAGTCCAGTTTAAGATGTTGAAGCTATATTGGACAACTGGGATTGCAAGGCTATTAATGGCCATAACTCTATTCTGTGAATTTAATTCAGTTTTTAATATCATTCGTAGCCTTCTATAGTACTCTTTACGCATTATTTCTTTCATTTTTGTATGGTGAATGTTTTTGCTCTCATTTACACCTAGGTATTTATAAGCTTCTTCTGGTTTCAATTCTTTTATAGTTACAGCAGGGTCTAGGCTAATTGAGGATGTTTCTTGTTTTGATCCACGTAAAACTGTAGCTTTAGCACATTTATTCAAATTAAATTTCATTCCAATGTCTTCGCTGAAGCATTTTACAGTTTGCAGAAGACCTTCCAGCTCATTATCATTTTTAGCATATAACTTTAAGTCATCCATGTAAAATAGATGGCTTATTTTCTTTTGGCCTATTTTATAACCACATTCTGTCTTATTAAGTTGACTGGTTAGTGCTATTAATGATATGCAGAATAGTAAGGGAGATAAAGAATCACCTTGAAATATACCTCTTTTGATGTTTATTTCATCAGACTTATAGGTTCCATTTATATGATTGAGGTAAAGGGTTGTTTTCCATATAGACATGCACTGTTTGATGAAATTGATGATGACGGGCGATATCTTGTATATATTTAAAGTCTTTAAAATCCATTCATGTGGCACACTATCGAATGCCTTTCGGTAGTCTATCCAGGCAGTACTAAGATTTTTCTTTGTCTTGTAGCAGTTTTCCAGGATCATTTAGTTAATTAGCAATTGGTCTTTACAGCCATAACAGCCACGTTTGCACCCTTTTTGTTCAAGCGGTATCATGTCATTTCTTTCTAAGAATAAATATGTTTGTTTTGTTAAAATAGATGTTAGTAGTTTTTATGTTGTCGGAAGACATGTAATTGGTCTGTAGTTTTTCGGGTTGTTTGTGTCACCATTCTTGGGTAGAAGAAATGTAATTCCTTTGGTCATCCATGCAGGAATTTTAGTGGGATCGTCAACCATTTCTTGGAGTTCTTTGGCTATTTTTTTATGTGCTGCATTTAAATAATATAGCCAAAAGTTAGGAATTTTATCTATACCTGGAGTTTTCCAATTGTGTGCTTTTTTTAGTGCAAATTTAACATCATCTTCTGTAATTCCAGACCATGTCTGTTCGGGTTTATTCTTCATTCGTTCTATCTCCTGCGTAATCCAATGTACTTCCTTGCTAGGTTCTTTAGGGCAAGCCCATATCTTTTCCCAGAACTGTGTGACTTCTTCTTCTTATTATTATTATTGTTATTATTGTTTGTGTGACTTCTTCTTCTTATTATTATTATTGTTATTATTATTATTATTATTATTATTATTATTGTTGTTGTTGTTGTTGTTGTTGTTGTTGTTCTCTGTTGCTTCTGTAGTACATGTTGCTTACAAGTCTGAACCAAAGGCTTTAAAAGACAGCAAGTCTGTTTTGTATAAGAAGATGCAAACAGATGAGGTAGCCATGTGATTTGACAGAAAAAAAGGAATGTCATTTTGATACCTGAAAGAATAAAAATCTACGTAAGATGTGAGAATACTCATGTTTATTAGCTCTTTGCCATTCTTCTATTTAAGGGATTTCAGAAAATTGTACCTTACTTTTATTTACTCCATTTGATATCACTCCCAAATCCCCAGTAACAACAGGTAATGTTGTTGTTTTGAGATGCTGCATTATACTGATAATTATTGTTATTGTGTGTGGTATTATTTTGATAGAGAGTAATTTTCATGGGACTAATTTTCAAGTCTAATACCGACGCCTATGAGTAAAAAGGGCATTTCACGAGAGGTATTTATGTGCGTTTGGAATATTTTTAAGATGGAGAGGCTTCTGCGTACAGTTCCACACAAAATCTTTTTGTAACACTGAGATGCTGATGTGTTCAGGAATTTTTTCACATAATTTTCGGTACGCTTCTTTTCATACTCATTGCTCCAAAGATTATTATTTTTTTTATTCATTTATCTATTTTCTCATTGTATGTCTGAAGATATAGATTCTGATTGTATAAAAATAAGTCCGTAGGAACGTGTAGTCTTTCTTGGTATACTTGCAGATGATAGCAATGCAATGATTTGTGCAGTTTCAATGTTTCGGCAGAATTCTTAATATTACTACTGATGGTATGATTCCCAGGTTTTTAATAATAATAATAATAATAATAATAATAATAATAATAATAATAATATATTATTATTATTATTATTATTATTATTATTATTATTATTATTATATCACTTAAGGATCCCATGATTTTGGCCTACGGATATTATTGGTTATCTGAAATAATTCTTGTTAAAATGGAAGGAAAATTTCCAACATATTTATTATAGTTGTGTATAAACCAACAGAACATACTACAGAACAAGAAATCAAAACTTTCTAACAAGACGCAGTGTAAATCGCAAGAAATTATAATTATCACGGAAAATCTGACTATTAAAGTTGGCAAGGAGACGGATGGTGAAATAGCTAGCACATTCTGGCAACAAACGCAAAGAAAAATGGGTTCAATGATGCACGACGAACGACCAGGTAATAAACAACACCTGATTCCATAAACAACTAAGACCATAATGGACATGAAGAAGACCAGAAGGATAAACAAGGGAAAACAAATCTAATTTATAGTAACCAACAATAGTTTCAAGAATGCAGTTGTACATTGCAAAACATATCCAATGCTGACCGTGGAAGCGATCAGCTCCCTATTATATGTAAACTTAGTCTTTTGAACGATCCGGGCCTGAAGGAGAAATATATGGACAGTGTGAAAAGAAGACATGAAAAACAAAATGGAAACTCGGAGTAGGACACACTAACAGAAACTTGATTGATATCGGCAAACGGAAAATGGACGAAGAAGAAACGAATAAATGACAAATGATATGACAAATGATATAACAAATCATATCGACATGATGTAAAGAAGACAGGAAACAATACCAAGGCATGGAACCGGATATAGAAAACTACAGAAAAGAAATAAGGAGCAAATTCAGGCAGGCTAAAGTGGAGTGGCTGAACGAAAGATGCGCAGAAATAGAAAGAATCAGTATCACAGGTGATATAGATATGCATAAATGCATAAAAAGTAAGAAAACTGAACAAGAAAACCTGGTTATCAAAAGGCTCCATAAAAACAAAGGATGGAACACTAATATTTGAGAAAAAATTGTTAGTGAAATTGTGTAGACAAAAATTATTTGGGAGTTGTCGATGGTTGAGGTAATATGAGGCCTTGTTTCTACTGTTGATCGCGACAGATATTGCGCTCTCTCTTAGAACTTATAATTAAGGTTCATTCAGATTAGTTGCAGTATAAACTAGAAGTGGGCTCTGCGGAAGTTGAACAAACACAAATGTTCCTGAGCAGGCGTCTGCAATATGGATTGGCTAGCCGTCCTAGCAGACATAGATACTCGAATATAACTTATTTAAATTGTTACTATTACTATTCCGACCGTGAGACATTTTCTTCGAATCTCAGTATGGTGGATTTATCTGCGTGACTTCTTGTCTTAAAAATATTACCATTTCCCAGCCTACGGTACCGTTAGGAATTGTCTGAAAAAAATAGTACAGATTAGATCAAGTCTTGTAAGTGAAGATTTGTTGAGGAAGCGGTTAGGAAACAATAGCTAGCACGAAGTCACAAGATAGCGTAACCGGGGTTTTAAAGACTTTAATTTTGAGCGTCATGGTCTTGTTGTAACGACTGATCACTTTAAAAAAGTGCCTACGACAGATTTTTTATAACATTTCTATTATATTAAGCGCGATTTTTTCCACCTCATCCCTGTCTCTATCTCTCTTTGTCTCTCTTGTTATTTATTTCTAAATGAGAATATAATTGTTTTTTTTTTCAATACTGCAAAATAACATGTGCATCAAATGAATTGTTCTGGTTTCCAGTTTTTGTGCTCTCTTCCCCATGCTAGTCTCTTCTTCTTATTGGCTGGCCAAAGCAAAGTTTTCCTGGCTGCCTTGTAAAATTGTGCAAAGTAATAATAAGAAAAGAACTATTCTATTTTCATTTAGAACTATCCACTTGACAATAAATACTAAAAATAGTATGAAATACATCATTTTTTTAAAACTGAGGTGGCCTAATAATTATGGCCGGTAGTGTGTGTATGTGTGTATGTGTGTGTGTGAGTGTGTGTAAGTGTTTAATTACTTCAAGCGTTAAGATCGTGGATTCATAGTTTCATAGGTGTGCTATTTTATTTATTAAAGCGTGTGCATTGCACATTTCAATCTCTGCATTCGAGAAACCCTAGTAAAGAAAATGTGTTCTCAGGGATAGAACTTTCGTTTCCCTTTGTAGGGAAAACAAGTTTGCCAAGAAGAACGTCACGTAAGCAGTACTCTAATCTCACTTTTTTTAAATGAACTCACACCCACTTCATTTAGAAAATAAGCAGCTCTTATAAACACATGGTTATGACTGCATTGCATTATTGAATATATATAATATAGCTAATTATATATTAAGAATGTACATAAAAGCCAAGAATTTGTTCAAAATCATTTCTTAACAAATTTCTCCACTGCTGGTCACACAAGTAGATCTGATTCACATGAATTCGTTGATGCGATCGCTTTCTCGTACGAAGTTGACCCTTTCTTATGTGACCAACTCTGAACATACTTTGAGACATTTACCTTGCAGTCACCTCCGCAGAGACATGAGAAACTCGTGTTCGATGTCACTTCCGTAAGTGAAAGTTCACCTACCGTCTTTTTGCTTCAAACGCCTATCACACTGACATTTCCACGGGGATTCATGACGTGCTAAGCTGCATAATTTTAGCATAAATTCTTTTCGGGGATTTACTGAACTACAAAACTGGTGAAACAGTTTGGCCATGTTTAAAAAATTCTACATCATTGCCAAACTACAAAATATCTATTAAATTAATTCTTTAAAAAGAACATTTAACGTCCTATTAAAAACCATTAACCACTTGAAGTATAGAGTTAACTGTTATCTCTAGCCCATAATCTCATAAACTCTACTTCTTAGCACCTCTCTTGACGCTCATCATTCTGAAATCATCTACCCTGAATGACTTTCGGTCTTTGTATTGATTGATCATTACTGTAAAAGAATTAGAGACAACATTTCTCTTTGTAATTATTTAGAAATAATGAACCGAGGGAATATTTTTCACATTTTAATATGGTAAGTGAAGAAAGTTCTTTTAGGTGTCATCTCATATCAGAATATGATCGATCATGATCTCGACAACTTTCTGTGTTTTGTTTATTGAAGTATATTTTAACGTTCCTATGTATGTGTAGTGTAACAGTTAGAGAAAAAGTGAAACCGGCAAGCTGAGTTCGAATTCCGACCGAGTAAGCTTCGTTCACTTTCGCACTAATACCCTAAAAAAAGGCATGAGTACATTTCTTCTCATCTTATGGGTTAAATAGCAGAGTAGATTTTATTCTTTGAGTTTGATTGGCAACCATTATATCCTTCTCACTCCCCAGCGACCAAATTTACGTATGTTGATATGTGAGTTTGTTTAAAACGAGCCATAACTGATGAATGTCAATCACAATCTGTCACTTTGTCCTGGTTCGGTCAATCATTCATACAAACTCTTATGTAGGTTATTCGCTGTTTCCCATTTGTTTCTTTTGAGTTTAAGATGTGTGCTAAATTCTTTCTCTTTTCTCCTTATGTGAGAACTTTCAGTGCTCGTATGTGCTATATTCAAACAATATTTATTTTAAAAATATATACAAATGCTCGTTAAGAAAATACTCACCGTACAATGACACCATCCATTCCAGCTTGAATGAAGTTTATACCAGGCACATCAGAATCATTCTTTTACGTTGCTTACGAGACATTCTAGCCCTAATATGTTAATTCCGTCGGAGAAGTCAAGACTTATCAAAGCAGGCTGAATTTTTATAATCTTATATTGTTCAATTTATTAGGGCGCTTAATTAACTGTAACAGGTTCTTACCTGACAGGAGGCATTCGCGATCATTACAGTCTTAATATTTTCACGTGTAGGGTCAAATGTTATATGCATTCAGTAACTTCATTCAGTAACTCTCTCGTGTAATCTGAACTTCGGCCTTGGGTTGGGTAAATATCAGTAGCATTCTAGCAATTTGAACTTTTCCGACCATTTTCTGCTAATCTCTTTCGTCAACAAGGGATTTAGGTTAAGAGTATTGTGGCTTGCTTAAATTGTTTTCCTTTTCTGATGATTCTAATTATCAAACTAATAAAAGGCATGTGAATGATATGATGAAAACTTTCATTGTGACGCGTTTCGTTCTCAGAAAGAAATTTTCAGACTAATAACAATTTTATTGATGGAATCAGTCATATATATGAAAAGAATTAAGAGTGAGGAAAAATATATCTGATTTCAGTTTACATATAAACGTTTTTGATATTCAAGATATGCTACATAAATATGAATAATATAATTTATATGGTACATATATATATATATATATATATATATATATATATATATCGTAGGAGCTTATCTATATGTGTATGCATTTGTATACATACCATTTATATTTTCTTCTCCCTTTTTTCTTCTTCATTGTTTTCATCAATAGAAAATAAATTTAATCAACAAAATTTATTTCCTGATAACTTTTGTTAAATATGTTTCTAAAATATTTAAAAATACATTAGAAATAAAATAAATCAAGCAACTGCACAATCAAAGAAAAATAAAGAAAAAGAACAATCATCCAATCACAAACAAAAAAGAAAAAGAAAAATAACCAACCAATCACAAACAAGACCACTACCACAATATCAACCCATATTCTATACAAACAGGAAACAAACAGCCCTGACGAGTGAGAACATCATAGCCGTGTTCTCACGAGATTTTGAATTCTGCTTTTTAAAGAGACAAACGGTTTGTATATATATATATATATATATATTTGTGTGTGTATGTATATATATAGGTGTGTGTGTATATATATAATAAAATACATATATATTTTATATAATATTTTATTATATATATCATATATATTATTATACACCATTATTAATACTTATCTCAGTTATATATTTATTGTATTTCATCTGGCAAAAATAATCGGCAATATTCCTGCTGTCCGTTCACCTGTGAGTAAATTGTCTAATTTCTTCTTAAACCAAAGCTGACATGGGTGCTTTTGTCCCTTTTTAAAAGTACCAGGAGAAACCTCAATTCTCTCCATGGTTCACACCAGCCTACTATAAAACACACGAACAACTATTTTCGGCTGTAACAGTATGACAGCTCTCGTCATAACATGTGCCTATTCGTTACTGCTCTTAACTTGGAATCTACTCTGTCGACACAACCATTTACTTCTGCCTCGATAGTAAAAGTGATCAGTCCAATAAGACCAAAATGGTAGCTGATGTTCAAAACGACGTCAAGACCATCGTTAACTGGAGTAAAAGATGGCTTGTCACTTTTAACGCCTCCAAAATAAACTTCTCTTCTTTAATAATTTGAGAGATTTCACTTTTTCTTCCATCAGTACAGCTGACGCTAAATTTTAGTAAATTGACTCGTTGGCCTTCTCGAGCGAAAGTTCTCAGCTGACATGAAGTAGAAAGGCTATATTGAATCTATTGCAAAGCAATCTACTAAAAAATTAGGTGCACTGTATCGGTCGAGAAAAAATTGTTTCTGGAATCTATCTTACATACTGATGACTACCATTTGCAGATGCTTAGAATATACCTGCCACATATGGCCCAGTGCACCTGATTACTTACTTTGGGCTCCTTGATAAAATCCAAAGAAGTATTATTAATCGCAATCTGGACTCGACTTCAGTCACCTACCCACCGCCGTAAGGTTGCCTCCCTGTGCTTTTTAATAAATACTTTTATGGTAATTGTCTGGGAGAGCTCTTCGCGTTGGTACCTAAACTTTATGAATTTAATCACAATGTTATCATGGCGTCGAGATCTCATAAAATTACATTTGAGCTGGCTAGACTTAGCCGTAATTTCTATGCTAACAGTTTATTTTATAGCACTTATCGCTTGTAGAAATTTTGGGGGGCTCCAAGTTTTTCCAGCCAACTTTAATCTGCAAAAATTTAAATAAAGTGTCAATCGCTATCTACTGTCCTCCTGATTACACTTTTCTATTTCTGCTTCCTATTAATGTTTATGTTACTAATTCTTCCATATCCTGTAACCACTTGCGTTTTAGTGGCTATACTGCTTTGCTTGGGATGACACCAATTAAAATAAATCTAAAAACAATCTTATAATCTATAAGTATTTTCTGGCTTTAAATAACCTGTAATTTTGTGATAAGCCAAAAAAAAAAAAAAAAAAAAAAGAAAGAAAACCAATGATTTGATCAATTGCCTATCACAGTCTATTTTTATTTATCTTTCTACCTCTGAATCTCTCTCTGTTCTCCTTTACCTCAGTCGTTTAATTTTTATTCTCAGATCTATCTATCTATCTATCTATCTATCTATCTATCTATCTATCTATCTATCTAATTATATTTTTAGAATATCCATCTATTTGCCTATCTGACATTCCCAGACAACTTTTTGACTGAATTCATTATATTTTCATTCCAGTGAATATCGTTTGTAAATTGAAGTAAAAAGAAATGATTTCAGAATTAAAATCAACCATGCCTGTTTCTCGTGAATGACAATATTTCAAAACTACATTCGTTTACTTCAAAAATATATTCCATTATCATTAGCTCTCCTTTTTATTTGATTTTTATCCCACCTATACATTTGCCTGATTTGGGCACCTCGACATAGTGTAATGGTTAACAAGCTTGTTTTGCTAGAATAATTACAATTGAATAGTTAGTCCGATCTTCAACAGGTGCACTATACTCTCGGCCTTGTGCCACATCTAAGCTGCGCTTCGAAAATCATCACATCTTTACCTGATTTAATTATTTCTTTCCATTCGATATTTGTTATAAGATGTCTGCCTCACAACACTTTTTAACTTTAAATTTACTTTCTTCTCTTCTCATTACTTTCTATCCATTATAATTTCTTTTCAAGATGTCCTGCAATTGGTTTAGAGATTTTCAGTGGCACGTAGAAACATGACAAAATTCTCGTCTGCATCACGAAAGTAACATGTCACCATGACAATGATAACGTATATTGTCAAAGCAAAAGTCAATGTTCGTGTGCAGGATTAAATAAACAGCATAAAGCCACTAATATGGCTTCTACACTTGTCGGGCCCCTGCAAGCAGTTAATGAACACCAACGCGGGAAATCTCTCGTCTGGCGCGAAAAACAAAATCATAAATTCTGGAAAAAAATGGCCGTAAGGCGAAAACAGAAAATGCTGATCGTAAAAGGAAAGACACGCGAGAAATTCGGAGAGTAAAAGCAAGAATTAAAATGATTCAAAGTTTATGAGTATGTCGCTTTATATTTACGAACGAATCGATGTACGTGATAAACAGATCGATTGAAGCTAGCAGCGATAGATTTAAATTATTTTTTTAGCGAGTACAGTTGTAAGGACTATATACAGTGGTCAATACAGGAAATTGAAAAATCATTTTCAATTATACTTTTTTATCGGTTGCTCGAATAATATAACGGATTGGTCATGTGCACAATGTTAATATACAAAATATCAAAATTTAAGCACACATACACATATATACGCACATACAAATAGAAAAAATAGCAACTCGGCGTATATGCATGCATTTAATACATATATATAATTCTAAATGGCTGGGACTGGAAACATAAAATTAATATATGCATGTCCTATGTCAATACTTGTAAAATATTTGAGCTGACTCGTTTGTATGTGTATGCTCCTACGTGATATTTGTGCAAATTAATATTTTTAAGTTATTTTACATTTTTACATATCAGTCGTATGTTTTTCAGTCTATAAATCGAATATATATTTGCAAGCATTATATATATATATATATATATATATATATATATATATATATATATATAAATTAATGTTTTGGACTGTGTAAAAAAATTTTTCTTCGTTCTGTATTCACTCAGATATATATATATATATATATATATATATATATATATATAAAGAAAGAGAGAGACGCACAGACAGACAGACAGGCAGACAGAGGGAGAGAAAGCGAGAGACCAGGCATAACATATTAGTGTGTGTGTGTTCTTTAGTGCGTGCATGTGTGTTTAACTTTACAGAATATATACTTTTTATTTATTTATGGAATTGTGTCTTTGCATGTCTACTAAAATTACTTCATATAATTCCGTGATTGAGTATGTCTGTTTTGTGTCCATGTTCATATAGATAACTGTTTATATATGTCATGCAGACTTTGAAGTTTCGTGAAGATACTATTTTGCTGTGAGAACTATGTTTTCAATCTACTGCTGAGTCCTGATTTTTTTTCTTATTTATATGAAGCTTGCTATAATTTGATATTTTTAAGTGGTCTACATGTGGTTAATTATATATATTGCTTTTGTTGTCTTGACTTTTGTTTTAATGTTGTATTATTTTCTTTTTATTGTTCACTTAGTTGGGGTTTTTTCTATTGTGCGCGTTAATGGGTATCCACTTAATTATTATATAGTAAGTTGGTTTCCTGTCATTTACGTTGACCTTTTTTATTGTTGAGTTGACCTTTTTCTTACCATGTTAGTATGTGTGACCGCTTAAAGGATTTCTTATTTTAGGTAATTAAAGTGATTGTGTTCTTGTGTGTATTTATGTTTGTGGGCTTTATGCGTGATATTTTTTCCGCTTGTTATATTGGATGTGCGTTGTGGTGCAGTGGATATTGACTCGGACCGACAAACCAAGGTGCCGAGTTCGAATTCCAGTTGAATTCTTTGTATTACGCCGAAATACGCTTGGGAAAGGTTGTAATCCGTCTCTTCCCTCCAGTTATGGGTTAAATAATAGGACACATTGAGTTCTATAGCCTGGCTGGTAAGCAGTCTACTGCAGAAATCAATGGCAACCAACAACGTAATAATCTTCTGCCCAGTCAGTCATGTCTCTTTCGAGACATGATCACCCAAATCGTGTATCACGTATGGCACTTAACAGACTGAGTTGTTAAATTATTTTCTGTTTTTGTCATATTTGATTGTTTATATATTTATACTTTTTTATTGACAAAGATCTATGCATTAATCTTAACGCTCTATCTCTACCTCAATATCAAGCACTTTATGGCAAAACAATCTGCTTGCAAAAATATCAACTACTGAAAAAACAACGCTCTTAGCACTAATATTATCACAACTCAATACTAACAGATCTTGACAACCAACTTACAAGCGCTGAAATTACAATAGAATTCATATTTGAACCTAAAGCCAACTAAACTCTTTACTTCCTAGATACCATGTAACACAGAAATAATAGAGAACTAAACGTTGACGTTTACAGAAATTTTACCAAGAAAAACGACCTGGTTAACTTATATTTAAATCATTTTCATAGGATTAAATTTGTTATAATTATAGGTTTCTACTTAGATGCATTAAGAATTTGTTGCGCCCAGTACCTACCAAAAGAACAAATACAAATAGAAAACGCATTCAAAAACCTTCAATGTCCTTATCACTTCATCGATAACGCAATAAGGAAGGCAGGTGATATACGTGACAGCAAAAAATAATAACTTTTTGTTTAATAAATTAAACAAAAGCTGATACATATACTACCTACTAACTCCATAATATCGACTATCCAGAACAACTTATCCTCTTTAAACAGCATCCAAATGGTCACAACCAGGTTAAAAAGCGTTATGGATATAATCAGAACTAAAAAAATACATAACAATAATAATTCAGAATCAGGCATATATAAAATACATTGTCAAATCTGCTCCTAACAATATATTCAGGAAGCATACAGAAAATTTTTAAAAATTATATATGAACACAAAAGAGATAACATAAATAACAATTTAACAAATACGATAGTCATAGGCAGAAATAAATTTGACCACAGTTTGATCTAATAAGTACCACACTCACCAAAAGAGAAAGTAATTTGCATAAAAAGAAAATCAACGAGTTTTCTGCCTTCAAATACTATCAAAATGTTAATCTACGCCCAGAATTTTCCCCAAACTTACCTTTCCTTAAAGAAATTTTTATTTCCCTATCCAATATGCACAACAACAGTGTTGAAAAATAAAAAAAAATAATTTAAATCAAATCACTTCGACCTTTGAAATTATACAGCACAAAGATCTACGTCATACCATAACAACCTAATCACAATTCCAACAATATTCATAAAATCATTTGAATATTACACGCTCACTTTACTTTTAAGCAGACTTTGAATTCGAACACATTGTTCCCTCTTCATGCTTTGACTGACCTTTCAACTCTTTGATTCATGACCGTTCGCAAAATAACAAACCTTAATAAACCAATGACATTGTCGCCTCTGTATATGTAAACACGTGCGGCATAATAAATCCCACATTGCCTTGAAAAGTTACTCAGAAGACGAAAATAGTCGACTCAGTACAGTTTTTCCTCGTATCTCTTATTTATTACCTTTGTCTCTTCTACAGATACACTCTGCGAATATTTTCACAGACACACAAGCACACACCCCCACACACATACATACATGTATATAAATATATATGTATTGTAATTTTGTTGTTAAAATGGATTTTAAAAACATCATTTACAAGTATATATATATATATATATATATATATATATATATATATATATATATTATATTACAAGTATATATATACACTTGTAATATATCTGTATATGTTTGTGTTTGCGATATTCTGCTATTTTCCGTTAACTTATATATGAGCTTTGGTCGACACATTCATTCATACATCGGACACACACACACACACACACACACACACACACACACCCACACACCCCCATATATATATATATATATATATGTGTGTGTGTGTGTGTGTGTGTATGCATCTGTTGACATATGCTCATCTCTTGATATGTATTAATGCGTTGTATTAATATTCAAACTGAAACAGAAACTTGTGTGTGTGTGCCTTCATCCAAAAATACAAAAATGCATGTGCGCATGTCTCAGTAATCAGCGTTATTCGTACTAATTTGAGACATTTCCTGCCTTGGTCCTTCCTATGTGGGTGCGCGGGGATAATTTGGCGAGGAAGGGGAATTTTCTATAATGTACACTAAGAATAAAATCTCTCGCTGATATTTTCTGTTGAGATGTAAATAATTGCTAAGACTGAGGAATAATCCGAAATTTTATCATTACGATAATTTCCGATTGGAAATCTATTTTCAAGGCGCCCTTTTTATAAACACAATCGAATTGGGAGCTAATTCATTTACCGATCAGCTACAGAAGTATCTGTAATTATAATGAAACTGTAACCTTTCGTTATAATCTGAAGAGTATATTTCATGATTGAATGATTGATTCGTTTTATACGGCTTATAAACCCTTTGTAAGTTAAACATATTTAGATAGTATTTTTAGATTGTAATGATTCTAATTATTTAGAAATACAGATCTTACACATGTTAGATGAGAAAAGATGGATTCATACATTTCCCAAGGGTATTTACACGTAAGTGGAGATAACGGACACTACTGGAATTAGGACTCGACTCTGCAATTGACAATTCTGAGCTATTATTCACTACACCTCCCGCACATGCAAAGCGCACAGCATCTGGTATTCCTAACCGTTCCACCATCTAGGAATAGAGCAAGCTCGGCGTTGTTTAACTTCGGTGATCATAAGGGAATCGTTGTTTCAACGTGATGTGGTTGGAAGTGTTAATTAATGGGTCATTAATTAAAATTAGTATATAAAATAAAAAATATATTTAATACGTAAAGAATATAGAGAATTACTAAGCCTAATTAAAATGTGGCACAAGACCAAAAGTGTAGAGCGCCTAATGAAGTTCAAGCATATGGTCAGTCGTAATTGATTCAGAAGGGCAAGTAAGCTAACAATTAAGCCATATCTAAGTGGCAAATTAAATAACGATTTTAATTTAAGTTTCAACATTTATAATGTTCTTTTAATTAAAACATCATTTACGTAAGTTAATTTGAAGACATTGCCACAAGGATGGAGAACTAGGTGATGATCAATAGATTGACTATTAAATGGACTAGTATAACTGACAAACCATTATTTTACCTTACGATAAGACACTCCGGAACGACCTTTGTTTGTATGGAAGTATTTACTGAGGTGAACAAAGGCTACCGTAATAATAGTAATGATAGAATTACAGGAAACATTGACGGGGCAGCCAGTTTCAAAGTTAGTTAAAACTTAAAAATCCGTCTAATTAAAATAGTGTTTTTTATGTAATGAAACGTCTCAAGTTCACTACATCTTATAACTTTTTAAAAATATTAATGGGAGATTCCTTTCATACATGTTTTTATTTTTATTTTTTTTTGTAGTTAACATCTTTTTTGTTAATCATTTCACATCAAACAAGGCGGTAAAGCCATTGATGTGCTGGGAGCTACATACGAGAGTTAAAGTTTTAGACAGAAGAAGAGTGAAGAGAAAGACGACAGCGAAAGGGCAAGTGAAGGATGTGAACACAGGAGTGAAGACAGTTGCGACTGTAGAGAGAAAGGAAAAGAACAAGATACATGGGGTGATGTAGAAAGGACTGGAGTCAAGTGGATAAGTGATGGGAATTGACATTGCATTTAAATTAGTGCCGGTTGTAGCTACCAGAAAAGCAATTATATGGAAGGGAGTTCCACAGCCAGGGAAGAGCGAGAAAAGAAGCTGATGGAGTAGAATTGTCGCCTGCATTTGGTTGATTCAACTGTAAAAGGGTGGGACCTTGTTGCCAGTCTGGATGCACAAGTAAAATCGTGTGGAGGGGGCACGTCTGACCTAAGTTCATTTTTATAATCTCAAGCGCTTTCTGCCACTTCTATAGCCTTATTCAAAAGTGTGTTTATGTCTATAGTAATGTAATTTTTCCTTATGTTTTGACTGTTACGTAGTAATTTATTTTGTTTTGTTTTTGAAACAAATTATTAACCTTTAATTTGCCAGATCCGCTAAGTAAAATTCTGATCGAAAACACAAGTATATAAACCACAATATTTGAGAGGCACTCTGTATAAAATATTTCTCACATATCTTCAACCTTGCAGTGGTTGGTAGTAAAAATGGTGGACTGAACATTCTTTTAAAAATAGATGCACACGCGAATTACAGTAGCAGCGGAATGTGATGGCTTGTAATGAACGCTTCATTTTCTAAATTTCTTATTTTCTAAAAATAGCAATGACAGAAGCATAAACACTCTTGAAATGGCTATAGAAATGCCCGATAGCGCTTGCGGTGATAAATATTATCGACATTTTTTATATTCCTTAACTCTAACCGGACGGAAAAATGTTAGGATGGTGTAAAAACTTAATCAAGTTAATCAAAATTTGTTGGAAGTAATAAATCGATTAATTTATTATATGCATACATGCTTACATATTCTTCTTCTTATAATTAATTATATTAAAAACCTTTAGTGGGCACACGTATTTACTTTGCTATTCTAGTTGCATCATTTTCTTAAACAGTGAAATTGATAACAACCTAATATATATATATATATATATATATATATATATATATATATATATATATATATAAAGAGAGAGAGTGGGGAGGGGAAGAGATGATAAAAGATTTGTTGTAATTTGAAGGCATTGTCTACCATAAATGTCCCTCCATGGACTATTTTTCTGACTTTTCGTTTATTTCTTTACTTCATAGATTACCAGGGATTCCTTGGAAATACAAATGCTAAGTACACCGCTGTCGCTTAAACGCAAAAATTCCGAGTCAATTACAGGAACAGCAGCAAAAACAACGTATGAATGCTAATGATACATCCTCACGCAAATGCCAAAATGATACTAACACTGCCAAAATGATACTAACACTGCCAAACAGTTATATAAATCAGGTGCGGTCGAAAATGGCAAAGATTTGTTCATTGCCGAGGCTGTGGCCCGGCAATGTTAGACCCAACAGTAGAATGCCCCAAATCAGCCATAATCAGACCTGTGCTGACCAGTAACCTGAACAAGAGAAAGAGATAGGAAGGAGGGGTAGGAAAAGTGGTTTTAGGACACGGGAAGATCTTTGCTCTCCATCCAGACTTTATTCTGATCATTTTCAGTAATTACTGATGATAGGCCAGCCCTTATAGTCTCTCCATCTTCTTACCCTAAGGGCGACGATCATCGTTCCTCATCAGCGGGCAGGGGAACCCCGTCCCTCTGTCCTCTACTCAACCACCTCCTTTTTCCTCTGCCAATCAGCATCTAACCTAAACCTTGTACGGCAAAGCCTTGCCTTCGAACAAAGGTGAGCTGAGCTTTAAATATAACGCCTTTGGCGATGTCATTACAAAGATAACTCAGGACGCAGTCAGGGTGGGTGAGATCGTAGAGGCAAAAGGTGTTTAGGGGAGTGTTTAGGGAAAAGAACTGTCTGGGAGAAGATAGGGACAGAGCGGCCAGGAGGAAAGAAGAGGTTGACATTAAGGGTCGGACTGACGAAAATTATGTGGACAGGAAAAGAATATTTGCCAAAAGAATAAAGGAGAAAGTGGGAGAAAGAAACATAGATAGATAGATAGATAGATAGATAGATAGATAGATAGATAGATAGATAAAGAGAAAGAGATACAGAGAGAGAGAGAGAGAGAGTTGTCTGCAAACGAAAATATAAACAACGACAGAAAAGAAAGAAAGTAAAAAAATGCCAGTAAATAAGAATCAGTAAGGAAAATAAGAAGAGAATAAGAGTAGTTTAAAAAAAAGAGTGAAATGTAATTCGGATAATATGTGAAGGGAGAAAAAACAGTGTGGGATACGGAGAAAAAGAAAGACTATACAAGCGACACAAATGACGTAGATAGTTAAATGTGTGTATGTGTTTGTGTGTGTATGTGCGCGATCCTGTTTTTTAGCGAGCGTGTGTGTGTCTTTTAAGGGAAATAAAAAATTGAAGTTAGATTGAAAGAAATAAAGAATATGAAAGAAAGAGGGAAAAATGCAATATGTTTCTAAGAAGAGGACTGGTATCACAAGTTAGATATATCGATTCATAGATATGAATATACATAAATTGCAAGCAAGTTACATAGCTATAAATAGGTCAAGATAGATAGATAGATAGATAGATAGATAGATAGATAGATAGATATTGCAAGGTATAGATATCTAGAAAGAAAGGCAGCTCTGTTTACAACCAAGTCATGTTGAAACAGTGAAGTTAAGCAACATCGAGTCTGCTCAGTACCTAGGTGGGTGATCGCTTGAGAATGGTGCTTTTACGTGTTACGAGTTTAAGGTATAAAATATTTTTACATACCTGTTGGTATATATACATATAATTGTTTAATTACTTAGTTTTTGGTCATAATAATATTAAACCAGTACACAATTGTATTGAAAAGTGTTCAATAAAATTATATTGTAGAACATTTGAATATTCTTCATTTTTAAACGACTTATTACGCGACCTAGGTTTCTAATATATGGTGTCTTCAGGCGATTTGCAATACATCACATGGTAGAAACCTAAGTCGCGTAATAACTCGTTTACAAATGAAGAATATATATATATATATATATATATATATATATATATATATATATATATAATCATACTGCCTCAAGGCAGACAGTCTACTACCACTACTGTGCAGAGTTTTACATTGTTATGCGAAAGAGTGACAGGTTACGGATCGTGTCAGGAAGTGGGTAAGAGAAGGGTTAAGATAGTGAAAGTAGAGTGGACGGAGAAAAGAGCATGAGAGAGAGAGAGAGGATGCAAATTAGCATATATATATATATATATATATATATATATATATATATGTGTGTGTGTGTGTGTGTGTGTGGTTATGCATAAGCATAATCAAACAGACAAGTAGCCACACACGCACACATATATATGTATATGCATATACATGTATGCAAAATTATACCGATAAACACACAGACATATATATATAATTATTTATTTAGATATTTACATATATATAACGAAAGAAAGATCTTGACACATAGACTGAACGAAAATATAGTATAAAAATTAAAGAAAACCTATAATGGTAAAGTTTAGAATAAAAGACAGTTCTCAGCTTTAAATAGACGTATTCATTGGTAGAAAAGACAAGAGTATAAATTGTAAATGGAAAACGGAAATGACGTCAAGGCAGAAGATGAAAATTGAAGAGGAGGAGACAAAAATAAGAATGGACAGAAAAAGTGTTAGCAATTCAAGAGGGAAGTACAAAAATATACTGAAAAAAACATTAAAAAGAATTCGATTAAAAGAGAAAAGAAGAAAAAGATTAAGAGATGAAATTGGCCTAAGAATTGACCTGATAATTATCATGACAGTAAAAGAAGGTGTAGCATGAAGGAGGAATAAATTTTATGTGGGGGAAGCTTAGCAAGTAAGGGTTTAGAAAGGAAATAGAAAATAAAGAAAGAAAGAATGAAAGAAAGAAAGAAAGAAAGAAACCTGAAGGACAGAAGTGGAAGAAAAAGACATATATAAGAAGAAAATATGATATTAAAAAAAATAGTGGAACCATTATAGTAAAGAAGAATCGGATAAACATCGAAGACGAAGAAAAATAATGAAGAAAAATAACAAAGAAAATTAAGGTTAATGAGTTAGTTGAATGTCAAAAAGAAGTTAGAAGAAGAAGGAAGATTAATAATAATAAGAAGAAAAGTGGGACGACAAGAAGAGTGAAGCCAAGAAAAAGAAAGGTGAATAAAAAGGAAAATAAACTACAACAAAAACAAGTGAAGAGGAATGTGAAGATGAAATGCAAAACGAGGAAGAAGATCAAGAAGAATGAAAGACAACAACAACAACAACAACAACAACAACAACAACAACAAAAAGACAAGAAGAGTAAAGAAAGACAAGAAGAAGGGTAGACAAGAATAAGAAGGAAGAATGAGAAACAAAATGAGGATGACAGAGAAGAAGAAAGAGGGCAAAGAGCAAGAAGGAGAAAGAAAATTAAGAATGGGAGGACAAACAAAAGAACAATAGTGGAGGAGAAAGAAGAAAGAAGGAAAAGAAAGAGGAAAAGTAAAATCAAGAAGAAAGAAAGCCATGAAAAAGTAAGAAGGAAAAAGTCTAGAAAGGAAAAGAAGAAGAAAATGCAAGAGAAAGAAAAATGAAGACAGAAGAACAAGAAAAACAAGAATGTAAGATGGAATAACAATAATAAAAAGAAATGTTAAAAACTAGAAGCTGAGAAGTCAACAAAAAGAAAGAGGTGAAAATTTAAGAGAAGAAATAGGAGGAAACGGCAGCGCAAAATGAAATTAGGACAAGATGAAGTACAACAGAACGAAGAAGGAAGGAAACAAATAAATGAGTAGGTGAAAAAACAGGAATACGAAAGGACAACAAGAAGGAGGAAGAACAAAAAGAAGGTAAAAAAAGAATAAAGAAGGATAATAAAGATGTAGAAGAAAGTACAAAAAGAAGAAAAAAAGGAAGGAAGGAAAAGAACAAAAAAGAAAAAAACAAGGGGGAAAAAGCATATCAAGAAGAAGAAAAAGGTCAAAAGTTAAAAAATGAAGGAGGAGGAGGTTGAAGGAAGGGGAGAACAGGAAGAACTACAAGAGGAAGTAGTAGGAAGAGTAAGAAGTTAAAGAAGGTTGAAAAAGTAAATGCATATATTTTTAGAGAATGCGTTCAGGAAAAGGATGAGATATATGTTTGCAAGAACAAGCAAGAATAAATGTCGTAAATAAAAACATGATAAAACGTACAGATAAACAACTCAAAAGAAAAATAATGTAAATCGAATCAAAAATAGGAAAAGTGTGAAAAAAGGAGGAAGGAAGAGATTATTATGGGAAATCTGGAATAAGAATAATGCCAGTGTTGAAAATCATATTCCGAGGTGAAATCCAAAGCTGGAAGGGAAGAATTCAGAAAAGGATAAACAAACTCATATGCAATCATTTCCTTCTCACTGCAATGTTCCAATTGTTTGGATAAAATAGCCCTTTACTTAATCCAAGACAGGAACAAAACTATCTTGTCTGTAAATGACCAAAATGCAATCCAATTATGAACTTCCAACCTAGCTGCAGAACACTTCAATTTAGGTAGATAGCATCTGTGCTATTGATATTTAAAGCTTTGGCTTCACTATAATACAAGGCTCAAAGGCCGCTCAAGTAAGAGTGAGGTCGATGTAAGGGAAGGTAAACGAAGGCGAATGAGGTCCGTATTATGATGATAACACATCACTCAATAAATCTCGGGCCTAAAAACTTTTAGGCAAAATTCAATTTTATTCATCAACATAGGGTGACACACTGATTTCAACGCTTTTCTAACAATTCGATGCCTTTTTTGTCGAACGATTTGTCTTGGTCCTAAAAAATATGACCCAGTTTCAGATATCACTTGTTTATTAGAGCCAAATCTATTTCCCTGGAGCATTTGTTAAGGTTTGCAAACGGTCAATAATCATTGGGAGCAAAATCTGAACAATGGGGTAGATGCGGAAGCTATTCAAAGTGGAATTCATATATTTTGCCATTGTTGCGATCGACTTGTAACACGGTGCGTTGTCTTGCTAAAAGAACACTTTATTTTTTCATTTGTGGTCACTTTTGGCGATTTCTTTCTTCAAACGCACCTGTAATGCTATTGATGCTTCTTTCGTTCTCAAGGTAATTGATGAACAAAATATCTTGAGCATCCCAAAATAAGGAGACGGAAAACTTGCCTGCTGATGTTTGCGTCTTTCGTCGCTTTGGACGGCTTTCAGCTGTTGCTGTCTACTGAGCTGACTGCCGATTTGACACAGGGGTGAAGTGATGTATCCATGTCTTATCTATTGTCACATATTTACGCAAAACTTTCTTCTTGTTGCGTTGAAACATTTGAAAATAACGCTCTGAATCGTCGAAACGTTGTTGTTTTTAATCGACTGTGAACAAACGCGACACCACTTTCAACACGTCTTTCCCATTGACAGATGTTGATGCAAAATGTTAAATTTACTGCCTTCTGATATGTTCAACTCCTCTGCTATCTCACGCAACTTTAATTTACTATCGGCCAAAACGAGTCTGTGGATTTTTTGTGTTTTCTGGTACAACTGCCAATTTGGTGTGACCTGAGCCTTCAGCATCATTTGTGTCTGTACGAACGCATTTGAAGTCACCATACCACCCCTTAACCGGTGTTTCCGAATAACACTTATCAAGACATTGCTTTGCTTGAACGGTATTTTTCCATCACAAAGCAATGCTTTATCAACACACGAAATTCAGACTTTTTCATTGTTTTGAAAATTTACAACAGTAGCTTTACTTAACTTTAATTTGTAAACTAATAGTCCGGTTAGGCTCAAATTTTGTCACGTGACATTTAAAAGTTAGTACTTCATAAAAATTATATGAATGTTTTTATTAGTGTCGCCATCTATATGTAAAGCCTGGGATTTATTGAGTGATGTGCTACGTAGGATAGTTAACAGTTGTCTCGGCAGTTAAAGAGGTTGAAATTGTATTGGTGCGGCAGATTGTTTCACATAGTAATTTTTATAAGGAAGAAGCTGCTCGGGAGAAATCTACTCTATCTCAAAGGAACACGAAGAGATATGATGTTTTAAACATGGTATAGCCGATATGCTAGAGTTGGCTTTCGAATTGCGGGGGCAATCGTTCAGTCAAAAGATGCAGACAGATGACTGCATATCGTCATAGTGATTGTAGGATGCGGTCACTGAAGTACCAGAACCCCGTAAATGTACACCGGCGGCCAGCACCGTGCAAACAAGAGTCGGAAGTTGGCAGGCACTTTCTCATCTGCCTGTTATCTTTATCTTATTTTCGTCGAACACTTTTATCTGCCAATAGACTGACTTGTTAAGCCGTCTTTTTTTTAGTTAGCGCTTGTTTGTGCAAAAATAAACTGAACTGGTAAGGCGGAGAAATGTTTGCCATAGTAGTAGTGATGAAGTAGTAAAAGGCTAGCATGGTTTCGTCTGTAGGGTAAAGGCTGTGGAATGGAAAATAATTCATCATCCTACGTAAAGGCTACATAAATGCATTTAAACTCTGACAGTGAGAAATTTGCAGCACCAGCCCAGGTCATATTTTGTGGATATCAAGTGAAAAATTAATCTGCTTCATCTCTTGACAGTATCTCTCAAAATATAGATAAGGCTATTTCCTCTCATTCATTCACCCATAGATTTGTGTTTGGAGACTTCAATGACAACCATGCAAAGTGGCTGGGAAACTCTATCAGGAATCTTGTTGGTGTCCATACCATGAACTTTTCAATCACTCAATCCCTTACGCAAGTAGTTGATTTCCCCACGCGTTTCTCTAATAACACTAATGGAATTAACTCACTATTTGGTCTCTGTTTCATGTCTATCCCTGACTCTTGTCATATTGTGCAGCTTTACCCTCTTGGAAACTCTGATCATGCTATGGTTTCCGTTAATATAACTTTTCACATCCCCTCCTCTCGGGAACCCAGACCAACAGAATATCTTACTGCTAGCAAAGAGCAGACTAGGAGTCGTTGCACGATTTTCTGTGTGACGTCCCGTGGAACAAAATTTTTAGTCTTCCCATTGAAGACTCTGTGTCCGAGGTCTCTTCATGGGTTAAAGCTAGCATTAAAGCTTTCATTCCAGCAAGGATGTTTCAACATAAACCCTATTAATCCCCCTTATTCTCTCCTATTTGCCCGGCTGCTATTACCCACAGGAATTATTTTTCCCGCTTTATCGGAAACACGTGTCTAACCATAATAGGCACCTTTTGCCTCTGCTCGTAATCAGTGCAGGAGGATCCTAAATGATCCTGAGCTGTAATTTGCTGAAAAAATAAACAGCATATAGCATTTCGTGAGTTCGGCTCCAAAGACTACTAACTACTACCCAATCCCCACTTTAATCAATGAATTTGAGGTCCTCATATCTTCAGCGGACAAAGCTGAATGGTTTGCTCGCAGATTTTTCGCCAACCCAACAATGGTTCATCTGGGGTATTCGCACCCGACTTCACACCTAAACTGAACTAAGTGACGTTCACATTACTCCCTAGCTGGTCTCTAACATAATTTCAAAGCTTGATCCCCATAAGGCGAGCAGAGGTGACGGAATCTCAATCATTGTCCTGAAGAAATGTGCCCCTGAACTCTCCTCAGTCCTCTCCAAACTCTACAACTACTACCTCTCTGCTTCTGCTTCCTCGCCTGCTTGAAGTCCTCCTTCGTGGTTCATGTATCTAAGAACGCTGGAAAACTCTCAAATCCCTCTAATTATTGCTTTATCATCCTCATAAGAATTTTTGGTAAACTGCTCGAGACTATTATTAATGCAGAAGTGGTTCAAAATCTCACAGCTCATGGCCTCTTCTTTGATAAACAGTATGGTTTCCGCTTCACCAGGTCTGCTACTGATATGTTAACGACTATCACAAAGTATATATGGCATGCTGGCCTACTACGTAAGCTAAATAGCTATGGTAAAACTGAACGATTGTTTGACCTAATAAAATCTTTTCATTCAAATTGCGTAATGAAGGTAGTATTGAATGAGCATGATTCCAGATACTATCATACGAACACGGGTGTCCCTCAAGGCTCTATTGTATGTCCTACGCCTTTTCTGATCTTCACCAAATATCGTCCTGATGTAATCAAATACAAAGTAGGCATTTATGCTGATGACACAACAATTTACTCCCACCTTGATAAGAAATCTGCCGAATCTGATAAAGCAAACTCCGCTGCTGATCTGGAAACACCTCCAATCTGCAGTGGACTAAGGCAAGAAATGGCTCGTAAATTTTAATGCATCTCCATCGAAGATGCTATCATTTAACCACCATAGACAACAGCTTTTACTCCCCATCAGAATGGATAAGGCTAGTCTCCCTGAAAGCAAAGTACTGCGCCTCCTAGGCATAAATCTATCAGCCAACCTCAAGTGGAATGGCTACATTGAATCCGTAGCTAAATCTGCTGCTCGGAAGGTTGGTTCCCTTTAATAGGGCTATGAAGTTTTTCTCGTTTAAATCCATCTTGCACATATATAAATCTACATCGGCCCGTGCATTGAATACTTCTGTCACATCTGGTCGGGTGCCCTTGTTATTCATCTTCGCCTTCTTGACAAAATCTAACGAATAATATGTAATGTAACTGATCTCCACATGGGAGCTCAACTCCAGTCACTTTCTCACAGACGTAATGTGACTTCCTTCTGTTTCTTCTACAAATACTTTTACGTCTTCTGTTCTGATGAGCTTAACTCCCTGGTGCCTCCACTGCATGAATTTACTCGAGCTACTAAACTAGCTGCTAGGTCCCACCCTTTTAAAATAAAACCAATTATATGTAATAGCAACTTCTACTCTAACAGCTTCTTTGCTTGCACTTCCAACCTGTTGAATCCTCTTCTGTATACTAGCTTCCTGTATATTAGCTTCTCTGAAAGCAACAATCTCTAAGAATTTAAATGTAAAGTCAATTGTCATCTCTTGTCATGCAACCCTCTTCACACTAGTATTCTCATCATTTTCTTTCTCTTTCTCTAACTCCTCTGTAACTTGTTCTTTTTCCTCATCACTCACCGCTTCTGTATCTCCCTGCGCAACAGGGGCATTTCTGCCTTGCTTGCGGTGAAATAATTAAAAAAATACATTGCAGTATAAAATCTATTATGTCTATTATTCTTTGTTTATATCGAATATTTGCTCATTATTGTTCGATTCTGTCCTTGTGTTGCTTGTTATTGTTCGTTTCTGATGAATTAGCCTAATTTGTTTCACTGGCTGGGGTTACAGAGTCAAAATAACAAAAGACATAAAAGATATTCAATATCAACCGAAAATAATTGACACCTAAAGATGAACATCGAAATACTTGACCAAAACGTTGAGTATATAATAATCAAAATGCGATCAATAGTACCGGCAATTCCGAAGTTCAAAAACGAAATTCAAATTTGACTGCTTTAAACAGAAACGAATGTTTTTTCTGGTTTTGCCTGGTTTCCGGTGAAATTTTAACTACCAATTTTCCTTTAGTACCTTGGGATTTCATTAGTCATTATTCAAGAGTGTTGTTTGATAATATAGTGATTATACGTACATATTTTGATTTTCAGCTCTATGCCAGTGTAATCTTTTCAACATGCTTATGTCTTTCTTATCTTTAAATATCTATTCTTAATAAAATGCTAAATATCTATTCTTAATGAAATTTTAAGTACACCGGAAACCAGGACATAGCTTGAAATATAAAACATTAATAAAAAGACTTTAACAAAGAACGCTCATTGTTCTTTAATCAAACCTATCTTTATTTCGCTCTCTCTCTCTCTCTATATATATATATATATATATATATATAGAGAGAGAGAGAGAGAGTGAGAGAGAGATACTTGAATAAAACACACACACATATAGATAGATAGATAGATAGATAGATAGATAGATAGATAGATAGATAGATAGATAAAAAAAAATTTCGTAGTTAATTTCTGTCTTTTCAACTCCGGTTTGAATTTGGCTCGTATCGGAAGTACAAATTTCAACAAACAAAAGGCACGAGATAAGTGCCAGTGGAGGATGAAGAGTTTGGGTCTTATTATTCAAATTTTTCATTTGAACATAAATTACAATTAACTTTAATAAAACTCTTAATAGCCTTAGCGATTTAGGGGAACGTTTTATAATTTGTAAATATTTAGGATTACAGTTTGAGAAAGTCAAATATATTTCCTGCGTAAGGATGGCAGTTTAGAAAAGTGAAATTTATTACAAAGCATAAGGAAATTGTTTGTTTGAAGTGTTTTATTTACAAGGTTATTTGAAGTGTATAAAAATGCTTATTAAAGGTGTACTGTTCATACAACTGGTTATTTAAATTGTATTGAACTGCATATTTAAGGTGTAAAATTCTTGCGACCGGTTATTAAAGCGTACTGATGCGAAAACTGGCAGCTTATCGTGTATCTAAATTGTGTTCAGTCTGATACCGATTATTTACAATTTATCATTTTTACCACTGTGCCGCATAAAACTGTCGGATATGCGATGATTCATTATTTGATTCTATGAATACAAATATGTGTAGTGAGTTACTTTATACTATTAAACTTTCAAACGGTTTGATATTAATATACTTGCATTTATCAACCCGGGGACCATACTGTCTGTAGTGTAACGGATAGCAGCTCTTAGTGAGTAAGCCTGAGAACCAATTTCGAATTTGAGTTGGAGCTGTTACTTTTACTTACGCGCAAATACCCTTGGGGAAGTTTTAAATCCATCTCCTCTTTGCCTATGGATTAAAAACTTGGACTTGTATCTGGTTAAATATTGTCATGCTCAGAAAATAATCACTCACAAACAAAAAAAAAATTGTCACAAACCGAAATGCATTTTGTCTTTCAGTAACACACAAAGGGTTGATAAGCTATGAAAAATAAAAACAAAAACAAAAAACAAATTAGTCAAAAAAGTGATAATGCAGCAGAACCTTCAAGAAATGTTGATATGACGTTTAGAAATTGAGAAATTTAAAACTATTTAAGATAAGAATAAGAAAAAAACGAACAGACAAGAACATTTGTGAAAAACAATTTGAGTACAATCTTATCATTTTAGCAAAGCTTGATGTTACTTTTTCACACTTTCATGCCGTTTGATCTCGTTCGAACACTGAGGTTAAGTAGAAGCGAGCACGGTCAGTACTTAGATGTGGGGTGCTGCGCTTAAGGGCACCAGCTACTCTAAACAATCTCATAATCCAAAATAAGCTTCCGCTTTAAGTGATTCACAAAATGTAAAATTTATTCAACCAACTCAAGTCTTTTTAGACCGAGCAAATGGAAAACTTAACCGATTTTGAATGAACTAACGAAAATCGGAAACTGCGTCGATTATAATTTCTCAAAAAATCTTGTTCTTTTTTTTAATAAAAAAAACGTTATTCTCATTAAAACAATGCACTTTTAATTAAAACAGAATATTTATCCATTTACATATCGACATTTCTTTGATTCATGTGCTGTAATCAACTACTTTTTGCGTTCAGGCGGCTGCTATTTCGAGACAAAATGGCTTAGAACACACTATCTCGGCGAATGTCGGAGGAGGTAAAGAAAGAGTGTTCATTATAAAAAAAATCAGTTTCTAATTTGCTTTCGTTCTCACTCTAGGAGACGTAGTTGTAAACGCTGGTCTCCCTTAGAATTTCTCTATCATCACCAAGGCCAACGTTGCATCATCTCACATCAAAGAGTTGACGGTAGGCATCGTGGCTTCGGGGTCTTCTCAAAGTATCCAATGGCCAGCACGCAAATTTCTTGCTTTGTATCGAAGTATTTAGTAGCCTTCTTTCTTCGTCATCTAAATTTGACCCAGGGCACCTGTTCAGTCCGAAACTCATTCGATTCCTGTAAGCCGTCCGACAAAACCGCTTGTAGAAATATTCTCAGTCGCGATATAGCAATTTTCTCTACGTGTAAATAGGAATGCAACGTGGTGATCGTAGTGTTAACAAAGATCGCTAGGATGAACAAATGTATTCAATGGATTTTGTATGTTTGACAATTTAACAAAATTACACATGTTTTTCAACAAGTTTTAGATAGGAGCCTATATTTCGAAGTGAATTTCAGAAAAATTAAAATGTATTTTTTTTACAGATATGTTTCTTTAATGATGTTCACCTTGTTCAACGCCCTAGAGCCACTTGAGGTAGTGATTGCAGAGTAAAAAGCACAGCTTATGCGGTTATGTGTAAAAGATAACACTTAACGGTAGACGATTAGCTCTTAAGATTGTAGTGATTGGGAAAGCAATCCTCTTGGGATTAGTTACTACAAGGCAATGATTCATCAGAATAAGTTTCTCGAGTGGAACTTACATTCAAGGATTAATACGAAGAGCATTAGGGTGACTGGCTGTAATGTTTGTGGTATGGTAGATCTAATCATTGAAAGTAAGAACTGATAGAATTAGGGAATGTAGATCAGCTGACGTTTGTAACGTTGATAAAAAGGATAATACTTCAGCACAAACAAGGACGCGGAGACTAGCAAAGTGCGGAAAGTGAAGACTGTGCTGCTCCTGTCTATATATATATATATATATATATAAGCATAAATCTATTTTTGGTCTGATATAGCTACAACAAATGTAAGAGGATAGCAGCATTATTCAGGTACGTATTGGAGCTGTACAGGAAACCGACTATTTTGACAGCATCTGTCGCGATATTCCATTTGAGGTCTGAGCTGAGTCTCAAGATATGTGACCTTCCTGAGAAAACAATCGTTCATCGCGATTAGTGAAAGATATGGATGCGACCGCTAACGGTGCAATGTGACTAGTTTGATTTGTGGCCAGCAGTTGAATTTGGTCAGAAGAGAAATCAGCTACTAATTTGTAGTCAGTAATGATTTTAGTAGCGCACCAATATACCGTTGTATCATCAGCATAGATGTTCACAAATGATCGGAGTATAACGTCGCAAAATATTAATATTTTTTCGTAAGCGGATGACTCGGGTGTCCTTCAATCATCTTTAACCGCATAACAGTTGGTAATACTTTCGCTAATTCTAATCACAGACAATTCTTCTTGTGTTTTATTTTACATGTTTTTAGTCGCATATATTTATATAGGAAAGGTTTGAATACGCTTAAGTAATATCCGATTTGCAGAGCTTGATTTGAAATTCTGAAATCGAAATCGCTGTGGGTGACATATAGCAGAAGGAAGTTTGTACTCTTCAGTTAGCCGAAAGATTACGTTGTTATACTATCAGTGAGATACAAACATCAAGAAAGTAGCGTTCAGCATGCGTCGAAAAAAGCGTATTGAAATGACAGTAACATTCAATACACAGATGAATGGTATATATGCAAATGTGCAAAATGGATTCTGACGAAAATTTTATTTTATCTTATTTTATTATTTTTTTTTATTTTTTGGTACGACACAGTGAATAAAATTTCCTACCAGTAGACAGAGCAATTGATTCGTTCAACTTAATGTCAGTGGAAAAGTGAGTCCAAGAAGGCGTAGAGTGTTACTCTGTCGGAATTTGTCTGAAGCCAGACAAAAAGTTTATTTGTGGCGATTAAATTTAAGCAAACATTACACTTTACAAGCCATGTTCTGCCCTAGTTAACCACTGATTTGTGGGTTTTTTTTCCGAGAACAGTTGTCAGGTTTACTCTAGCAGATCTGTTAGAATTGCTAGCAAGGCAGGGGTAGATATTTGTGTCATCTGCATAAATACATTGTGGAGGTCATTGTTGAAGATCAGAAATAGAATAAGTCCAAAGACAGAGCTTTAAGGAACTCCCGCATTAGTATGAAATGATTTGTAAGCGTACTCCTTGTGTATGAAAGTTAAACAAGCTGTCGTTAAGCAGACAACGACAAGCAAGGCTCTCGACTACTTCCTTCTTTTGTTACTATAAATAACATTTGTCCATTTACCAACACTTTATATCCCTGTTCACGTTAAATAGTTTACTCTTTGTTTCACCTGCTTTTTTTGCTTTCAATCTTCACTCTGATCATTTACACACTCTATGTATTCTTTTGTCACTTCAATTGACTTTAAGTCTCAGTTCCTTTGTAGTTTCTACTTTACTTTAAACTGTTTCGTTGTGCATACGCCCTGTAGATTTTATTACATAAAATTGTTACTATAAAATCGTTATATTAATTTCAGTTTATATTTGCGATAAAGGACAGTAAAACACTCAAGTTGATATAACGCAAAAATAGTTGACCGATATTGACTTTGTAGATGACTTAGCTATCACTGCAGACATCATTACCAAAGCCACAGTTCTCTTATATAATCTAGAAAATGCTATCAACTATGTCAACTAGATGATCTCAAACAGAGATACATTCGAGCCACTGTAGAAATGGTCTTAATGTATGATGCCACTGCTTGGACATTAGATAAAATACAACAGTCTGAGTTTGATTGGCCCTACACTCCAATGCTGAGGTCTATACTTAACATCTCTTAGAGACTAATCCAAATAAATTAGTGCTATATGAACCCTTCTCTGATATTTCTACAATCTTATGCGAACGCAGAATGCAGAAACCATTTAAGTGATCTACTGTTCTGGATACCTAACCATAGAGCAAGATGGGTTGATCGACACGGCCATGTCTTTAACGCCGACTTTAAGGACAGGTTTCGCTGTTATGCAGACGAAAAAACAAAAAAAACAATGAACATGATGTCACGTATATGTGCATCCGTGTAGTACTTATCTATAATACCACATTCATTTTCGCTTTCTATAGGCATCAGGACAAAGGGACGCTAATTTTCGGTTGAATATCGAAAAAGATTGATAATATCCTCACTAAAATTTTATGAGATTTCATTTCATATTTCTAGTAACATCAATATTCAATACGAAGAGTAGTTAGTGTACTCGAACACAGATGTACAAAACCGATGTCGAAGGAAGACATTTAAGAACTTCTCCATTGCTTATAAACTAACTCAGTTAACTGAAGAACCCTTCACGTTCATGATGTGGCCAAACATCAAACAGATGAATTTCCTTGAACGAATACTCATATTTTGTCCTGAAAATGATTCGTTCCCTGGGCACGTCAGACTATTCGTTAGTTCGTGTCAAAACAGATGCCAAACCAAAGATATCTCCTGATTTGCCGTTACATAGAATAATTTTTCGGTACACTAAGGCAGACTGGTACAGGTTTAGATCTAACATGGCAGAAGTACCTATCTCAACTTTCTTCAAGTATGCCTCCAAAACATCTACTCTCGAAGGTTTCAAGTATATGCGTGATTTTCACGGACGCCAGTTTGCAATTCATAGCTCTCTCAGTATAGACACATTAGTTTTAGTGTCATAAGCAATCTTTTTAGGAGTATAATCAACAAGAAGGCTGTTGGTCACCTATCGGCTGCTCAAGCTCCCTAGCTATGAAATTGCTGGAAGAGTCTTCTCATTAATAAAATCCTTCTTACGGGTACATAAGAAATTAGATTCTCTCTCTCTAATCAATATTTGATTCAATCATTACTTAGGGAATTTCATTCTTTTCATCGTTACATAATTAAATACAAAGGTTATTATTGGAGCGAGTGAATGATTTAAATATACATTTAGTCAGTCCTACACGTGATATCACGAACTTCACAATTGTTCTTTTTTTTTTTTCTTTTGAGCCAAGTCTCTTCAGGACGTGAATGATTATGGCTATCCGCAAATGTATTCTTCTGTTACTCTAAGAATGTTTAACGTTACTCTTCAGCCGGTTTTTACCAAAGTAGTGTCCATAAATAAATAAAATTAATTACACTCTAACGGTGTTGTGTCCATAAAAAATTAATTATCGTGTCAAAAATATTATAATAAAATACAAACAAGTATAATTAACATTAATTTTTTCATTGTAAACTAATGAGAATTGGTTCTATTTTCTCCTCTACACACAGAAACACAAGATATTCTCACTATTAGACAAGTAAGTATTTTACATGTATTTTTGTGTATATAAATGTTAGGGGGTTTCTAGACGTGATGTAATGGTTAGCTAGCTTGTCTCGCTAGATTCTGTTTCAGTTGAGTAGTGAGTTCGATCTTCACTGGGTGCCCTATGCTTTCGGATTTGTGCCAGGTCTTAGCTGTGCTAAGAAAATCACTATAAATGTTAGGGGTTTATAATTATTTACTCGGACCTATAATTCCCCTACATCGTCCATTTCAACAAACTCGTTGGGTAGGTTGCTGAATGTTTCACTCTCAGTTCCTTTTTGCCTTTAGTATGTCCTGCGAGTGTTAGATTCTCCAAATTCTTCTTCGTTTATGATTTTTCCCAAAACTATGACTATTAGCGTCATTTTTTTCTTTTCATAGCTCCTATTTCACTTAAGTTTTCCTTGATACTCGTATATTCTACCCATGGTTTTCTTACTTTTAATAGATAGACATTATGTTTTCTTATTTTAAATGCTAAAATGTTTTGAATCAAACTATTCAAAGATGTCATATTTTTCTCACATGTTAAGCCACTTCTCTCGCATATTCTTGGTTGAGTCGCTGGATTCAAGTAATTGATTTTATGTTTTTTGACCTTCCCTAGACAAAGGTGTTTAGTCTCTAAATTCTAAAGTAGCAATTTAAACTAAAAACGCAACTGGCATTTTCTGATGTTTAATTAAGCCATGAAAAGATTAAGATATTTGTTCCATCCTAACTCCAATAATAAAAATATCTTTCAAACGAATTTTATATATTAGTTTGAGTCATATATATTTCTCTCTCTCTCTCTCTCTTTCCTTCATTCCTCCCACTAAACTTCATCTCACTTTTTTACTTTCATTCAATCTTTACTTTTTTTGCTTATTTATATCATTTCTTTTTATATTTTCTTTTCTTTAATTTTCTTTGCTTTCTTATCTTTCTTTTCTTTCTTAAATTGTTTCTCTTTTTTACATTTTCTACTTTTCAATTTTTTATTTCTTTTTTACTTTTTTCATTTCTTTTTCTTTTGTTAATTTCTTTCTTTTCTTTCTTTCATTTTCGCATTTTCCTTTTTCACTTTTCTACTTCTTATTTTTATATTCACTTCTATATTTCTTTTTCTTTTCTACTGTACTTATTTTCTTCGTTTTTTTCTTACCTTTTTTCTTTTTACTCCTCATTTTCTTTTCTTTCTTTCTTTCTTTCTTTCTTTCTTTCTTTCTTTCTTTCTTTCTTCACTCTCCAACTTAACAAAGCATTATTGTCCGGTCAGATAAGGTGTCCAGTCATGTCATGTAATATATGGCAACATAAGCACAATTCACCTACTGTTATTCACAATAGAATTATTTCGATATCCGCTCCTAATACGTCGCAATCATTTCGCTGTCTGTGGCAGAGTATAGTTATATCCTAACAAGGCGAGACGGAGACAATTGGTATAGTTAGGCGTCTCTAGCCGCTGTACTCTCCCGCTTATTTCTCTCTTTTTTCTTCGCTTTTGAAAATAATCAATAGTTAACCACATGTGAAGAGTTGGTCAGATCATCCCCAAAGTATTTTTGTTTCTTGTTAATTCTCTTTGTCGACCTTCCACATTCATAAGTGGAAGTGATCTTCGATCGGTGATTAATTTCTTAGCAAATAGTTTCTCCATAATTTGCAAGCGACTTGTTCGGGATTTGAATCTCTTGCATGTCGTATGTTCTATAGACGCAAAAACTAGTGATTACAGTTGTTAGCTATTAAGATTAACATAACTTGGTGCAAGGTTAAAAATTTGAGGCGCGGAGTGAGGTTCGAACTGACGTCCAAGTACTAATGATCAACCACACTAGCGATTTGGAATAAAACTTGAACGTGAAATAGCAAAGTAAAATTTTTAAAGTTAAATTAAGTTAATAAGTAGAATATTTTTAGGACATAGGTTGTACATTTAATGCCTCTGTGTTAATGGAGATTACTTGTTTTTAATTCTAGTAGGGAATAAAAGGTATAATTAAAATTTTAAAAAAATGAAAAAATGAAAAATTACGTAAAAAGTTTACATAGGAAAATCTATGTTAATTCAAGTCGACGTATTTGAGGGGATACTTATTCGTGTCGACGTATTTGAGGAGATACTTATTTGCATATGATCCTCATTTCATTTCTTTTGTTTAACAGATTAGGGTTATTTAAGTGTTTTAAGATAAGAAGTTTTTTTAAATGTCATAAGTTGCATCTATTTCCTAGTCAATTATAAGGTTTGATTTTTGCGTTGATATCCTGGGTAATAATTGTTTCTTTTTTAATTACTAGAAACATGTTGAGAATGGCTGTTAGCTTTGTAAATTATACTTTCGGTGATGCACTGGCTATTTAATGGATAGGTCTTATTTTTCGGCAGTTACAATTACTGCTGTTGATATCAGAGTTATTATTTTGCAGGTTAGACATGTAATTCTTTGAATATAATAATATTTCGTTGTGACATATATTTGTCGATGTTCTTCACGCAAATATAACTAACCAGAACATTACTTTTTTGAAAGTCTTTTTTAGCATAGCAGAATGGTTTTTATGCTTGTGAATTAAACACTATACTTGTGAATTCAATTTTAGAAAATTCTTCCAATGTTTGTTCGGATACTACGACTAAAATTTGTGTTAAATTATATTATGTTTATATTGTTTCGGCTTATTTTTACTATGTTTATTTGAGTATTTAAAACTTAACTTGTGGTTACTTTTTTCTAACGCCTTTACATATTTAATTTTACTGTTGTTAAAATCTTCATTACTAGAGTTGGTAGATAATCTAAATTGGATAGATTTGTGTAAATTGTCTAGAATCCTGTGATATGATTAGATTCTTAGTCGATATATTTGCGGTTGTATGAATCATTAGTATATGGTTTGTACTGATTCAGATCAAACGTTACGTTGAGGAAGTTGATCACTTTGATGTTAATAATGGAAGTGATATTTAGTTCGTGATTTTAAAAAAAAATTATCTTAGAGTCAAACTGTTTGTCGAGGAAGGAGGATTAATCGCTCTTCTGTATAGTTCTTTTTTTAATACTATGCCAACTAATTCACAAGCCACAGCAGAAATTATAATTTACAATGGAAATACCGATATTACAATCATATAATAACTTTAAACAACAGAAAATTCAGTAAAAGCAATGCCCTCTCAAAATATTTCTGAAAATTAAAAAGACAAAAACAGCAACAAAAACCCCATTATTATCTGGGTTATCATCGCAAAATTCAAATCTTATAATGGAATGAGAAATAGATGTAACTTATGACTTATGATAGAAAATTTAGAAATAAATATCTGCTCAATTACGTCGACTTGGATTAACATAGATTGTCCGGTGTAGACATATTTACATTATTTTTAATTTTTTTATCATAAATTTATTTATTTTTATTATTTATGTCTTTTAAACAACAAAAATTAATTCCCTTCACTAAGAGGCACTAAACGTATAAGCACAGCCTTAAAAATATTCTGTCTATTAATTAAAATTTTAATGTAACTTTTAATATTTTAATTTCCTATTTCATGTTTAAAATTTTTCTCCAAATAAAATTACATTATACAAATAAAAATAGCATCTCAACATTACTATATAAAACTACCATGAACAAACCCAACAACTAAAAATTCAAACTCCATATATATATATATATATATATATATATATGCGTGTATATAAAGTAAATATAAATATATACTTTATAGTTCTGTTATATCACATCGAGCACTGATTTATTAACACCAAACATATTTATATACGTGCGGATCTACCCTTATGTGCGGATCTACCCTTATGTATATTTATTGATGTCCACACACACACACACACACACACACACACACATACACACACACATATATATATATATATATATATATATATATATATATATAGACATTACTTTGAATTATTACTTAAATGCCAGTATGAATAATAGAAACAAATCAATAAATAAGAAAAGATTAAATGAATAAAATTATGAAGTTATTATTAATTATATAATAATACCCCACCGAAGAAAAAGAAAAAAAACAAAACAAAAAAAAACTAACGGCTCAGAACGCTTTTCTAACGAATTTGAAAGTCCTCGCTCATAAATATGTTACGTTACAACAATCAAAATTAACAAAAGGATAACATAACTCTACCATCCAATGTAAAATATATATGACCGTTCATTGATATGATAGAGAGCTGTTTCAGGGATCACAAGAGCGAATCTGTCCGGAGTTCAATGTCCTTTAGGACTACCTATGGTGGTAAAGTCGAAGGACCAGACATAACGCGACCAACCGCTGAAGAACCCAACGGCCGCATAGCAGAGATCTATTCGATCTTAACGGCCAAACTAGCAGAAGAGAGCAGAGCGAGTCTGACTGTCTTAGCTAAAGAAGACTTTGACAGACCGGGCATCCAACAGCCTAATGTAACCAGGTTTGCTACATTACGTCTCTCTCAATCCCTTTTGAGCCGCGAGGAATGTGCTTCTGACTAAGTGTGTGTGCTTCTCCACCGCGCAAAATAAAATGTGCGCGAATGATTCATCAAAATCTGCTGGGTCCACAGAAGGAGAAAAAGAATAGGGTAAGAGGATGATGATCCCGATGTGCTCGAATGCGAATGGACGCCGATAACAATATTATATTTATATATCATCCGACTGTGCATTAAATCATATACAAATCAACCATCCGACTATGTATCGTATACTGTTGTCATATCTGTTCTTCCTTTCATCTCAGGGTTCTAAACAGGCTCCAAAGAAGAATCTGTAACGTGATCGGTCCCGACCTGGCAGCTTGACTCCAGCCACTCCTGACCGGTGGGATGTGGCTTCCCTACGTCTATTCTATAAATATTTTCATAGTTTCTGCTCCGACAAGCTTAGCTCACTGATGCCCTCTCCACAAAATTTACTCGAACAACCAGACTGGCAACAAGGTTCCACCCATTTACTGGTAAATCAACTGAATGTAGCTGCTACCTCTACTTCATCAGTTTCCTTTCTCGCACTTCCCGCCTGGCCTGGAAAACTTCCATCTTTATACTTGCTTCCCTGACAATTGCAATATTCAAGAATTTAAATGCAACGTCAATTCCCGTCTCTTGTCCACTTGACTTCAGTTCTTTTCTCCTTTCCCCATCATCTTGTGTATCTTGTTCTTTTCCTTTCTCACTTTACTCTAGCCGCTGTCTTCGCATTGGTATTCCCATCCATCTCTTTCCCTGTTTCTGATACCACCTGTAACTGGTTAGTCTTTCTCTTCGCTCTCCTCCTGCTTAAACTTTCAGTTTTCTCTTATGTAGTTTGTATTATGACACAGAGCAATCACAGAAAGCAATACTGCCTTATTCATAAATCAGACTATATTCACGCAATATATATATATATATATATATATATATATAGTATGATATATATAGTATGATACTATATATATATATATATATATATAGTATGATACTATATATATATATATATATATATAGTATCATACTATATATATATAGTATACTATATATATATATATATAGTATGATAAAAAGATAAAAATACATTTTTGGTCATGCTATATTTCAAGAAAATAAAAATAGTCAATTTTAGGGATAGAGTCTAGGAACGTGAACAATATGGTTAACATCGAGTGGTGACATGTCCTTGACCATAATCAAGTTAAGCGTGTTCTGTATTTGTTTGTGTGTGAATGGTGTGTAAGGGGTTGACTATTTATATATTTGGATTATTGGAGGATTATGGGCAGAAAGAACAGGTAATTCCTGTCTATCTATATCTCATTCTCTCTCTGTCTCAATCTCTCTCTCTCTCTCTCTCTCTCTCTCTCTCTCTCTCTCTCTCTCTCTCTCTCTCTCTATCTATCTATCTATATATATATATATATATTACGGAAATTTACGAATTTGATATTAACCGACATATTTATTTAAAATTATCTGTTTGAACATTATTTTTAATGGATACAGAAGATAGATATTTACCAAACAGGATTTCTTGAATATCTAGGCCAATAGATAATTTAAATGTACTGTCTAATTATAGGAAAACAAAACAGACTATCCACACAAATACAAGTATTTATTAAATATAATGTTTAAACAAATAAATTTAATTATATATATATGTGTGTGTGTGTTTGTGTATGTGTGTGTGTGTGTGTGTGTGTGTTATACTTATTAAAAGTTATGACAACTCAATTAGAAATTAATTTCTTATGCGTGCAATTATCATTTCTTACCAAAATGTTAACTTATACATAGGATTTTAACAAATACCTCTTTTCTTGAATCGAAAAACCTCTTCTAAGCCAACATACATTAACACTTTTTTAAATTTAAAGTAAAGCCGTTAACTTAAACACTTTAAATACCCAAAAGAAATAAATTATTAAATGAAATAAAATTTAGATAATACTTACATTATTAGATAAGATATTGAAATATACAACAAGATGAATATTTACTCACTTTCGCGTATTAGACAATAAATTATATCATTTAACGGCCTCTATATTTTACTTTACATAGCTAGCATTAAAATCATTTTAGGGTGTTCCCAAATTTAAAATTTGAAAATTTTACGATATATTTTC
This sequence comes from Ascarosepion bandense, assembly GCA_037127315.1. NCBI lineage: Eukaryota > Metazoa > Mollusca > Cephalopoda > Sepiida > Sepiidae > Ascarosepion > Ascarosepion bandense. The sequence continues at coordinate 1,002,630 of JBBBDQ010000609.1, read as the reverse complement.
TTCCACTATACTTATATGTATAAACAGAAGTTGCATAATAAAATTTCCACATTTATCTTGATACTGTTCCCAGGAGTCGAAACACGTTGGCAATGAAATGTTTTCTTTTTGTTTTAATTTTGCCAATTAAAATAGATAGCATGAAACTCGAAGATAAAATAATGAGATAATGAAGATAACGTTCCACACTACTTCGAAAAAAAGATAAGGGAGGAAGCTCTACCGCTATTGAAAATGAAATGACTAATAACAGTTATTAAACTTTAGAAAATTACTTTTATGAAAATTTATTTTATTAGTATGATTTTATAAATTCTATGAAATGTTAGTTTGGGAATTATCAGTCTTATAGGTAGAGGAAGGGTCTTACTTGGTTCGGAGTCGACTTACATCATGTATGTTTGTATGTATAAGACAATTTGAAAAAAATATTTAGACATTTCACTGATGAGACGGCGTCATCATATAATATGACACTGCAGAATTTTTATAAATTGCCTGATATATTTACTCTTACATCGGATTCTCGGTCAACTTTTGCACATACACACAATCTTTGCAATATGTATTGTCAATTTTCTGTTTAAATTTCTAGTATGAGGATTTATCACAATTTACACTATTTATTTTTGAAATACTGTCCTCGTCTTTGTTGCTGTTACCACCATGTTTCGGACGTTTTTGCCTTCCGACGTTCCGCAGATGGCAAGTGATCTGTATAACCTAATTTTGAGCTATTTAACTAAAAATAAGAACTAGAAGATATCCCTAGACGTGAACAATAGGACGACAAGTGTTTACGCTCATCCATAGGTTAAATAAAGTGTTCAATTCAGAATTCCCTGTAAGTCTCTCAGATGCACCTGAGGAACAACAACAAAGATAACGACAATATTCCAAATATAAATAGTGTACGTATTGTAAGCCAAAATGCTTGATGAGGAGTCTGAGAAATTCTTTAAACAAACTTTTATAGCTACGGCCTTGGTAATAATATTTGTGGGTGTATGTGTGTATGCTTTAGAGAACGTATATCTGGGATGTGTGTACAGTATATTTATGAAGATTAAAAATGTTTTATTTGTACAGTATTCACAAAATTGGAGTCAATATCCGTACTTTTTCTTTAACAAAATGTCGAATAACAAAATGTCGAATAACAAAATGCCTTTATTGTAAAAGATGTTGAACCCAAAAGCCAGTATGAACATCTTAATCAGATCCCTGCTTTTACTGAAGAAATAATTCTTTTATTTATTCCTTTTCGGAAGATCGCATAACGTAGTTAAAACTCTTGATTTCTTCCTGTGCAAAAGCCGACAAAACGATTGGAGTTTGCAGATGAAGACGTCTTGATTCTAGACGGAAACGCTGACAGCAGTTCTGGGATCAGAGGCTAAAAATTGCAGAACTAATCGAGAATCACTTTGGAATTAACGACGTGCAGATCAACTTCTCTTTCACTTTCTCTCTTTTGTTTTTACTATCCGTGCAACGATATGTTTACGCGTGTTCATATGTTTCCGCGTGTAAGTGTGTAGTGTTAAGGTTCGTTGTGGAACTAGAAACGCAATTCAAAATGAAAAAGGACGCAAATCCTTTTATGTATTATCTTAACTATCTTTCAAAAACAACCCTTTCCTACCCGCTTGCCTCGTTGGATTTCGCTTTCATCTGAAGCTGACGAGATCAATGGCGGTGCTCGGGCGACGGGAGACGCAGCTTGTCCGATGCGACTGGCCTTTGAATCGTGGTGACTCTCCGCTGCGTCCTTTGATGGCGAAAACCTGCGCGGAAAGGTCCAACAGTTGATCAGTGGCAGGCCGTAAGGCTATGGACTGATCTAAACCCTAATGAAGCGCAGGTGACACCTGTGTCGTGGACCTCCTGAGGAAGCCAAATGCTTTGTCCTTTGTTCTTAAGCTCCTCCCAAGAGCAAAAATCAGGTAGAAAGATTACGAAAGCGTGATACCACAAAACGTGAGACAATGACAAGGAAGGACAGAAAACTTGGAAGCATTTAAAAGAATTTGCTTCCATTTACAGTGATGTTTTTAACTGTTTTTGTTTTATGTTTAAATTGTTTAAAGACGTTTCGATGCAGACAATCACACGAGAAATTGAAAGGGAAATAAACAACAATTTTAATATGGCTATTTGAAGTTACAATACATTAACATTCATTTTAGCAACAAAGATGCTCTAAGCGTCTTAAAACAGTTGCCAGTCGAGTGGATTCAAATAAGAGAAAATACTCTAAGGTCATAATAATGTTATAACCTATTAACTTCAGTGGATGGCGGATGAGGTGCCTTTTATAGATGAGGTGCCTTTTATAAATATCCTACACCTGTGAACTATTGTCAGTAATGAATAAAAAATTATATTTATTGGCTTATTTTATCGTAATATATATGATTTCAAGCTGCTAATAGGTTCAAATCAGGTACAGAGAGTATTAAAATATTACACAGAATAGGCTACTACACTATTCTTTAGTCCCACAAGCTAATAAATATTTGGGTGTCAAGAAACCAGCTAAAATATGGCAAGCCTTATACTAGCGCTCAGGAATCAGACACAACGTTTATTAAATGAACTAGCCAAGAAGCGTTTGCTGAACACTCAGCTGCTTCTGCAATCACTCTTAAATATATAGGACTCTACACTATTTACATTATTCGGACTATTGTCCTCATCTTCGTTGTCATTTGTACGACGTTTCGGTCGTTGTATGTTTTGGCCTTCTTCAGGTGCTAGGAATTTCGAATTGAACCCTTTATTAGCATCCCTGGGGTATATCATTCTTATTTTTTGCATTAGAGCCTCTTTTGGTCGTCAACTTTCTATTGAACTCACAACTCTTTGGTTCAAGTCACAGGAACTAACCAACGTCTATATTTACTTAAAATCAAGAACAACTGAATTTCTGGTACTTATGAATCTAATGTTTAATAACCATTTTTTACCAGTATTTATAATGCAATTATTGATGTTAATAGTTTTCTCTAGTATTTCTAAATATAGACAAATATAGGATTCTATTCCTACTTTCGGGACAGCGAAAAGCCATTGCTATTAATAATATTAGTACTGCAAGTCGGTTTTTATTTTTAATCATTTCCCCTCAAGCAAAGCGAGACCATCATTAGTGTGCAAGGAGTAAGAAAAAAGATTAGGTACCTGTGATATTGAAGAAAGGATAAAAGATTCATTTAAATTTTTGGAGATTTTAGCTATCAGGGAAGCATCTAAACGGAAGGGAGTTATATAGGCAGAACTGATGAGAAAAGAAACTGTTCGAGTAGAAGTTTGCGATTGCAGTTAACTATTTCAACGGTAAAAGATTGGGACCTAGATGCCAATCTATTGGCAGGCATAAATTCATGTGGACGAAGCACCAGGTAAAAAGCCCATCAGAGCAGTTGTCATGAAAATATTTGTAGAAAAGATAAAGGGAAACCACATCACAAAAAGTGTGTGAAATTGAGATGCCAAGTCAGGATCAATTACATTTCAGATTCTTCTTTAAATTTTGCCAAGAACCCCGAGATAAATAGCAGGAGCAAACGATCAGACATGGCACCAGTATTCAATGCACGGACGAATGGTAGATTTATAAATGTGTAAGATGGATTCTGACCTGAAAAGCTTTTTGGCCCGACAAAGAAACCCAACCTTCCTAGTATAGATTCAGATATAGATCCGATATATTCGTTCCACTGCAGCTCGGTTGAAAAAAGTGAGACCAAGGAGGCTCGGTGTACTGTCCTCAAGGAGTCTTGCATCAATCATGCTGGTGACTGGCAGGAAAAATTTTTCATAGTGGTTAAATAAGAGCAGACTTTTTGTGTCATTAAAATTTACAAGCCATTTCTTGCTTCAGTTAATCACTGATTGGAGGTCGGTTCAAGAGCATCTATCAGGTTTAGTTTCTCATCCTACGTGAATTTTCGATTTAGACGAAAGTAAATTGTATCATCTGCATAGATGCCTACTTAGGAATTGATGACATCATTTTTGAAAACCAGAAACAGCGTAGAACCGAGGATAGAGCCTCGAGGGAAAGGATCTGGAAGCTTACCCGATCAAAACGACTTACATTTCCCAATTTGATAGGAACAATTAGATTAAATCAAACAATTGTTCAGAAATGTTGTAGCCCTGGAGCTTGCACAGAAGTGCTAGCATGCGAAATCTTCCCAAACGCTTTCCAGATATCTAGAGAAACAGCTCGATATTCGACATTATTATCAAGAGCCTTGTATACATATTCAGTGTTCGCCGTTCATCTGTACAGCTGAATTTGCGAGATGCTATAAGTTGCTTTGTTCTATCAGCAAACAATTACTTTGCTTCATTTAGGACACGCTTGCATCTATTACGAGCAGAGACAAAGGGCTCTATTCATATTAGACACGTAATTCCTGTACAGCCGAAAGAATTCATTGCTGTTGGCAATAAGAGTCAAGCATGCAGGTGAGAAGTAATTTAATTTAGAATTTTTTTTGTGGAAATGAAAACATCAATGTCAGCTTTTTCCTCAGAAGCACAGTCTTGAACAAAAAACTAAAACCTTTCTTCCAAGAAATGTCACAAGGGAAATATCAGAACGAGTTCCACACTGCACGTTAATAACAAATATATTCTGTTGGTAGGAGGTTTCTGGATGAAGGCACTGCAGAAGGATATGTTTACAGACATCATCGCATGATTATCAATGCAGAAGGATATGTTTACAGATATCATCGCAGATTAGCCAAGAGAGCAGAGCTGCATGGCATGGCAAGAGTAAGAGATAGAAGGCTTGATACAAATATGGTTACTACTTAGTGGGTTAGATCATTGGCTAAATCTCACAGGATTGAATGATCAGCGTCCAGTCCCAGTTAAAGTTTTGAATTTTCATTTTCAAGAAAGGAAACCGTTCTAAATTGAAAAATTGGAGGAATACTTTTAGTGCCCCAGTCTTCTATGCGTCATGTCCCTTTAGCGCATGGTCGATCAGTGTTTTCCACAACTTCTATTTATTATTGAGTAATTTTTGACAATATTATCATCTGCCGTAATCAGTTTTCTACCATACATTAGTACAAACTCAGCAACTAGTTTACCAGCATTTTTGTCTTCAATACATAACGTGTTTCAAAATTGCTACACTTTCTGACTCACATGGTCAATCTTTGTTTTTTTTTTCAGCAACCGGCTTTAGATACATATAACTCTCACTTCAATTATATCTTCATCTGTAAGGAAATTGTACGGAATCCACTGCTATGTCAGCGCACTGATATTACAAAACAGTTCAGCACTTGTTACTTATGATATTTTCTGTCTTAATAGATTCCTTTTTTTGTGGAAAACATCTTACACTATTCCGATGTGCTTTCGGATTCTTGTATCACATACTAGTTTACATTATATGTAGAAAAAATCTAACTTAATCTTTATTTTTAGGAAGTTATCCATTCCTTTTTAAATATACATAATTCCGATTATGTTACTATTATCATAATGTTGATATCGTAAATGATATAAAAATAGATTAGAGTAAATGAAATGTAGCTCAAAGAGAAAAGATATAATTAATATGTTGATGTTCAACTTTACTTTGAACGAAATGTTTAGTAAGGAAACCCTATCAATACTGGAAAGAGGGATAAAAGTTACTAGATTTGAGAAATCAATTTCCTGGAAAAAAAGTTTAATGGAAATATTTTATGAATTTCAATCGACTGTTGCACGGTCAATACACCCCGAACAGTTACTTATAAGAAAAAAACTTAATACTAACTTAATAACACAAGAAACAGAAGAGAGGCAATGGAATTTAAGAAAAGCGTATTAAGATAGTATTTCAAATATGGAATCTTCAACGAAGACCGAACTCAATATGTAACAGTGATTAATATGTGAGGCTAGCTTGCCAACCATTACACCACAACGCAGTGCATCCGCCTAACCTTTTAGAGATAAATTTCAATGTAAACCGTCATCATATTATTTTGGCATAATTCAAAACGTACATAAGTTATTTCAAATATACTCAACAGAGTTCATGCGTTATTTAAATTAAAAATGTTAATGGAAAAATCTACTTCGAACTCCATGCATAGTTAATCACCGAGTTTAGAATATTTCATTTTTATTTTCTTGTATTCTTACTTTTTTTTTACAGAAATCATAATATTGAATTCCAAACATTTGATCAAAAGAGAGAAGGAAAAAGTAAAAATGGCAGCTTTGCCTAACAGCGATAAAATCCATTTTTGTTTATTTTCTTTCTTTTTGTTTGCTTTGTTTCTTTTTTAATTTGCGTATTTTTTTCCGAATTTGTCTTTTTGGAATACGATCCAAATTTACTTAATCCGGTTCCTCTCCTCACTCTTCCTATATCAGTCAACATCTCGCTTTCTGTGTTTAACGAGCCATGTGAGGAACTATAAACAGTAGCAGACTAGAACTTTTCCTGGTGAATTCACAGCGTAAAAAACACTCTTCCGAAACAGGAAATATTTTCTCAATGAATATTCTAAAGAATTCTTCAAATACATATCTACAAGTAAAAAGAAAAAGTTTCCTTATTTCCGTCTTTGTTTACTACACTTTTTTTTATCTTCTGTTTTCGATGTTCATATTTTAGAATCGGAACACAGATAATCCTCTAGGTTTGAATAAATTCTCTGTATCTTCATTTTTCGAGATAAGCTATTGAAAAATTCTTTACAAAAAGAAAATGCCTCTATAGTAATTCAGTCTGTCTTTTACATAATAACATGCAGAAGCGTATGTCTTCAGTATTTTTAATCTTGTCTGCGAAATTTTTACTTCTTACATATGTATATATGCGCGTCTAAAGGTGTTCGTGTGCCTTTGTAATAAGATACAAATGTGACTAAGCAAAGATGAAAAACTTTAAAGTACCAATACATAAATATAAATAAGATATGTACTGCGCACTAAACATTGCAACTGTCGAAAGTTAAAATCTTTTTAAGTCTCCTAATTTTATGATCTTTTGCCAGATTATGGAAGTTTAATGAAAATAACACGCACTCTCTCTCTCTCTCTCTCTCTCTCTCTCTCTCTCTCTCTCTCTCTCTCGCTCATGCACATATATATTGAGTTGAGAAGTAATTCATGAGCGATTATATTTTTTAATTTAAAAATGTACCCAAAATTAATACGCATTGGTAAAATGTTTTATGTTATTTTGAAAATAATTTTTTTGCTTTACGAGATAGTGTTTTGATAATTTAATTTTATTTAATTTTATGTATTTTCGATTATTAACATTAAAATGAAAGAAATTCTAAAGTGAATAAAACTGAACATTTTTGACACTATTTGCTTTTTGCATTTACTCGAAATGTTAATGCCGTCGAAGATGCTCGTGAGATTTGTGTTGTGTATGAAGAAAGATCAATGCCTCAAAGTACTGGCTACCGTTGGTTTTCGCGCTTCAGAAGTGTGAATTTTGACCTTAAGGTATGGATCGCACACTGGTCGATAAACTGAGTTTGATGAAGAGTGATTTAATCAACTTTTTTTTAAAAATCCATGTCGAACGACCAGAGAATTGGCAGAGCAGATGGATTGTAATAAAAAATATTTGGTGAACAACCTTCACTCAGAAACCCAGCACTCGTGTGCCAAAATTTGATCCAACCAAGCGTCTTTTACTAGAGAGTTGAACTGAGTTTCTGCTTTGAAGCAGAGCGTAATCTAAAATACATGTTCTGTAAAAAAGATTAGGTGATGTATAAATCAGACATGTCTTGCTTCTTAGTGATATGACCAATCTGACGCCAGGTTTGGGGTTTAGGATGCATCCAGGTTGTTTTGTGATGATTCGACTGTTGAACGAGAGTGCTGCTGATACAAAGATCAAATTCCTTGAAGTTGGAAAAAGGCACAAACCATTTGAATTCATTTTACGCAGCCCATGCGGGCCAATGACACTAGCCACGTGAGAGATCCTTTCAAACTTGTGTATTGAAAGATAACGCTGACATTATGTCAGCGTTATTATGCGATCGTCAATTCCCTGATGAACTGAGGTCAATGATTTTGTAACATCGTATCCAGTAGTAAAGCTCACACCTGACTGTTCCTTCACTTTTACCACTCCATTAACATACTCAACTTCCACCAACCTCGTCGAGTTGAGATGTAACTGCAAACCGAGGTTCACTAAGAGCTCAGTTGGAAATATTATACTTTCTTAATGTACGTGAGATAAGAACAGTTCTGCGTTCTAGGGTGGTATCATTATCTTCTAGTGTTTTTATATTCCAAAAACCAAGAATATAATTTCTGCTTTTCCTTCTTACATTTCTTTGAATTTGACTGAATTACTGTATGACCAGACAGCTACAGTGCGCTTTCAAGTTTTAAAAATGAGCAAGCAATTTTTAGGGTTCGTTTTTTCACCCCCATTCCAGATTAGGGAAAGCAGTGCTGCATCTAAACAGATCTGCTTTGTCACTATAAGAGAACATGGACTGCACAATTGCTCAGGGGTTTGTGCAGGAATGGCCATCACTTGATAGACGCCACCGTGTAGAGCGCATGCTAAGAACTTCCAGTAGTATCCTCTAACTGTTGCCTTTACCAGTGATTTATATACCAGTGAGTTTGAGATAGCGAGATGGAAAAACATGACCGAAGAATCTAACTATCCACATAGATGATTTAACTACACTGGTGAAGGTTTGTGTAGAGACAGTCGCACTTTTTGAAAGTGCTGATAACATGGCGTTGGTGTAGGTATTTGTCACGGACACGACGAACAACACCCCTCAGGTTTTATTATAGCGGAGTGACCTCTCCGGTAATTCCAGTAAACACACACTTATATGCATATGTATATATATGAAACACACACATACGTATGTACACACACACACACACACACACACACACACACACACACACACACACACACACACATATATATATATATATATATTCGTGGGTATACACTGCTTATATACAACACTTTAAAATTTCCCTTCTCTGACTCCATACTCCTATGGCTTAGGGAGTAGCGACTCCGACTGACACCAAATCGGTGAAGTTTCGCTCCCGGCCAGAAGCAAGTGGATGTGTTTAGCCACACTGGTGAGCTGTGATACAGCGAAATAGGCTTGTCTGTGGATGAATAATATATATATATATATATATATATATATATTTCGTGTATCGAGGCAGCAAGTAATTTTCTAAACATATGCGGTTAAATATAAGAGACAATGAATGTCTATTATGTTTAATCATGAGCCGTTCTAAACGTCGTATTTTGGTTTAATTTCAGTTGATATATATATATATATATATATATATATATATATATATATATATATGATGACAACTTATTTACAGTGTATTTACATGACAAACACGCATACTCAGGTACATACGCAAACTATCTGACCTCTAGATGATACCTTAAAAGGTACTACTATTAGAGTAAATCGACTCCGGGCCAGAGTACTGTGTGTGAAGTGTTTATTTGTATATATATATAGATATATATATATTTATGCTCTCACACTCTGATTGATCACTTTGGAAGAATGGTAGACTTTGAAAAAAAAACAGTAGTTACTCTAGCACTTACGCATCGCTCATTCAGCAATGAATTAGAGTACTCTGACTATTGACATATGATACATCATACGCTAAAAAGTCTGCCTACTCCTACCGATTGCCCATAGCTCAGAGGCAGAATAGCTGACTGACGCCAATTCGGTCGGGTTTTAATTCAGGGTAAAAGCAATCGGATGTCTAACCGTGCTGATGAGCTGTGATGCAGCGAAACAGATCTGTCTGCGGATGACTATATATATATATATATATATATATATATATATATATATATATATATATACCCTCGATATCGCAACTTATATATATATATTATATATATATACCCTCGGTATCGCAACTTCATGCTAGCACAACCACCGACAGCTCCCAAATAGTTCCCTCTAGCAAATTTCACAGACAAAATAAAACAAGGATCAACCTGTTTTCAAGCACTTTCCAAAGTTTCCGAATTCTGGGATGACCTTATCAAGAATCACCTTCCTTCCAGATCTGTCTCTGGTGAGATTCGAAAAAGGAAATTTTTCCCCGTTGCCATATGTGCGTTGTGATGCAGTGGATATCGGTTCTCAATGAGAAATCCGGGACAGAGTCGATTTCGTTGCATTCGCTTACACGGAAATATCCTAAGAAAATTAATCTATCGCTTCTTCCTAAATACCAGATTTGGTTCCATAGCCTCAGTTTTAAACCGATCTACCGCAGAAATTAATGGCAAATTTCAGCTGAAAAATATTCTGCCTAGTCAGTCATGTCACTTTCTAGACATGATCGCCCAAGCCTAAATCACGTACAGCGCTTAACTAACTGATATCTGTAAAGGACTGATATCTGTAAAAAGCTGATATGAAAAAAGGCAAAAGGCTTAGCTAATTTAAACACATAAATATATATATGTGCGTGTGTGTGTGTTTTATGTTCTTGCGATAGTGCAGAACATATGACATCTTTGCATGTAATATTATAATATATATATATATATATATATATATATATATATATATATGCATAAATCTATGATCGATTCGAACAGTGTATATATATATATATATATATATATATATATATATATATACATTCTTTTTTACTTCTCACGCTTTCTTTCACATACTTTCACTGCTATTTTATCTCTTTCAAACACACTTGACTTTCTGTAATACTTATACTTTATTTTCTTATTTGTTTCGTACCAAACTTTTTTCATCGGAATACGTTCTCTCGGGACTTAACGATTATAATAAATCATTAAAAAATCTTACTTGCGTCTATGACTTGGCATTCAAGATACGCTATCAAAATTACAATTCATCATGTATTTTCAAGCAAAAGAAAATATAAATAAACACAATCTCGTATTGAGCAACACAATCATTAATATATCTCTGTGTGGGGGTAGTGTATGTGTACATATCTTAGTGGGAGAGAGTATCTGTATGTGTGTTTTGCGTGTGCATGCGTGTGCGTTTAACTGTATTTATATACAAATGTATATAATTTAACAAGAATTGCAAAAGATGCTCACAGTAAATATTGCCTTAGAAACTATGGCTTCCATACAAGCATATATGCACCACCCACATACTCTGACTCACCTTTCAAATCTTATTGTACGGGTTTACATATAAATTTTTATCTTTCTAAAACGAAAGTTTGGATTATATTTTATATTTTGTGATACTACACAATGCTATTGATTCTTTGTCTCCTCTTGGAATATTTTCTAAATACCAATAATTTTTTTTCGCTTGAAACAAGTTTTTGAAACCCAAAGCTATGTTTTTCATGTGTACACTCTTATTTTTTGTTGGCGTCCTTTCAATATCAGTATATATGCAGACATATAATTACGCAAACGAATTGTAGCATTGATATTATTAAGGAAAAGAAACGAATATTTTTTTCTATAAGCGATCGTTATTTTTAAAAGAAACAATAATAAAAGATAAATAATTGAAAACAAATAAAACTTCTTTGATGCTATTCCTCATATTCAATTTTTTTTCATTTACTTAGCTTCCTTATTTTTTTTTATTTTTTTATTTTTGTCGGGGTTGTTTTTACTAAGCTAGTCCTTGTCATTTATTAATATAATGGAATTAAATAGTTTTCAATGAAACTTAAAATCTTAGGTGCACAATATGGAGACTAGTCATTTCGGCACCAAAGACACTCTACTTCATTGATGTCTAATCTAACTAGATATTTAATAATCATACCTTACTCTAGCATAAGACCAGGTGTGAATAAAAGGTGAAATGTATATTTGATTTGCATGAAACTCCTAAGTAAGCAGAGCCTATCGATTTTAAAATCATTAAAGATGCCACCTACTTACGACTCAGTGTTCATGTATGGACAAGGGATTTGACATCATCTTTTATGACGGCCATGATTGTGCCATGTCTTGCATGAAAACTTCTCTATCTGATTTCTCAATTTTTAAACTGGTCTTTTATCTGCTACGTTGTATTTCTATTAGACAGCAATTCATCTTATTTTTTCTCCATCTTTGATCCTTTCTTTTTCCTACGTATCTCACCTTCTTCAATTTTTCTCGATTTGATGCTATACCTGAAGCTGCTCCATCCTCATTTTACACCCTTCTAAATTGATGAATCGGCCTGGTTGGTAATTATGTATTTTCCAGACTAAAGTCCCTTCTCGACAGACACAATATTGAAATTCTGTCGCTATTTCAAATAGCAAATATTCTACCAGTTAAAATCTTTACAGTAAGGACTCTTTATGACAAGTACACGTAACCTTTATTCGTTTCTTATCACATTCGTAAGAAAAAGGTTTCTTTCAAACAGCTTCTTTCAAAAAACCTATATTTGTGGAAAGGACTTTGCGAGGGCGCTTCCCTGATCATCAGAATTGTGACATTTTACACTTTTCCCCCTATTCCATGTTTTTATAATCGGCTGTGCACAAATAATTGTTTCCCCGATCGAGTTGCAAAGAACGATTAGCTCATCCGTATTTCTTTCTTTTTTCGTAAGACTACTGTAACTTTCGGAAATACCGACATTTTTGTCTTTCCCTTTTTTTATTATGTCTGTCTTGCTTGTTCCATATTTAAATATCATAAAATAACATGATTTAATCTGTATTCGATATTTTAATACCGTTAGATATATCAATAATCCACAGACAAATAAATGCTTCCCAGACCACAACAAATGTTATTTTAATTTTTTGTACCCACCCAGAACTTATTAAGAAGCTCAACTTCCCTTTGTTTTTATTATTATTATTATGTATCTATATTCTAACTCTCTCAAGATTGCATGGAAATATTCTCAATTTTGTTAAAACATTTTCTGTAAATATATTGATGAGGGTTTAGTTTTAGTTTTATTTGTCGTGTTCTTCTTAGAATTGCTTTATATTGCCTCTCACAATTGTTTAATGGTTTGTTACAGGAGGTTATTGTTTCTGTCTGAGACATAACCATTTTCCTCTGGCAAGTATTCCGCTTAACGTAGCGGTTATTGGTGCTGAAAATTGGTTTGTCGACCTCAAAAGGTAGCCAAGACCTATGCGCAAAAATACGCTTGTTACGCTATGAATATATCTCTTCAACTCCCAGCTAGAAAGATAGACTGAAAATCTAGTTTAGACTGTCAACCTGCCTAGGTATAGTACATCTTTGAATACCTACCTTCTGTGAAAATCACAGCAGTAGCACGTACCTTAGTTAGGCTCTGGGATAACAAAAGCATCTAGTATTAATGAAAAGGATGATGATAACTCCTAATTTTTCTTACAACTGGCAGTTATTATATCGACTTGTACATGGTTATACACGATAGCAAAATTAACTTTATAAACAAAAAAGGCCAGTAAATGTGAGAATGAATCACAGTAAAATTGTAATGAAATACTTTTAGGTGGATGAAATGTAGGTCGCTTAGAAATAATTACTAATCAGAGACTACTATGACATAGGTTACAACTGAAAAATAAAAAAAAGATTGTGATCGAACTTAGAGCAATGCCTTTTATTATCAACTTCCTAACCATATCGCTATAGCAGGCACCCAACGAAGAATGTTTCTATATGAAAGAGAAGTGAGGTAAACAGAAAAATCTGTCAAATAAAAGCTATTGACGGTATTGTTTAGTACTTTTTATCGTTATTTTTGAATTAGACTACGCATGCGTAGCAAATAAGACTTTCTTCAAGCAATGGGCATGCGTGAAAGGTAATAGAAATAATATAACAGCGACACCGATAAAAGAAAGAGACGAACAAAGGAATAATAAGGAAAAGTTAATGTTGCGATAAAAAAAAAGAGCGATAGATTAAGATTTGGAGAAAGAAAGAAAGAAAGAAAGAAAGAAAGAAAGAAAGAAAAGGCTTAACATGTTTGAAAAGTGGAAAAGGTGAGAAAAAGAATCAATGACGGTGGGGGAGAAAGAAAGAGAAAGAGAGAGAAATATAGAGAGAAACAAAAGTCCAACAATGTGACTGAAGGGGAAAATGATTCCGCTTTTGTTGGCCACGTACTAGCGTTGGCTGCACAACCGGAAGTACTTCTCTGATGCTGAAATTATCTCCAGGCAATAGAGATGGCGAAATTTCACTTTGTGAAAAGGGAAGGCAAGCCGACGCAGGCATTAATCTGAACTTACCCGTCATCGATTTTGGAGAATCATTTGTCCGCGAAACCTTACCTATGGGCATCTCTGACAGGTTTAATCCGTAAAAGCGGTGGCGAAAAATTTCTTGAGATTCTGAAATTCTCTTTATTTAATACGATGTCTCCAGTGATACTTTTCACTCGTTGCAAAGTTTTCTTCTCTCGCAGACAACTATGTGTCTTTTCTGGGATCTAATCAATGTCAACTTTTCAGGAACTCACAGTCTCCATCCACTTCCACGAGTCATTCATCAGTGTTTATTGTTGTGCACTTAGAATGAATAATAATTTAATATTGTTCCATATAAATCAATGCAGAAAGATCTGGGAAGAATATAGAATGACTGTCACAAACGTATCACCATTAATAATAACAAAACTCATAACATGACCGTCAGTGACAAATATTATGCTATTTAATGTAGAATAGTTATTAAAACCATCCTTTAAAAAACATTGAGAACGAGTCATATGCCTAAGTAAAACCTTTCGAATGATTACATTATTATAAGGTTTCACGGTTTTGGATGGTATTTTTTTGTTTTGTATTAGCAGGATATACTGTTTCATACTGTTTGAATTTTGACATTAGAATGCGTATTCGTAGCAAATAAAACTTTCTTTAAGAAATGGTCATGCGTAAATGGTAACAGACACAATAGAATAGTGACATCGATAAAAGACAAAAACAAATAAATAAGAAATTCAATGCTGTAATAAAGAAGAGAGCGTTAGACTGAGAGTTGTAAGTATTAGTAAGAAAGAAAGAAAGAAAGAAAGAAAGAAAGAAATTTATTTTTAAGTTGTTTTAACAAATCGTAGATAAATTCTTTTCATAATAAGTTATTATTGAGTTGTTATGTTATACTTGCATAATTCTATCAAGATTATTGATATTAATTTCTTTTCTGATTTTATGAATCTGATAAGACCTACGACAAGCATCATACATGAAACAATTAGGATAAGGGGGAATTTAAAAGAATTATGGATTTACTATGTTGTTACATAAATTTGTTTGTTTTTTAATCATTTATGTCAATACTTATTAATTTTTAACAGTTCTGATGTCTCATTTAATAATATATCCTCCTTCATTGTTTGTAAACACCTGCCAAAAATTCATTCTCGACGCTAGAAATCACTAGATTTTGATTCAAACAATAAATTAAGCCATTTTCTAAACTCTACATCGTTGTCGAATGAAACGCCCCTCAAATTGTTCGAAAGCTGCCAAAATAGGTGGTAGTTTGAAGGATCTATATCAAGAGAATATGGTGAATATGGCAGAAATTTCCAAGCAAGCTCTTTAATTGTCATGATGAATAATTACACTGTATCGCTGGCCAAGTCTTTTCAGACGAATTCTCACTTGTTCAACCTACAGTGTAGCCCTGACTATTTGATTGTTTTAAAGCATTTCGTCTCAGCACAAATGTCACTAGCAGATTTGACTGCTTTGTGACATTGATTAAAAGCAAAGAGAGGATGTTGAACATGTTCGATCTTGTCTGCTTTACATTCCATCTCAGTCTAATATGAAATAAAAATTCAATAACGTCGCACACACACACACACACACACACACACACACACACACACACACATATATATATACATATATATATATATATATGTGTGTGTGTGTGTGTGTGCGTGCGTGTGCGTGTGCGTGTGCGTGCGTGTGTGCGTGTGTGTAATAAAAATAGCTGGCCGCTCGCATCCGAAGATGTCGGACTTCTAAAGCGGCAAGTCAATCTCCGTTGCAGACGCCTACTCAGACGCATGTTCAACACCGATAGAGTTTATTGGTTTATATTGTAACTATACTTTGCAGATTTTTTAGAAATAAGCGCATAATCTAGCGTGATCGACATTTAGTTCAAGGCCTGTACGCTTAACTCCTCGATCACGATGACTTGTTACTTCACGCTTGCACTAACATCGATGAAATATACGGTCTATCCAGTTTCCTTCAATTACCGTGGTATGGTTGTCATACCCTTTCCACAAGTCATCGTATCCTTCTTGTCAAATCGGCATTCATGAGATACGAATCTGTCTTATCAACGATGCCTTCAGTTTATCTGTTCTTTTAAGTCAAATTTATTTGTATATATATATATATATATATATATATATATATAGAGAGAGAGAGAGAGAGAGAGAGAGAGAGAATATGTCAGTTTTTCTATATTTGTGTCTAAATCTTTTTCTCAAATGCATTCTGAATGTGCAGACTAGGATAAATAAACCGATAGAAGTAGAAATAGACTTGTGCTTTTTCAACACCTATAGAGTCCACCGCTGATGTATACTGCAACTATGTTGATCAACGACAGTATGATCAATTCCGCAGTAACGATGACTTCGTGCTAGTAGAACAATTGGCCACATCTGAACAGTTCTACTGACAGAATATGACAGAAATGTTTTGAGTTGACTCGTGGCATGATTTTCAGTCTTTTTCCAGTTGTGGAGAACGCTGGCATTGTCTTCTTAATCCGATAATATATAGAACACACCTTTCTTACAAATCGACGATCATGGTTGGAAAAGTGAAAACTTCTAAACGCTCGATCACGCGATCTCTCTCTCTCTCTCTCTCTCTCTCTCTATATATATATATATATATATATATATATACTCATCCGCAGACAGATCTGCTTCGCTGTATCACAGCTCATCAGTACGGTTAGACATCCGATTGCTTTTTACCCAGGATTGAAACCCGACCTACTTGGCGTCAGTCGGCCATTCTATCTCTGAGCAATGGGCGCTCGGTAGAAGGAGGCAAACTTTTAGCGTGTATATTATCATTATACACGCCCAAAAGCTGAGAGTGTTCTAATTCATTGCTGAATGAACGATGCGTAGATGCTAGAGTAGCTACTGTTATATATATATATATATATATATATAGATAGATAGATAGATATATAAGGCGCTAAATGCAGACAGGGGGTCTATCTAGATAGCTTAAAATTGACTGAAAGAAAAATAAGGATAAACCAACCATTTGGTGTAACTATAGATAATGAATCTATCAACAGAAAGATAGTTTGATATATAGTCATGCGTCTCATTTATATAACGGCAAAGAATAAGTACTTGATACATTGGTCATAAATATCATATTACTCTTTTGACAGAATAAGTGAAATCCTTCGTGTGAGGTCCGATCGATCCATATAAAAAACACTGACTTTTCCATGGAAACAACGTCAAAAATTAATTGAGTGGTCACTTTATTATCAGCAGTAAGAACGCTGTATCCGGTGTCGACTTTGCAATTGTGGATATCTAAGCTTGGAAGTAATTTCGCATGCTACGCACATTTGGAAAGAAACCTACATTTTGGGCATGAAAAGAACGCTTATGCATTGAAGAGCAATTCAAAACTTACAATGACACGAGATAAATTCACACACTCATATGCACATCCACAAAACTTATAAAGGTCGATTTATCTCTTCTTCGAACAGCTATAGGTTAATTAGTTGGATGTGCATTCTTTATTCACTATTATTTTAAAAATTTCTTGCAATCTAAAATTATTTTCTGGTTTTAAATAATCCACAAAAAATTAATAAACCGTGAAAAATAAATAAACTCATCTACACATTTTTTATCGCCAAAAATATTGAATTTATTAATATATAAATTTGGTGAAGAACTGAAAATAATTTGTTAAAGATAGTGGAAAGGAATGAGAAAAAATGCATCTCTGATTATGAATCGTTTAAAAATAATCATATTTCTTCGGTAGGTAGTCATTAATGGCACTCCGCATAATCTTTTTATTTATTATCTGTGATTTAATATAACTTCTTAGGAAATATAGTAGATTAATCTCGCTTTGCTTTCAAAATTTACCTTTTCCTTGACCCGTTGCCAACCAGTAGTAAATAGACAAGTCTACGTTTGCTATTTAACGCTTAGCCTGAGAAAGATAAGACGTATTCCTGTCTTTCACGAGAGAATAAGTGGGAATATGAACTCCGCTCGCCGGTTTCAGTTTCCGGACTAATAACTCTTACTCTACGCTCACGTCTTGAACATATATTTCTCCGTTCATTTTTGCAAATAGATAGCGTTTATGACCCGCGAATACTATGAGTTAATAGTTGCCACCTGCACTCCGTATTTGTTATATTAGCTTCTATGCAATAATCGATAATTAATATTATTCGCAACAATTTGAATAAAAAAGTCTACAATATATTTCTGTTAGTAAAGAACGGTTTTGTAACTTGTTGTTGATTCTTGTTTAGAAAACCACACACTATAATAATAACAAAAACAGATATGAGAGGAAAAATGTAAATAGATTGAATAAACGATATGCAACCTATACACGGTTAGTAGATTCAGGAATACTTGATAGGAGTCAAATATATACAAAATGTAAGCCCGGGTAATAATCTATATTCTTGCTGACCAACGAGCGGCAGTTCAACTGCTCTGACAAACACCAATTCTAACAACAATAATACAACGACACAACCGACAACTACCGTTCTCTGTAGGAAGGATTATTTGTATACTATGGAAGAGTCAATAGAGTGTGTAAAAAGGGGTGACTCCTCAACATAACTATTGGCATGTAAACAAGATACTTTGATCTCACCGCACGTTGAGATAAAACGGTAATCAAAATTATTAGCAAGCTGTAGGATTAATCCTTAATTAGTACCTAATTTCCAAAACCAAATAGTAACGTTACAAGTAGACTCTGAACTTTCAACTGTTATCGTAAAATGTTGTACTTCCAAAGATGTTCATTGCTTTAAACGTTTACTGAATCTCGTTTACAGAATCTCGTTGAACCCAGATCTCAACTAGAACTCACACACAGGATCCATCGTTAAAGATGGTGAAAAGAATGGTCTGCCTCTTTTATCGTTCTAAAAAGTACCTGACTCCCATATCCTGCTCAATCTTTCCAAATGTCTGCTCAGACCATCTAGAGTATTGTCACCCCATCTGGGTTAGAGCTGCTCAATCCCCACTTTTCAGTCATGACAAAGTTCAAAAGCGTTCACGAAGTTTTGTGGGGATAATTTATTTTCAAAACGACAACCCCTTTGCCAAAAGCGGAACGTTGCCAGTCTACCGGTAAATATATATTTATTTCCATGGTAAACGACGAGCTTAGTTCCCCCAGTTCATACCTTTACAAGTAAGACCCGCCATGTCACGTTCACATCGCTGAAGGTTTGATACCATATCTTGTTGATATCGGTTTCTCACACTATCACTGAAGTTAAAATGGGTCATTCGCTAGATTTGTGATCGATTGGGAATAGAAAGTGCTTCATGGATGCACGGGTGGTGTAATTAGTGACAACTTGGAATTTGAACTCGCAGAGCCTACTTCTAATTCCCATTTGGTTCGATATATTCTCTTACGCGCAAAACAGTCAGTTAATTGCCATATGTGATACACGCTTGGGCGATCATGTCTCAAAAGAGATGTGACTGATTGGGCAGAAGATTTTCCCGCAGTAGGTTATCATTACTTTCTGGAGTAGACTGGCTATAGATTCCAGTCTCTCCTGCTATTTAACTCAGTCCTTTCTAAATCACCCAGTGTAATTTTTCATTTTTTTTTATCTCTAACTCTGCTACTGTCTTCATTCCTGTTCACATCCTTCTCTTGCCCTTTCACTTTCACCCCCAGTAGATGGTTCATCTTACTCTTCACTATGCTCCTGTCTAAAACTTTAACTCTTATGTAGCCCTCTGCACATCAGTAGCGATACGACCTTGCTTGGATTGAAATGATTTAAAAAAAAAGCAATAGCTAGAGGAGGAAACGAGGGTATTTACGCGTAAGTGAATGCACCCAATTCAATTGGAATTCGAACTCAGCTCGCCGATTTTTCATTCCGAGCCGATATCTACTGCACCACAATGCACAAATACGAGTCGATTTTTTCTCTCCACTCCCAGCTATGAGTTATTTAATAGGATTGTATCAGTAAATCGTTATTATCTACAAAAGATACAACCTAAAAATGTTTTCTGGTTTTATATAACCTGCAAAAGATTGATAATCTGTAAACACCAAATCAATCAATCAAAGGGTTGAATCCTCATTTCCTTCGTATTCGATTTTGTAAAAATAAAATTGTATTCCGTCAAGTTCTTTTCGGGAACATCTTCTTTGTGGAACAGACTCCCAGAGGGTGCTTTCACAATCACTACTTTCTTAACCTATTGTCTCAACCGTTATATATTCTGCATATTATTTCATTAATTGGAGTAGATACACTAAACTATCGCCCGGTTCACACTCCACCCACGTCTATTGAACAGGTGTAGAGGCTCATCCCTTGCTCCCTGTTTAAAGGATGTGGTTTCCGGTTTTCTCTTCCAATCTTCACTTATTTTTTTGAATTGGAGTAGATAGACTAAACTATCGCCCGGTTCACACTCCACCCACGTCTATTAAACAGGTGTAGAGGCTCATCCCTTGTTCCCTGTTTAGGATGTGGTTTCCGGTTTTCTCTTCCAATCTTCACTTATTTTTTTCAATTGAAGTAGATAGACTAAACTATCGCCCGGTTCACACTCCACCCACGTCTATTAAACAGGTGTAGAGGCTCATCTCTTGTTCCCTGTTTAGGATGTAGTTTCCGGCTTTCTCTCTTCTAATCTTTTCACTTTTACGTAGCCCCCGGCACATCAATGGCGTTACCGCCTTGCTCGGGGTGATATGATTAAAAAAAAATATCCTCATAATCTTCACTTTCTCCTTCGACATTCAGTAACAGTATACATCGTGTAAATTTTTGGATTTGTACTGGTTGAATATTTCGTTTAAAGACTATATTTAGATTTGAACACGTATTGCTCTTGGAGTAGAAGAAATCGAGGTATAAGTCAGGCATCCGAGCATTTCATTTATTATTTTTTAATCTTTTTATCTTACAGATCTTTTCATGTAAGTCGAAAGATATGCATAACAGGGCATGTACATAATCAAATTATAATATATAGTGGTAGGGTACCGTAAGCTTGCATCAAAGTTTGTTAAAAAAGCAAAGAAAGGATAGGAATCTGCTATTCAATATCAGTCCTAATTTCCCAAATCGGAAACAAATTTCTTTGGGATAAACTTGTAAAGGCAGTGTGCACGGATTTGTTTTCTTCATTTTTTTTTTTAAATATGAAAAAAATAACTTTCATTTCTTATTAGCATGGTAGAGACATTTCTTTATAATTATTTTTTTTAATATCTGACCGAATGAAGTGTGCTTTCAATACGATCTATGGGAGCAATTCTTCTTCTGTTTGGTCGGTTGAAAGATGATCTTTTTAGTTACTCAAGCGTCACTCTGGC
The DNA here is from genome assembly GCA_037127315.1 of Ascarosepion bandense. Taxonomy (NCBI): domain Eukaryota; kingdom Metazoa; phylum Mollusca; class Cephalopoda; order Sepiida; family Sepiidae; genus Ascarosepion; species Ascarosepion bandense. Next base: position 981,027 of record JBBBDQ010000609.1, on the reverse strand, counting down.
GAAAATATTTTTTATCAATTAATAATCAATGATAAAAGCTAACGTATAAAAAACACAAGGGAAAATAGGAAAAATATATATGGCGTAAAATGTCCGCAAATTTATGATACCAATATGAAACGCTGAAGGACTTGAACGAAGAAAGGACAAGACTATGAAGAATATGATCTGGTGGACATTACAACTTTTGGCAGAAAAAAAAAAGAAAAGAAAAAATGGCCGAAAGAAATTGGCAGTAAAAAGAACACGAAAAAATACCTAGGAAAAAAGAAAATATATACTCACAAATAAAATAATCGTATCATAAAAAAATGTATAAACAAATGAAAAAAAAAACAGGAAGCAAAATAAAAATGTAAGAAACAAACAAATAATATATTTATATAAATTCCATGTGCTTCGATTTGATGTGTTGACATATTGAAAATATTTGCTTAATCCATTCAAGTCAGTATTTACTGTTAATATATTTTTTATCCACACTTATATCCAATTGATGCAATAAAATCCCGATAGATCAAGATGGTTGCGAAAATAGGAAAATACATAAATGGTTATTTCAGCTTTAATCTGTCATTGGGACGCGAATATCATTGGTTACTCATGAATAGGTTTGTAAAAATGCTTGACTTAATATGTCGTCTACGTTCATTGATTTCGCAGTGAAGGGCAAATATGTAACATGGCGCTGGACCAGCAAATATTGCTTCGTTTTAAATATGTATATAAAATGAGGGGAGCTTTAAGATAGGCAATGAAACAGTTACAAGTAATTAAATCGAATTTTTGGTAATAACATGTTGAAATGTTTTTCTATAAATCAATTTGAATGGCAGTGATAGCGTGGATATATATATATATATATATATATATATATATATATATTAATACAGATTTCATTGAATAACATAGACTAGTTCTGTCTATTTTGTGTAAGATCTTTTCGTATGATCTGATTAGCTTGATAGTGTTGTCATGAAAAGACGACAAGAACTTGCAGTAATTGTTGATTTTTTTATCAGGTTTGAGCTTTCGGCTTACATAAGCCATTATCAAAGGATGAACATTTAATATACAGTGAAGATAGAACATTTAAATTATTAACAGAGTGTAGTTATACAGAGGAAATGAAACAGGTCCATTTTTTTGCGTCGCTCATGGCCGCAGGCCGAGAACTTATGGTGTTAGTTTTTTTTTTTTAATCATCTCACCCCAAGCAAGGCATTCCACTGCCACTATTGCGCATGGGGCTACATAGGGAAGGTAAAGAGAAGGAGTCGTTAGACATAGGGAATGTCAGGAGGAAGGTGACAGATAAGTAAGGATAGCGAGGATGAGGGTTAGGCAGATGGGAAGAGTGCTTGATAGAATGGGAGCAGGTTAGTGTGTTAGGAGGTGTCTATTGACCTTACATTTAAACTCCTGGAGATTGTAGCCGTCGAGGAAGCAATCGTTTGGAAGAGAATTCCACAGTCGGGAAGTCCGAGGAAAGAAACTGTTGGAGTAGAAGTTACGGCTGCATTTTACTGTAAAAGGGTGGCATCTAGTTGCTTATCTAGTATCTCGTGCAAATTCGTATTTAGGGGGCACCAGTGATCTAAGTTCATCGGAGCAGAAGCCGTGAAAGTATTTATAGGAGAGACACAGGGGAGCCACGTCGTGCCGGTGGGAGTGACTGCAGGCGGTCTGCCAAGTCGGTATCTATCACATTACAGACCCTCCTCTGAACCTTATCGAGAAACCCGAGGAGAACAGCAGGGGCACCCGACCAGATATGGCAGCAGTATTCAATGCACGGGCGGATGGTAGATTTGTAAATGTGTAGGATAGATTTAGACGGAAAAAATTTCCGGGCCCTACACAGAGAACTGACTTTCATAGCAGCGGATTTAGCAATGGATTCGATATAGTCATTCCATTTGAGGTCCGCTGAAAGTGTGAGACCAAGGAGGCGTAGTGTTTTACTCTCTGGGAGGCAAGCCTGGTCCATGCTAATGGGAGGTAGGTGAGATTGTCGATGATGGTTAATTGAGAGTAGCTTCGTTTTAGAAGAATTAAAATTTACTAGCCATTTCTTACCCCAGTCCAATATGGATTGGAGGTCTTTTTCAATCTCGGCTGCGAGGTTAGCTTTGACGCCTACACCAGATTTTAGTGGGTTTTTGGTCAAATGAGAGTATAGTGGCATGAGGGGATTGGTCTGGAATTTGCTACTACTATGGGTGTAGGGGGTAAGTATAATAACTATGACCTCTCCCGTCGATTATAGGCATTGAAGTATGTTAGTGGAGGTGTCGAAATTTATTTTATTTAGGCTAGGTTTAAACTGTTTGATGTAGATAGCTTCTAGAATTTTAAGTTTTCGTTTATTATTTTCTTGTCTAAGTATATATGTATTTTCAACAAGTGTTTTCCTAAGAAGTGTGTGTTGATAGCCGTGGTGTTTTAAATGTCGGAATATGTTAGAATTTTTATTTAAGTGTAATGTAAGCCTCCGCGAAAGCGAGTTAGTAGTATGTCCAATGTAGGTATTATTTTGTTTGTTAGAGATACATTCTCGAAAGGGGCATTTGAATTTATACACTACATTGTTTTTTTGCAAATTGCTAACGGTAGGGGAGGAGTCGTTGCGGACGATTGAGTTGGATGTTGTGGATTTAGCGTAATATATGATAAATTTAATTCTTTTGTTGGAGTCTGTCGGAGAGATATTAGTGTTTATGAGTTTTTTTAGGATATAAACTCATAAACACCAAATAAATAGACAGAACTTATCTATATTATTCAATGAGACCTGTATTAATGAAAAAATGCTGCTAAAATGCACACAATATATATATATATATATATATATATATATATGCTGGGGGGTGTATGTGTGTGTGTATTCTGTGTGTATTTCTTATGCCTATAAACTTTATTTATAGTGGGTACATGTGTTTGACCTATTATCACTACAATTTTTTAGAAGTGAAATTACTGAGAACCAGCCTCGATCGAGAAGTCATTCTAAAGAAATGTTGTGCCTTCTATCACAGAAACCTCCATTTAATGTCATTGTTTATTATAGCTGTTTCACTTTTAGCTGTGTTATTATTATTCATATTAATTTCGCTGTTAAGAAAATAAGCGAAAATCAGGTAGCAACTGAAATACGTCAACTCCCTAAAACTGACGTTTAGAATAATGTTGAATTAAGAAAATTATTTTTAATTACATTTCAGGTATGAAATGAAAACATAGATACGTAGAAGTCCTAACGAAATGTATACAATCCTTAAATAAATAAACTCTGTCGAGAGTGTAGCACCATTTTCGGCTATAGTAGCGATTTCACTAAAGAAAAAAGCGATTTGGATTACTATCGAGGCGCACAATATTTCTTTAGTAGAACTTTTCCATCTAGGACAATTGTTATTAATTTTACTAGCTAAGTATTAAAAATATGAATATAAACTTAAATACCTGCACTTTAAAAATAAAGTTTACATTAATAATAATAATAATAATAATAATAATAATAATAATAATAATAATAATAATAAGTATAAATGATATGTTACATATGTATCCTTTTCAATCATAAGGTTTGGTTTTAGTGACGATAATGAAGGTAATAATTAGGCTGTTGTCTTTTTAATTTCCAATCCTATATGGATAAAAAGGTGCTTTTGATATATTTATTGTTACTTAAAGAAAACATTTGATTATTGAAACCATATTTCCAGTTATTTACAGTTGCTGCAATATAGATTTAGCATCATCATTCGAGTGGATGCAAGCTCTATAAATAATACAATATAAATAAACCTAATCTACTAATTAAAAAGTGAATTAGTGACCACATGCTGCACTAGAAAAAATACTTACTTACATTCTTCCGTCCTGATTGATACATATTCCTCCATACATTTGTCTATTTCTTTCCCCCTCCCTTATTTCCCCCATCTTTTTTCTTTTTTATTTCTTTTCTTCTTTCTTTTCCAGCAAATATTAATATAGATAATTATGAATTACCCCGCTTTAAATTCATTTTCTTGCATTTTAATATTTTTAATTTTTAATTTTAATTTTAATTTTTATATCTCCATATAAATATCTCCATATAAATTTTGTCTATTTAAATTTTACTCGTGATGAATTAAAAAATAGTATCCTAATATTAAAAAATTTAACTCCCATGAGCTTAAATTCAAATTTCTTAAACGGGCAGTTCGTAATATACACCGGATGATTGCATAACCTATGAAACTCCGAGTTTTGGCATGGATGTAAGATAACATATATATATATATATATATATATATATATATATATATATATATATATTGCATGAAATTATTTTTCACGTAGATACATTATTTATGCTCTCGCTAGTCAACAGAGCACTATAGGGAGAGGCAGACTTAATAAAAACAGGAACTACTTACGGCTTTACGCTACGTTCGTTGATTAATGAACTGAACGCAGTTTGGTTCGGCTTCTAAATTGAACAATATCATTAACTGGTTGTTTGTTTACATCCTGTGAATGACCTGCTATGAAAGCTGCCTTCTCTGACGTACGCCGATAGTGCAGTGGAAAATATTCATCTGATGACAGATCAGTCGGATTTCAATCCCGGTTTGAAGCAAGCGGTTAATCTAGCTGCACTGAAAAGTTGGGTTACTCAAAACAGGCTTGTCTGCAGATGATTATATATATATATATATGTGCAAAAATATATTCTGCTTTGATCGATTCGACGTAAACAAAATATTTCCTGTCGAAATGAGTCATTTTCATCTCTTTTCTAAAGGCTATGATTTACAATAACAGTAGCAAACTGAAATTAGGCTGCAATCACTTGAAAGAACTTCTAGCATCTTTTACAATTTATACTTTGTTAATTCTCTTCCGTTTCTTAGAGAAATTATGGAAATCTCTCATTGAATATAATCATAAACAAAACAATACAAAAATCCAACTTTTTATTGGCGTGTTTGTCCTGCATTCTGCTTTAGTTTATCAGAAACTGAAAAATATGTCTTGAAGCGAAATCATTTTTGTCAACTATGAAACTATTACTCATTATATTTGTGTTCACCGGTAACTCCTTCAAGAATTGAAACATACACCTCTTCTAAGTTCGCATTTATTGCCGGTATTGAATAATTGCTAACCCTAGGTTACGAAGCGGCAAACAATAAGACCGTAATTTATTAAACCTCACTCGTGTCGACAACAAACCCAAAGTTATAAAAACAAGAAACATTGAAATTAAAGTTATTTGACAAACTTTAAATTGCATTCTCATAAATATAACAGGAAGTCAAATTTTTGGAATCTAAGTTCAAGAAATGTATATTCTAAATGCGAATTGATTTTATTTCTTTCGAAAAAGAGAAGATAATCTATTGCCTGAAGCTAAAATTTTTATCCAGGAGGCTTATCCGTTTGTCTTCTTTAGAACTATATGACTGTCATGATTTAAATAACTATTTAGCACTAGTCTTTCAATGAAAATATATTCAATGTGAATTTAGCAGCTACACCAGTTTATACTATCACATCAGAAGAATTAGGTTTGAGTTTAGTGCGGAAGTAGATTTCGAAAAAATGACAAGTATAAAATAATATATCAAAGAATACACCTTTTATGGCTTGAATATTAAAATCTATTATAATTAATAGCATAGTACTAGTAAAAAATAAAAGCATTATTTCTGTATGGATTAGAACAGATCAATGTTTAGTATCTGTTCTTTCCTCTTTGGCGTGTTTATATCTTCGCACAGTCCACAGAAAATTGAGAAATTCTTGATATCAGGAATTTAAATCCTGTAGTCAGGAAGTCCTGAAGAATCACCTTCTTCATATAAAAATATAATTAGCCAATGGAATACTGATGTCAGCATGAGAGTGGTTGTGGGAATTGGGAAAATTTTGATTGCCCGTGGTAGCCCCACATTTTTCTATTGTGGGAAGGTGAGTAAATGTATTATCTTTTCTCATTGGTTTGTAATACCTGTTTACGTCTCTAAGCTACGAGGCAAGCGGCAGCCTCTTCTTCAATGGACTAAAATTAGAGGGTTGGTAGATACCGACACCAATGTAACAGGCAACGTTTGTCCTTGGCCTGTATGTAAAGACCCACTACATAAAATCGACCTTGTTACCCTATCACCGTGAGAAAATGGGTGCATTTAAAGCTATGAGGTATTCATAGTTACGTGGTTTAAAAACGCAGCGGCAGCGTCTTTGCCATTGCAGTGGGCAATATTTGTTTTTGATTCATATGTCCACTTATATACACCACACGCTGATCAGCCCACATTGCGAAAAAGAAGCTAGAAAAAATAAACGAAGGAATAGATGATCGTGATTTTGTTGTGCAAAATTGTGGCAATTCAAAAGTTTGAAATTTTCGTCTTTACCTGGGGTCAAATGCTGATTACTTAAGTCACTGGTAAATAAAAAAGGAAATTTTCAAGTAGATTCAAATCAATAACGATTAAACAATCAGTGTATGTGTAGTATGCGATCCACGCTATGGATCGAATTCGCCGTTCAACTGAAAGCTTCATTCTAATAGGCGTTGATCTGCAGTGACACCAGTATGTATTAGACGCTCCCTAAGAGCTACTAGAATAAAATTTGTGCTAAGTGTCACATCAGAGAACTAGCTCAGCCAGTTCAATTAGGATCTTTTGTGGAAAATAACTTCATATCTACCAGGCGCAGATCTGCGCCTCTCTGCGTCTCCTTAAGATAGCTAACTTCAAAATTGTAAAAAAAATTAAAAAAAATAGAAACCTAAGTATAAAGTTAATTTTTCAAAATGAGAAATCTTTCTTGTAGCTTTTATTTTACTTTTCATTTTAAGCTAATAAACTAAATGTAATATTTCCACTATGCAAAACGTTCTGATCTATTTTGAAAATTAATTTAAACCGATTTTAAATTTATTGGAAGAATTATTTTGTTGCTTTTTCTAAATCTGTTGATTTCCCTCTTTTTTTATTAATTGTCTTCCTAATGTTATTCTCTTTATTAAACCATCTTATAAAAATAGAATATACTTTTCTGAAACTTTATTTAAGGAATATTAGCTGATTTAAAGAATAACACTGGGGAATAAATTTCAATATTTTATCTATTGAATTACATTTGACAGCTCTATGTAATTTGGGTACGTTGAGCACAAATCTTCATTCGGTTTTGGTCTATTGGGATCTGATTTTCTCACAACTCTTTCTCTTTTGTCGTATTCATAAAAAGGGTTTTCTCATTAATCGCTAATTAACTGTAACTGCTTTCTGCACTTACACATTATGCAACTAGGTTTTTATCTAGGTATCTCTACATATTATGGTATTGTTGCATTAAGCATACTTTTATGTACAACTCTAAAATATTTTTAATTTTGTCATTTTAACCAGTTTTAATATTAGTAAATTAAATTAGAAATATCAATTCCAAAATTTTCTCCAGCATTCATGTTTTCTGTAGAATATTCAAGAGGGACAACTAAAGCATATAAAAACGACGCGTTAAAGCTTCAAGACTTAAACAGGAAAACTTGCTTACTTCAAACATATACATTTCATTTTACAGGAAAAGAAGAACTTCTTAAATATTTTAAAACAGAGGATAGTTTAGTATACTGCTGCGACATAGCTGCTTTGTTAAAGAAGATAGAGCATGAGTCTTACGATGCAAATCATTGGCGCATGTTTTAGACAGTTCGAAAAGAAGCCTTAATGTGTCTTGTTGCATAATGGCAATCTATTCGGTTCCATGTCGATTAGGCATTCACTAAAATTAAAAGTAAAAGTATGAACATATAAAAAAGGTTTTAAATCTTATCAATAATAGTAAGCACGAGTGAATCTTATGTGTTAACTTAAAAATGGTTAATTTTCTGCTAGAACAATAAGGATAGTATACTAAATATCCCTGCTTACTTTGCATAGATATGGAATAACATTATTTTAAACAAATCTGGCCAGTATGAACATCACTTACAGTCAGAGGAAAAAATACTTAATTAATCCACCTTTAATGAGCAGAGATAAAATCTTATTTACTTCTCTTTATATCAAACTAGGTTACATTAAACAATATATAAAATTTTAGATACGAACGGCGAGTGTTTCAAATACATACCTTAAAAATTAACAAGTTTAAGTTTTTTCACTGTTCACAAATAAGAACATTAATTAAAGACAGCAATTTTCTTAATATGAATAGACGCAAATCATTCCTGGTTCTCATATATGGACTTGATCGAAAAGATTTTTATTAATTATAGAGCAGATAACCACGAAGAAATTGTGAAAATAATGAAAGGGACTAGAAAGAGTTAGGTTGTAATATAAACGTAAACATGCATTGCTTGAATAGCGATTTTGTCCAATTTCCAACTAATTTAGTCGATATAAATGACGAAAAAGAGGAGGAATTCCACCAAGATATCAAAATTATATAGGAGGGGTACCAAGGCTGATCAGATACCCACATGATGGCTGATTGCTGGTACTTGAAAAGAAGCCTGCTATCAACAGGAAAATACACTAGAAGGTCTTGTAAAAGAAAATTTTGACCACAGTGAAAGCTTCTTATATGTTTTTATTATTATTAAGTCATTCCTATTGTTATATTGTCATTTTACTATAGTTTGGACTGCTTGCAGTCATTAAACTTGAACAAAATAACACATGACTTAATTTTTTGTTCTAATTTGAAAAATCTGAAAAATACCACAAAATTATTGTCAAACATCAAGACATGACAGAGCCAAACAAAGCTGAAATTCAAATTCAGCGCATCCAAATTAACTAGAAGTGTCAGCTATCATTCAGTGAAATACGTCTTCTCCACTATAAGTATATTTGAAACAGTATTAACTTTAAGCTTAAAATATATCAAAGATATTTTTTTAATTCGACAATAGCTCTTTAACGCGTTCGCAAATTAAACAGTTTGAGAACAGATTGATATTTATCTAATGCAGTTCTACTGGGTCTTTCAATGTTAAAAAATAATTGAATTAACATGAGCGGCTTTTATACAGGGTTTCTATTAAGTTCCACTACTATTACAAGTATTTATTGCTCAGATTCTATATGACATAGAGTATTGCAGTTTTTTGTAAAATGTTGTATATCTCCTCAAGTTTACATTCACAGCTTTTATTCACTACATTCGACATGTGCACCTCTAGTTGCCCTCATAATGTCAAGACAATATTCCATCTCCTTTAATGCGCACTGCATCAACGTCAACTGCTTGGACAATTTCAACAATACGTCTACGAAGTGTGGCAAGATCACGAACAGGAGTCTGGTAGAAAAGATTCTTGACGTGCCACTAAACATTGAGCCTTCTCATTTGGTGTCGTATTATATTTCAATTTAATCTAATTTTTACCTTCAAAAATTTATGTAATAAAAGCTTAAAAGTTTCGTTAACAATTAATGTAAATAAAACAAGGCGTAAAAACCTAAATGTAAAGAAGATTGAAGATGTGTACAACATTTGACAAAAAAATGCAATACACTTTGTCATATGGCTTCTGAGCAATAAATACTTGTAATGTTACTGGGACTTTATGGACACCCTGTATATGAATTTTAAGTCATCAGGAATCTTAAAAATTTAAGAAACACTTCTAATGTTTTATCAAATTTTAAATATTTCTGCCTGTAAATTTACTAGCTAACGCTCTTATTTTCTTAATGTTATATATGTTCAACGGAAAAATAGAAAATCATCATGTTTATACATATAAAAAAAATCTAAATTCCTTTTTAAAATTTTGGTGCGTGATGATTTCAGTTATGACTATCAAAAATAGTTTTACTTAATAACGATACGCCATAACTCATACAAATTAATAACGATACACCATAACTCATACAAATTAATGCATAAAATTAAAAGATTTAAAATTTTATAAATTATTTTAATAAAAATTTTTAAATAAATAAGAAAACACTTCTTGTAAAAATTCATTATTCATCTAAAATGTCGTAGGAATGTCCATAATATATATTAATCATAAAAACAATTAAAAGCTTTTCTAATTAAATAATGTATTAGTTTTTATTACTCATTTTACAATTCAAAGCAGCTTTTTGACAAATAAGTTACTGTTTGAAAAAAATAATTCATTTACATTCTTCATGGACTTTACTTTTAACTAATATAAATATGAAGCGGAACAAAATTTAATTTCTCGAAATTTTATTAATTAACTAAGTGTTGAGTAACAGATATAAAAAATAGTTCTAACAAAATTTTCTAAAAAATTCAAAAAGATTCTAAAATAAATTCCTAAAAATTTTATTAAAATCCAATAATTATTTGATTTTTGCAAGAATATATAAAACATTGTTTTTTACCGCAAAAATGACACTAAATTTTCTAATTCTAAACTTTAGCCGAGCTAAGGACGCAAGAAAACAAGATTTTTAACAAAAAGTTCAAACGTGCTAAAAAGGACTAAAAAAATTAATAAAATAATAAAATATAATTTGGTCTTTCCTCTTAATATCAACATAAAAATGTTGACAATAAAATTTTGATTTTATCAAGTTTAAGGCTTTTTTCATCGCGTTATTTCCTTTATTCGGCGAAATATCGTAGATATTTATATAAGAAAGAATGGAAACCCAGATTTGCTTCTGATATGCAAGCGGGAAGGCAATCGGATTACAAGAAGGCTATCTTTTCCCTCTCTGGAAACGCAGAGAATGTCTCACATCCTACCATAATAAAAATACACGTTCAAAAAATGCATGTAACGCTACACACTCCCACGCCGATGTTAACTGATAAATATCAAATGGATATAAAAAATCATTTTACACATGAAGGATTTAGGTTACTGTTTTTATTATTTGTTAAAGAACATTCATATTTTGTGATAAACGTCTTTCAGTGTTGAAATATTTCGAGATTTAAATTCTACTGACAGGATTTCAGAAATAGTGGAATGAATAAGAGAAACCTACGAAATGTAATCATGCGGAATGTTCAGAGGGATTAGATGTCGTTGGAAGGGGGCTAAATATTTAAGGAAATTAAATGGCGAATCCAGCGAAGACATGAGCAATTGATTCCTATTTTAATAGTGAATCATTTAAAGAGAGATGAGTAAATTTAGTTGCCATTATGATCAGAAATATTAGAAGCTGGTTATTTCTATAATGATAAAAGCAGGAATTAAAATGATTGCGCAAATCAAAATATTAATAGCAAATCAACGCCAACAGCAAAGCATATTTGAATGATGATTGGTTAAAAATCAAAAAACCGGGTGACTAATTATGACATTTATTTAAGCTTTATCCAAAAATGGCCATCTTTTAATCAGTCAGAAATTAAATAAGTTACAGGAAGAAGTCTGCATTACTAAATTAATAATTAATTGTGTATTTTTTAAAGTTTGAATTAACTGAATGAATGAATTAACTGTATCTCTTCAAGTGCTGTGAAACGAATAGAGAATATATTATTCACAATTCAGAATGTTTGAAAGTCCTATATATTAAGTGGTTTTATTTCAGATCGAAGGATTTTATATTTGTTACCTTATAAAGCATAGAGAAAATAAAACACACAGACACACACACTCACGCAAAACAAAAGATGGTATGCAAATAAAAGATTGTAAAATATAAATCAAGTCAAGATGAGAAATCTGCAGGCTGATAAATGAAACGACAGAAATATATTTGGAGATATTTAAGTAAAAAATAATAATTCTGCTTGTGTCTCTCTTAGTGAGTACGACTGTTACACGCTGCCAATACCTTGTAAATAGTGGACTATTGTGATTTGATTGTGTAGAAAGACGGAAACGCCATATTAGAGACGTTATTTGGTTTAAGTGATAAAGAAAGAAAGAAAGAAAGAACGAAAGAAAGAAAGTAATTTAAAAGTGTTTTAAATACGCACTATTTGTAAGTGCGTTTTATAGCCTCTAGTCAGTCTCGACCAAAATGATCGTAAATACATACGTGCATACATAAAGTTCAAGCAAAGGAGGAAAGACATTTGAAAAATAAAATATTAAAAATTCTTGAAATATTCACAAATTAATACATTACATTCAAAAGTGAATAGATTCGGGCATTTCTAGATTGGCATGCTCCAATTTCACGAGGTTGACCAAAAGTAAAGAATTTTGTGATATGAAGAGTTTATCGTTGTAGAGATGAGATTAAAAAAAAAGAAAAAGACATACTCCCTCCAGTGAAGAAAAACTTAACACTCTGTACCTTCAAGAGTACTGGTGTTAAGATGGCCTGCCCAGGTTTTCTGAAGCTAATTTTAGGGGCACGTTTTTTAAATAAATAAAGAGTTGGAATTTCAATAAGTCTGATACTGGTAACATTATTAATATTAAAGTCGTGGATTAACCGGTATCTTTTTCACAATGATTTTATATCGGTGAATACGTCATATCATTTGGCTTATCATTTAATCTACCTTTAGATTAGTTTCATACAAAAAAATTAGTTAACCTGCTACGTTTTCATTTCTTTTACTTTACGAAAAATGTTAATATGACACAATTTTTACACTTTACTATCCTTTTTAAAATTAAGTGTTCATTAATTCTTGACTAGCCCATATGCCTTCTTCTACAACACACGCGTGAGCGCGCGCACACACAAAAAGACATATATATATATATATATATATATACAGAACATAAATTTATTAGGTCAATCTTAGCTTAAAAAATATCATTGAGAAAATACGTAGTCATTTGTTGTTGGCACCTGAACAATTACGAAAAATTTCGTCCACAAATCTCCGGAGTTGAGATGCTGAATATTACATTTTATATATATATATATATATATATATATATATATATATAGAGAGAGAGAGAGAGAGAGAGAGAGAGAGAGATTTTCTTTTTCAAACAAGCAATTTTTGTAATTAAAGTACTCCGTGTCAAGGGATAAACATTTATGAATAATATGACTTATTTTATTACGTATCTTGTCTCTGTTTAGAGTCTGCAATGATTACATCTACGCTTCAGTAGAGTCGACTCAGTTTTATGTGAAGAGTTGGTGTAATATCCACGAATCTCAGTAAATTCGAGACAAGTTTGCGTTAGAGTTTCAGTTCCTGGACGAGACTTAAATCGATTTTCAACATAAGTCGGAGCTCACATACTGCACATCTCGACTTGGTGTAATGGTTAGCACGCTTTTCTCGCTATACCTTATTATAACTGAGTAGTGAGGTCGATCCTCAATACTTTCGGACTTGTGCTACATCTAAGCGGTGCTTAGAAAATCACCATTAGTAACTATACCTAAGCTAACGCATTTCTAAAATCATAATCCAGTATCATAAAATCCTTGTAAAATAAAAAATAAGAAATAAAGAAAAGAAAACAATTGCATTAATGATCTTTCTATATCAATAATTAGACGACTTTGCTGCTTTGTGATCACAGTTGTCTGCATAAAAGCATATACTTTCAGATACAGTATGCGATCCTTATCGCCGATGATTGTTGAGACAGTCGGGCGACTGAGATCCAGCGTGCGTCCAATGTTCGTCGTTGTTTCGCCCTTCTCTGACCGTTTTATTATATCTAATTTCACTTCCATAGAAATGGCTTTCCTTTTTTTCGAAGTATTGCTCCTAGAAGAATCGGATTTACACTTTGGAAATAAAGGACTATATATATATATATATATATATATATATATATATATATGTGTGTGTGTGTGTGTGTGTGTGTGTTTTGAACGTAACAGCTTCATCAAAACAGAATTATATTTCACAAGAAAAACATGAGCAAAACAAAAGATAAATCTTGTTAAGTGTCTGAAAATAGTTATTTTTTTTTACTTCAGAGGCATTTTCATCGAAATTAGATTAGATATAAATGTAAAAATGAACACTGAGGTCAACTTCAAATTAGAATCGTCTGTTTCCTGGCATAAACACAATCTTCAGGCAATGTATGTTAAGATTTGGCTCGACAATTTATGCGTGTTAGTTAATGATGCATGATGGGTAGAAAGGTCAAAAGTAAGAAAGGTTGGAATTAGATTATAAATCATTTCGGATCAATTTCTATTTATATATTTTAGTATTTACATATTCTACATTGTTTTAGTAGTAATTTACTAAGGAGTAAATAACTGAAATATCACATTTGTAGATGTATCGGATCATTGCACTTTCAATTCTTCGATATAAAATTGTGACTACAAAAGTTTTTGTTGTGCAAGTATACTGACTTTGTTGTTAAATTATAACTCTATTTTATCCTTGTATATTCCTTGCTTTAATTTTCCGGATGTCACGCCAGTTTATTTTCAGGGAAGATGTTTATGTTCTATTTTTTCCTAGTCTCATGTTTTGTTTTCTGCTCACTAAATTTTAAACTGTTTTGAAATGTTTCTTAATTCTCGCCTACATTCCCTCAAAAATCCTTTACGTCTTTCACCCATTTCTCCTTTTTCGCAATTTCTCTCCAGTTTATAATTATTGTACATATCTATCGGTCAGAAAGCTTAACTGATTCCAGCATTGAAGAGCTAGAGATCAATCAGATAATACACTTTGATTCTCGGTTAAAAAAGCGTATTTGTCGGACTCACAAACCAAATGAATGATAATGCAGATATTTAAAAAATAATTTCAAATTATTACTCTCAAAGGGTTGTTGTTCAAGATCAAATTGTATCAAGTTATTCAATGCTACAAATGTAATCATTTTTCTTGAAATTAATGCAAGTCACAAGAGCATTTCAATGAAGGACTTTACTGAATGAAGTATGTGAAATGAACATAAGAGGTGAACGTGAAGATTATGAGGATCTATATGATAAATAACAATCGAAGCTAGATTTTAAGAGGTGCAAGGATGAGCGTAGGGGTGCAGTGAATATCGGCTCAAAAGCAGTAATCGAAAAGTCTACTCCGAATTATAGTTGCATTCACTTACGCACACTAGTTTTGGGAATAGTATTAACCTTACTCTTTTCTCAAACAATGGGTTAAATACAAAGATAGACTGGTTTCTAAAGCCTTGGTTAGCAAACAGTCTACCGCAAAATGTAATGGCAACCTACTGTAAGAAAATCTTCTACCTAGTCAGTCATGTCTCTTTCGAGACATGATCGTCCAAGCGTGTATCGATTATAGCATTTAACTGAAGGTTTCCACAAAGTAGCAGTTGTTAGTGGAACTTTCTTCTTAACAGGCTTTTTTATTGCAATAAAATTTCAATGGATATTTATTAATTGGGATCATTTCGTAAATATCAAACACACAACTATGCACATGCGCGAACACTGGGATTGCTCCGAAAATAATACTTTCTACTTATTGCGAGTGAAACTAGGGTAGATACAAGAGGAACCAAAACACCGTTGGACACAGAATGAGTTTTCATTCCCAAAACACTATTTCCCACAACTTTATCATAATTAGTTATACTTTTACAGATGCTCTTCATTTTGTGTGCGAAAATCTCTGCAGAGCTGCCCGGAATTTGGTTTATCATACACATTACTATCGTCCTTGCTGAAATGCATTATTGGTTTACCGCCATATCATGTTAAAATACTGGTTACCGTAAGTTCCCAGAAGTTAAGCAACGTCGAATCTGGTCAGTACATAGGATGACTGCTTGTGAATACTATGTGCTGTAAGCTTGGATGTGCGAATAATGTAATGGATCGAGAGTGTTAATCGTGTCGGGGGGTGGCTGAGTTTTAATTTCAGTTGGTTTACTTATGCGCAGGTACTCTTAGGAAATGTATTAATTCACCCCTTCTCCCCACAGCTATGAGTTTCTCTAAGTCATTATTATATTACAAAGTTTTCTTATAATCTAAAAATATTTTCTGCCTTTAAATACCCTACAATTGCTCTGTTAAACCATTTAATCAAGTATGAATTGCACTACCCACTATCTGTGCCTACATTTAATGTCTGACCACCATAAAAGTTCAACAAGCCTCGATGAATGCCTAAGAGTGAAATATTTTAGCAAGGATTAATGCAATGACTCGTCACTTCTTCCGACGTTTTTTCGTGACAGTTGTGATTTTTCCAGACTGCTGATAAGGCAATAAAAATTATGAGTTCTTAGTAGGATGATTCAACTTCTGCTACCTATTCTCAGCATCAATCTTCAACTTTATTCACCGAGAAGATTAAATAAGATGCATTATTTTCGGTGATAACTTCATACTTATACTCTGTTCTACCAAATAAAAGTGCCGACAAGTATTTAATTACTCTTGGAATCCCCTCCGACACAGTCCTTATTTATTATGACTTTTAAATAGTTTTCGTTAAGGAATATTCCTTTCCTTTTTTTTTTCTTTTTTCTTTTTTTTTTTTTGCACTGCCTGGATCGAACTTGGTAAAATAGAATATGTAAAAGGATTCTAATTGTTGCGCGTCAAATTTAGCGCTATATTTGTCTATATGTCAGTCTTTCTAAACTAGCAAACTGGAATTACATATGGCCGCCTCCATGTGTGATTAGTTCAATCTTGATGCCCATAATTGTAGTCTTGTGCTAAAACTCAACTTAACTAAGCAAAATAAAATATAAAATGAATTGTTTAATCTTCATTGCCATTACACTGTATTGTAGACTTCACAAATCTAAATACAAACTATTTTGAACTTCCTTAATATTTTTCCTGCAATTGCTTTATAGTCGGACGTCTTTGTGTGGGATAATGCTTACTGATATAGTCTCTTTTATGATGACTGGTGTAGGAAGTTCTGTCTAAACTGAGAAGACTGCTTTCTGTTTTATAGCGATAAGAATAGGCCATAACTTACTCATAGTTTTAACACGGTTGTTGTTGATAACAAGAAAAATGTGATGATTAATCAAGAGATATTTGGCCTAAAACATGTTTTAGCAAATCTTTCATTGAAAAACAGAAAATAGGACTTGTCGGTAGTTATCAAATGAAGCATATGCTACGGGAAAAGTAGGTTTATTACTTTACCTTAAATATTAATTATTCGGATACTGACTTGCAAACATTTATATACAAAGTAGATCCAGAGACACCAGATTTTCTTGTAAATTTACTTTCTCCTAAACTCATTGAAGCTAAGTATGATTATCTTCAGCTGGTAATTCACAGTGTTTTTCTTCTGTGAAACTATGCCAAAATTAGACAAAGTTTAACTTCCGCCTCTTGTACACCAAATCATCGCGCGCCTGCTTTGGAGATAACCATCGGAGGTTCGTGTCTCTGTTTACACTCGAGAAACTTCCTATCCTCAACGATATTTATTCCCAGCATTCCCCACTATCTGAGCTACAAAATTCTCTCCCTAAAAATCGAGAGTGCAAGATATTTTGAAAAGGTAAATTAGTCGTTTTTATAAAAACTTGAAGAGAAACAAAGCAGCGGGACCTGACGGGATTGTAATAGAGATGTTGATGGCTCTAGAAAGCTTTGGTATAAACAGATTATAAAATAATAAACGAACTCTACAACAACGACAATATACCGGAGAACCTAAGCAGTTTAGTGTTCATAATACTACCTAAGAAGTCAGGTGAAAAGAAATGTGAGCTCCATTGAACAATCAGTTTAATGAGCAACATAACAAAACTCATTTTCCGCATTCTGATGAACAGAGCGCGCAGCAGAATCGGCCCAAATATAGGACAGGAACAATGTGGATTTGTTAAAGATACCGGAACGCGGAATGCGATATTCATGCTCAAAATGCTATTTGAACGAGCAATACAAACGCACAATGACCTTTATCTGTGCTTTAGACTACGCAAAGGCGTTTGACAAAGTACGACACAGACTTGGTATAGATGCTCGACATTTTCGGAAAACACGTTAAGATAATCAAGAATCTATCTTGTCAGCAAACCGCTTGTGTACGGATAGGAGGTAAACTCGGCAGGTATGCAAAAATAGAAACGGGTGTAAGACAAGGATATGTTTTCTCACCGGAACTTTTCAATCTGTACAGCGAAGCAATTATGATAGAAATAAAAGCCTTGCCAAGAATCGTCATTTGCGGCCACAAACTCAACAATATTCGACATGCGTATGACACCGTGCTGATAGCAGACACGGAAAGAAAAATGCAGGACATTCTACAGAAGGTAGTAAAAGAAAGTGAAAAGAAAGAACTGAGCATAAACCTCAAGTAAATTGAATGTATATTCATCAGCAGAAAGAGTAGACCAGTATGCCAACTTCAAGTCGGAAAATCTAAAATAAAACAAGTAAAAAAATTCAAATACCCGGGAAGTGTTTTGACAGATGATAGAAAATGCGACACGGAGATCTAAAAACGCATTGACATGTTCAAGGACGCATTTCAGAACCTAACCAGAGTACTGAAAGACAGGAAAATCTCATTAGAAACAAAGAAAAGAATGCTGGATTGCTATGTAAAATCTGTCTTTCTGTATGTAAGTGAATGCTGCTCGATCTCATCAAAAATGAAGGAGAGGCCTGAAGCAGCAGAAATGTGGTTTTACAGAAGGCTGCGGAGGATACTATGGACAGAGCACGTGTGCAACTATTAAGTGTTGGAAAGGATGCAAACGAGAAGAAAACTGATAATAAATATCAAAAAGAGACAAATGAAGTTCCTTGGGCACGTAATGGGGAAGGAAGACCTGGAGAACTTGATACTCACAGGTCGGATAAATGGAAGGAGAAACAGGGAAAAGCAGCACGATACGTACTTGTTAGGTCTGAGCAAATGGTTGACTGAGCGGGGTTTAAAAAGAGATACCAAGAGAAAAATTATTGAGAGCGACAAGAGACAGAACCAAGTGGAAGTCCATGATCGCCTACGTCCAGAAGGGTCACGACACATAAAGAAGAAGAATGAAACATTTAAAATGGGGGGGAATAAAAATAGTTGTCGTTTTACTGTGTCGGCTTGTAGTAGAATTTCGGTATATTTCCATCTATTTGTATTTAACGGAAGTTTCAAGGTGTGTCCTTGAAATAGTAGGGGACTAGTCAATTGTTGTAATTGCCAGAAGAAAAAAATAGAGAGAAGAGTCACTTGTGTTGACTTTTAAAGCATCACAAAAAGTATGCAAATGTGATTTGAGCGGAAAAGTCTGCCTAATGACACCGCTTCACTTCAAATCATTAACACCATTTTTCTTTTCATAACAAATGAAAACAACAGAATGATTTTAATGGATGTTTACGATAAATGCTGGACCGAAATCGATTGTATCGACTGATTTCATGTCTTGAATGAAAAGTAGATATTCAAAACGACTTTATTCTTCCTCCTTATGCGTTGATTAAGAACATTTTTCTAAAAAAAAACCTATCTAATTGGCAATGATTGATTTGCTATACGAATAATTTCACAAAATAATTTTACAAAACAATTCCACAAAATAATTGCAATATCGAAAACGGTTCTAGTATGCAGTTTTGTTCTAGCAATTGGAAAATATTCATTTCACATGGTCAGAAAAAATTAGCGGACTGTAGCAATCACATGACTGATATTTATCAAGGGGGATAATAAATATAACTTTTTAGGTTTATGTAATACATGATACGAAAGATAGCCGAGAGTGAGAACTTTGACATGCGTTTACTATCGTTATCTGTCATACAATCATTGTGTCATTACTGCTATATGTTTAGTTCATTTATCTGGGAGAGATAAACAGTTTCTTGCCATGTGAACATGAAAAACAGTAGCTCCAATAAGCTCCTATAAATATACACAAACACACACACACATGTTTTTTTTTTGTTTTTTTTTAATCATTTCACCCCAAGCAAGGCATTCCACTGCCACTATTGCGCTTGGGGCTAAATAGGGGGAGGTAAATAGGAAGAGTAGTTAGATATAGGAAATGTCAGAGGGGGGTGATAGATAGTTGGGTGGGTGGGAAGAGTGTTTGAAAAAATGGAAGTTAGTTTGACCTTACATTTAAACTCCTGGAGATTGTAGCCGTCGGGGAAGCAGTCATGTGGAAGAGAATTCCACAGTCGGGAAGTGCGTGAAAAGAAACTGTTGGAGTAGCAGTTGCGGTTGCATTTTATCGGTTTCACTGTAAAAAGGTGGGATCTAGTTGCTAATCTAGTATCTCGTGCAAATTCGAACCTAGGAGACACCAGTTCATCGGAGCAGAAGCCATGAAAGTATTTATAGAAGAGACAAAGGAAAGCCACGTCGCGCCGGTGAGAGAGAGACTGCAGGCAGTCTGCTAAGTCGGTATCGATCACATTACGGACCCTCTGTACCTTGTCTAGAAGCCCAAGGAGAATAGCAAGAGCACCCGATCAGATATGGCAACAGTATTCAATGCACGGGCGGATGGTAGATTTATAAATGTGCAGGATAGCAGGATGTGACGGAAAGAACCTCCGGGCCCTGCACAGAGAACCGACTTTCATAGCAGCAGATTTAGCAATGGATTCTATATAGTCATTTCACTTGAAGTTCGCTGAAAGTGTGAGACCAAGGAGGCGTGGTGTTTTACTCTCTGGGAGGCAAGCCTGGTCCATGCTAATAAGAGGTAGGTGCGATTGTCTATGATGATTAATTGATAGTAGCTTCGTTTTAGAAGCATTAAAATTTTCGAGCCATTTCTTACCCCAGTTCACTACGGATTGGTGTGTGCATATATATATATATATATATATATATATATATATATATATATATATATATATATTTACGCTCTCACACCCTGGTTGAGCACTCTAGATGAATAGAATAGTAGACTTTGAAAAACAGTAGCTACTCTGGCATCTAAGCATCGTTCATTCAGTAATGAATTAGAACACTCCCGGCTATTGGGCATGTATAGTGATAATATACACGCTAAAAAGTATGCCTCCTTATACCGAGCGCCCATAGCTCAGAGGTAGAATCGCCGACTGGCGCCAATTCGGTCGGCTTTCAATCCTGGATAAAAAGCAATCGGCTGTCTAACCGTACTGATGAGCTGTGATACAGCGAAACAGATCTGTCTGTGGATGACTTTATATATTTATTTAATAAGTACATAAGCGCAACGTTCAAACATAAATTTAAGATATAAAAATTAAGCAATGAATATTTATTATTAATTATTACCTTAGAATGTGAACAAACTACAAACTACCACAAAATTGTAAATTTTCTTCCGACATTGAAAGAACAATGTTTCATCAGGCAGTTAATAATTATGGTAATAAAATTTTATTTTTTTAAAATTCTTTTAAGAACAACACATCTCTGTTTTTAGAATTTTTGCGTAGGAAGTAAAAAGATATTAAAAAAGGAAAAGAAAAAGGGAAGAAAAAATAAGAAAATAAGATTAGAAATTAGAAAAAATTAGAAATTAGAAATTAGAAAAAAAAGAAAGAGGAAAAGTAAAGATATAGAAAAACAGAAAGCGAAGAGGAAAATAAATCAGAAAATATAGAGAAGGAAAGAATTAAAAAAATATGTTAACTTCCTAATCTTCCAATGTCAAAACAATTTTGTAGAAGTTTGTAGTTTGCACATATTTTGGCGTAATAATTAATAAATATGCATATATATATATATATATATATATATATATATATATATATATATATATATATACGAAGCTGCTATCTATCAACCATCAAAGATAATCGCTCCTATCCTCCATTAGCATGGATCAGACTAGTCTCCCTGATCCCTGAAAGCAAAAACTGTGAGTCCTCGGGTTAACTCTCACAACAGACCTCAAGTGGAATGACTATATAGAATCCATAGTTAAATCCGCTGCTAAGATAGCCGGTTCTCTGTATTGGGCCAGGAAGTTTTTCGCATCTGAAACAATCCTACACATATATAAATCTACCATCCCTCCGTGCATTGAATACTACTGCCATATCTGGTTGAGTGCTCCTGCTATCCACCTAAAGGTTCTTGACAAAAACTAACGGAGAATCTGTAATGTGATCGATCCCGACTTGGCAGCTCAGATACAGTCACGTTATCACCGGCGCAATGTGGCTTCTCTGTCTCTCTTCTGCAAATACATTCACAGGTTCTGCTCCGATAAACTTAGATCACTGTTGCCCCTTATATATGAATTTACTCGAGTCACAAGATTAGTCCCACCCTTTTACTCTGAAACCAAAAAAATGTAAACGCAAATGATACTCCATCAGATTTTTTCTCGCACTTCTCGCCTGTGGAATTCCCATCCGTTTACTTGCTTCTCCGACAGCTACAATCGCCAAGAATTTGAATGTAAAGTCAATAGTCATCATCCATTTCACTAACCTGCATCCTCTCTCTCTCATGCTCTTTTCTCCGTCCACTCTACTCTCATCAATATACTCATTCTTCTTGTACCTACTGTGGCAGTAAAATGACTTGCTTGGGGCGATATCATTATAATATATATATATATATATATATATATATATGTGTGTGTGTGTGTGTGTGTGTGTGTGTGTGTGTGTGTGTGTGTGAATATATGCACATGTATGCATATATATATGTAAGTCTGTATATATATATGTGTGTGTGTGTGTGTGTGTGTGTCTAAGCATATTTGTATATATAAGTGTATATATATATATAAATATATACGTATGTGTGGATATATATGTATGTATGTATATATATATATATATATTTAAATATATGTAAATATGTATGTATTTGTGTGTATGTATGCGGATGACATATATATATATATATATATATATATATATATATATATATATATCGTATATATATGCATCTATATACATATATATGGTGTTAATATGAACTGACTTTTACTTTTTGTAACGTAATTGTTTTTTTAGCTATGCATTTAATTTTTGTTCACTATTTCATTTAAGCCATTAATATTATTTTTTCATCAAAGAACATGTAATATTTGTTAATGTTACGCATTAATCATGTTGCAATTCAATAAACATTGCATTTATTGTCATTTAAAGACTGAGTACATTTTTGGAACACCCTATTGATAGAAAGACATATAGATAAGGAGAAGGACAGTGCTAGTAAAAGAGATAGATCTAGAGGGTGAAGGAGTGAGAGTGAGGCGGGAAATATCGCGTTATGACTGTCAGTTTTCCGCTTTAATAAATCATTAGAGCATCAGAAAATCGATTATGTCTTAATACTTACAATTACCATACAGTGTTTATTTGTTAGTTCACACTGTTTATATCTGTTTTATATATGACGAAAATATGACAAGAACAGTATGATTTTTGCGAAAAATGCAGGAATAAGTAATGTCATCTTTATCATCAAAATGCTATTACAGCAAGCAGCACAAATGTAGAAAGATGTATAATTATTTCATTAATTATGCAAAAGTATTTGATAATGTCAAAGATAAAGAGCTATTTGAACTTCTAGGAACATTTCAGGCAGTTCGGAAAGGTAGCAGAATTACTCGGAACATTTACCTGAAACAAACCGCTTTTATATAGAGAGAAAATGAATTGGTAAAATACTAAAAATAGGAAGGTGCGTAAGGTATTCATTTTTTTTTGCTTGTTTTTTGCATAAACTGTTAAACAAGAAAAAGTTAGAAGAAAAGTCTAGCAGTCACTTGAAAAAAGACATTGTATGATTATTAACAAAAGCAATTGTACAGATGTGAGCTATTTATTAGAAGATTCGGAATCTAGAAATATAAAAATTTAATTTCACGCAGAGTTTTAACAGACATCGGAAAATATGAAATAGAAATTTAAAGAGGCATTGGAATAACGATTCCAAAATAAAAAAATATTCTGCAAAAAAATTATTAGGAAACAAAAACAGAATGCAAAAGTGGTAGGTAATATCAATATGAAAGTAGATGCTGAAAAATTTCCTCACAGAAGAGGAGAAGAGTTTCTTAAACAGATGAGTTCGACAAAGTAATACTAAAAATAAAATGGAGATAACATGCAAACCACGAGGAAGTTTTAACAAAAATGGAATCGAAAAGGGCGAGTGTACATAAAATCATAAGTAAATATTTGAATATATATGTGTGCGTTGGTGTGGGTGGGTATAATATACATATTTAAACGAAAACAAAAGAACATCTTTGGTTATAGCTAATAGATTAGTTGAAAATATTCGGGGCCACAGATCATTTTGTCAGATTCTTATGGGCTCTATATCCCGAAAAGAAATGAGTTCTAGAATGCCAGAAATATTTAATAGAATCATTTACTCCATTGCCTTGTCAACTGTTTTCAATAAAACTTCTGTAAAAAAGGATCGCTAATGAAATGCAAATAATACACTCGCACATGCAATTGACTCCGCCAGAAATTTGGAAACTGTATGCTGTAGTGCTCGGCCTATAGCTCCAATACGAACATTTCAAAATATCTAGGTAACAATCAGAGGAGCGTGCAGAGGATTTGAAAATAGTTGGATGAGTCTAATGATAATTAAAAAGTTACGGTAGCTCGGAAAAGTTACCCTGATTGTTCTGATAAAAAAGATTTCTCTAATTTGTTGGCGAGGCCCTCAGAATCAACAAGGAGGCCTACACCAAGTGACTTAAGAAGGTAGGGCTGTCCTGGGTCAAGATGCTGCTGGATGGCTCTATGTCTAGCAAAAATCCTCTGCACAATGCCACACAAGCAGGAGAACACAGTCATTTTGCGACCACATCACTTCTTACTTCTGCCCACCTAACTCCCTAGACTGTAACCAACTTGATTATTATGTGTGGGACACAGTTAAGCAAAAGACCAACAAAACTTTTTGTAACACCAAAGATGAAGAGAAGGTGAGGATTTTGGCAGCATGCATCAACTTAAACAAGGAAAACGTCTAGAAGATATGCAGGAGTATCCGAATTAATCTGAAGCCATGGTTGAAGCCAATGGCAATTTTATTGAATAAATTTACTCCTTAGTATTTCAAGATATTTTTGTGTGAGTTTGTAAATACATCTGTTAAAATCAGATGTCAGTGCTATTTCATATTGCGTAATTTAGATAATAGTTTGTCTACCGCACCCTATCTGTGTGTGAAAATATTTCACGTTAATTACGAAAATAATCGCGTATAATTCAACATATTTCTTTATTAATATAGTCATCAGCCGTGATACAATTCTGACATAGTCTAAAAAAGACTGAACAAATTTGTCAGTTAACTGTAAAACACTTGCATATTACTTATTAAGTCTCCTTCTCGTAGCAAAGCTTCAATATCATTTGTACTGTGATAGGTACGCAGACAACGCTGTTTATAGAATAAAAATATTATTTATTAAAAATCTCTATTCATATTGAACACAAGAGTTTACGAATGTTATATCATCTCGAAAGGTTGACATCCGAAAAGCTTTGTTAAAGAACTTCATCTATTGTTTCAGCATCATTTGTTAATTTGCACGGTATGGTATCTATTCCAGTGCAAGTTTTCTCTTTAAATGCGCAATGGCACTGCTCAACAACTAGATAGTTGAAATGACCAAAAAAATAAGCTGACAAAAATTAAACAATATTAAGACGACTGGAAAACGGCTGACAAACGAAAATTCCTATTTCTACAGTCAATACAGACGAGATATGAGAAATATGACTTGAGACACACACGTTTAATAGTTGACTGACATTTAAAGATGTTGAGTAGAAGAAATAGAAGGTGAAAAATTTAAGTTGAGATCTGAGTTGATGACTGCGATTGACACTGGAAAATTTATACTAAAACTAAGAGATGAAATCTGATTCTAAGCGATAAAATTAAGAGAAAAATACATGAAAAGATGAGTGTTCTTACTGTACACTGAAGAAAGTGAAAATAAAAAACGGAAAAAAAATTAAATATTTTTTGAGTCTGACTGTAAACAAAAACAAACAAAAAAACAAAGGCGAAAACGGGGTCATGGAAAAAATGTTAAAAAGGTGAAAATAAAACTCATCATTCTGCTTGTTTTACTGTGGTGACGTCATTTAATTTCTGAGTAATGAACAATTGCTATGATTATTTTGTTCTGGAAATTGAGTCTGAAAAGATCATTCGTGCGGATGATAGAGAAAAATGCGCAACTTCTTTTCTAAATACTTAAAAATAGTTTCAATTTCTCAAACAGTTTATGAAACGATTTGATTAGATCGCGAATTTATGAATTATGTTAATGCAAAAAATTATATCATTGATTGTGTCAGAATCCTGCCCAAAACTTATTTTTCTTTTTCATGTCAACACAGATCAATTAATTATGTTAAAAAGAATTTATTCTTTCCATTATCTTTTGAGGTCATGCTTTTCTTTTAAGGGTGTGGAATGGGCAATTAGTATCGATGTGTAAAAATTGATGTTGTGCAGCAAAATGCATTTTAAAATATGTTTCGTTCTATCAATGAATAGTCTTCATGAATTTGCATCATAGGGCTGAATATGAAAACACCACTAGCCCTAAACTCCTTTGACATCGTTACAATATATAACTTCATTGGCTTTATTGAAGTCGGAGACATTCAGCATGTCTTATCGATAAAATGTAACTTTTGTTTCTTTCTTAAGGAATCAATCTTGGTGATAAAAGTTTGTTTTACTTTAAATTCCAACACACTTTCCTGACATGGGGTCTGTCATTCCAACCTACACAAATTCATTTAATTTCCTTTAAGTACCACCTCTAGCATAAGGAGATTTTTGACAATTCTAAAATTAAATACATTAACTCTTTCGAAATAAATAAAATCTACACTAGTTTAGAATACTCTGTTAAAAATACGGTAGACAGAAATAAGCAGAAATCACGTAAATGTAATATTATTTAATTTAATCCTCCATTCAGTTTGTAAAGTTCAAACTGATATTGATAAGCTCTTCCTAAACTTAATTCACAAACATTTCTACCATTCAGCCTCACTAAAAAATCTTCAACAAAACAATGTTAAAGTCAGTTATATTTGCGTTAAGAACAAATATAAATATATTTCACAAAACTATACTATGATATCGAATAAATATTTGGCCCACATAAACAACATCCGTCACCCAACTAATAACAACAATGATCCTTCTAAAAATAATTGCAACTGCCGAAAAATAAAGCCTGCCCTTTGAATGGTCAATGTATGGCTGAAAGTATTGTTTATATAGCTCGAATTCATTTGGATGATAATGATGTTAAATTTTACTTTGGAAGCACTAACAGAAGATAAGATTTAACAACAACATGTCTTTAAACAACAGTAAATAGTGCAAAAGTACAGCTTTATTCAAAATTGAAAATTAAAAAACAATAGCAAGAACACAATTATTACTTGGAATGCCGTAGCTAAATCTAAACATTACAACAGAAAAGGAGATAAATATATTTTATGCTTTTTAGAAAAACTTGTTATCTTAAACTATATCGATAATCCTAATTTATTTAACAAAAAAAGTAATTTAATGGCCACATGCTGTCATAGAAAAATATTTACTTAAATTCTGAGACCAAGATTGATATAGATTCTAAATAAAAATACTGTCAAATTTAAATAAAGCATACCACAGCCATAGCAACAAAAATATTTTAATTGTGGAAAAACAAATCCCAAACGAAACTATTGCAAGTCAAAAAACAAAATAAATACAGAAATTAACTTGCTGAAAGTAGTGCTACTAGCTAACACCTGGAAAGTTAAAATAATATAAATTTTTTCCTGTAAAATTAATTACGCTACAGTGAGACACCAGTTGGACACTGCTAGCGATATTATAAGGAACAAACTTGGAACAGGATTTGGTAAGACGGAAGGAAAAACTCCAAGAAATTTGCAAGAGAAATACTGGGCAATAAAGCATTTTTTCTTGGGAAAATTAAGTGTAACGTTGCTTGAGTAAAACAAAAAAGCAGATGATTACTCATTAAAAATTGTAACTTGAATTTAATAGGCATCGATCGATTGGCTTGAACTATGGACTATTAATTAATTCTGTGGAAAAATAAATTGTTCTTAAAAAATGATTACAGTTAAAGAAACACTGATTTAAGTAAAAAATTAAATTTGCAAATATTTTCTCAGATAAATTACGAGAATGTATAATGTCAAAGTCATATTTCAAAGTAAAAGAAAATGTGATCCCAGCTTTTAAACCTAAAAAAATAGCCCCTTTGTTGCGTTGTAATATATTAACACCGAACTTAATAGGTTAGAAAACTGCGGTGTTATTAAAAAAATAGATTATTCAGAATAGGTCACGCCGTAAGCTTACATTAGAAAGAAAAATAATACGATTCGTTTATGCGCAGATTTTTCGACTGGGTAGACTGACTGCCTCCTTCAACTTGTCTATACTAACTGTAGATGATATATTTACCAAATTAAAAGTTTTTTCTTTCAAAAATAACTTGTCTGAGGCATATCTCCAAATCAAAGTAAATGAAGAATGCCAAAAGTATTGGATTATTGATACTCAAAGAAAACTCTACAAGTTTAGATTATCTTTTGGTGTAAAAGTAGTCGCAAGTATTTTCCAGCAAATATTGGGTACCATGTTGACAGGACAATATGAAGCCGTCATTTTAAAATAGGATGATATACTATTAAGAACGCTAGAGAAATACATCATATAAAACTGAGTCTGTAAGTATTTCAAAGACTGTATGATTACGGTTTCAAACTCAGTGAAGAGAAATGTCAGTTTTTAGGGATAAGATTAAATGTTTAGGCCAGATAATCGACAAAAAAGAAATAAGATCAGATCTTGCTAGAGCAAGTGCTATTAAAGACATGCCTCTCCCGATAGATTTGGTGACCCTATAATCATTTCTAGGATTAGCAAATAAATATAATATTTATGTGCCAGATTTGTACAAGTTGAAAGCACCTCTGAATAATTTACTTAAAAAGGATAAGAAAAAGAATTGCTCGACAGAATCTCAAAAACCGTTTGAAGAAATAAAAATCTACTTCAGAGTTTTTGCTGACACATTATGACTCGATGCGACGGATAATAGTAGCATCGTACAAGAGCGAATGCGACATAGAAGCGTTAAAAGGACATAAATTCGAAGACGGTGCAGCGAAAGCATTACTCATGTTTCAAGGAGTTTTGCAAATACGAAAAAATGCTCCAACCAAATTGAAAAGAATGCGCATGCAAAAGTTTTCGCTGTAATGAAATATTACAGGATGATATTTGGGAGAAAAATACATCCTGCAATGGTCCTGAGCATGACGGTAAACTGCATCCGGCAGCAAGGCTTCTGATTGGAAGGATGTGAGGAGTATGGAGTATGGAACCTCCTCTTAATTGCTGTTGTCCCCAGGTCCGCCCTGACCCGGAGTGGTAGCACCTGTTAGGGTCCCACCTATTGGCAAATACTTAACCCTCAAACTGGGGTCAAAACACCATGAAAGTATAAAAATACACTTTTATAGAAGTATATATATATAAATAGACCTTTATAGAAAAATACATTTTTTTTTAAAATTATTACCATAACACATTTTTGAAGAAGAAAATTCGCAGCAAAACATTTTTGAAAACAAAACTAGAAGACATTTTCAGTTTTCTAAAATAAAATAAATAAAATAATTTTTCATTAAAATCTAACTAAATCTATTTTCTCACTATAACCGAACATTAAAAAAAACCCTTAAAACTTCACCTTTTTGGCATTAATTAACCCACAGTGGTTGATATGCCGTTAAACAAAATTCAAACACAAAAACACAAACATCCTGCAAACTTATCATTGTTTATTATTAAGTATGTTCGGTTCTAAGAAAGAGATTCTCCCGTATACTGCAAACAGACTACAGCGTGGCGCTACGATTTTATTGAAGTATGATTTCAAGATTAAATTTCTATCGTCCATAAAATTAGGACACACAGATGGCATGTCAACATTGATATCGAAATATAAAGAAAATTTTAAAGCTACTGTGACTGTTTCACTGGAATCCAAAAACGAAATTAAAAGATTAGTCTGTAAAATTATTAAATAAATTGGTGGTCACAATAGACGATGTCAACATTAATAAAAAAAAAAGGGTACGTTTATTTTGAAAAATATGAATGACGTCAAGTCGAAGTGAAGTAAAACTAAAATTAAACCTGTTAACAATAATGCAGCATTTTCTGTTTGCAATGGAGCTCTTTCGTACGCGGAAAGACTAGTAATTCTATAATTACTAAAAAAGGGATTTTAAAATGAATCCACGCTGGATATCCTTGAATAGTGAGGATGAAGTCCTTGATGAGAAGTTACTTTGTTGGCTAAAGTTGAACACTGATATTTAAAATACAGTTAGAAAATGTAATGGTTGTAATTCATCAGCAAAATTGTCATCTATGAATTTCAGGCATGCCCGAGCACTGACTAACCGTGACTAAGACTGAATATGTATTTTGCTGGAACTCTAAACGGTTCAACTTACATAATTTTGGTCGACAGTTTCACATAATGGCTCAAAATATTAAAGTATAAACAACCTACTACCGCAATAACGGTTAAAGTCTTAAGCGACTTTTTTGCAATGTTTGGTGGATCTAACAGTGTAGTATCCGATTATGGATTTAAGTTTACTTCTAGTGAGTTTAAAATTTTTTTGGAAGACTACGCGGTTGAACATTTGAAAATGTCGAATTATTATCCGATGTCGAATGGTCAAGCTGAGCGTTTTGTTAACAACTTCAAAAGGGTATTAAGAAAAGCTAAAAACTTAGAAGGTGAAGAAACGACACGACATAATCTTTTATCGTATATCGAATGACGTCAAATGCAAAAGTCACCGCAAAAATGTCATCTGCAAAGTTCATGTTTGCTAGGAAAGTTAGATCCATTTTCAACCAATTACTGCCAGCAAAAAAAAAAATTGAATCTACCACGTCATTTAATATGGGCAATAAAGTCTTCTTCAAAATCTTTAAGCTCGGAAATTGGAAGGAAGGAAAATTATTTAACGCCTTGTTAGTATGATATACATTGTCGAGGGTGGAAGGATTCGGCATAGAAGACATAAATCAATTGAGGTCTAAATATGCACAGAATAAACAATTTAATTTACCGATGGACATACATTACGATACCTTTGAAGTAACTATTCCTAATACTAATATTACAATACAACATCAGGGTAAGCGAAAGGGTGATCTGACTGAACCGCTAGAAGTGGACTCATGTCGGAAAAAGTAACCACTAAAGAAAGTGCATATCTCAAATAGGTGTTGTGGAGATGAACACACTTCTCCAGATTAGGAATTGAACTAGTTCAAATAGCATATATACGGACTCTAGGAATCGTCAGCAAGGCTGACCGGGACCGAGTCTTATATCCTTACTACAGAGTTATGTAAGACTACATAGCTCCAAGCGACATATATTTTATGACTGTGTTATCTTCATTCGGTGGAATGCAGACATCACTGCAGCTAAAAACCGGTATCATTTAATACATCCAAAATTAAAACTAGTAATAATTCCTGGCCACTGAGCAGAACTTAAACCTGCACCAATCCTCCTGATGGAAGTTCAAAACTCCAAAGAGACTTCTTTCTTCAAGGGTCCACTGTGTCTATTAATCACTTCCTGTCTCAAATGAAATTCGTATATTCGTATAATTTCAAAAGACTGTCGGTTTTTTATCGCTTCAGAAAGTACATAAATCCTTCTCCCATACGCTAACTTGAAAAGAATCAGAGCAGTAGAATGGCGTATTGCAGCCGTACCTGGGATGATGCTTTCCAGTTATCAATTTCATGCATGAATATAGTTCAAAAGTGCTGACGGCCTTGCGACGATTATTACACAAATATTAGCCTTTAACTCTTCTCTATAGCTTTTACTATGGCAAATATTCGGGCGAGTTACTTTCAATATTTTCACCAGATGACAACCTATCACCAGTTCATTCGTCTTTCTTTGATAAGAAAATGTTTCAAACACACCTTCTTCCCTAGAAATGTGACTTTGCAGAACAGACATCCATTTTTGCGGTAACTTTTGCATTTGACGTCATTCGATATACGATAAAAGATTATGTCGTGTCGTTTCTTCACCTTCTTTAACAAATTAAAATGTTAGTCACTTCAAGTTCAAGGTCAACTAGTATCTATCCATCACCGCCTAATACGTATTTCTTCATTTCTATTTACCCCATTGTTAAAAATAATACGTTTCAATAATCATCTACCCTGAGTAGTACTGAAGTTGTTTGTTAGATAAACTACACTTTTCATTCAGAATAAAATTATTTACACATTCATATGTATTTAGATATTCATATAAATATGTATTATATGCACATATACAGTTATGTATAAACTGACATGCAGCATATATATAAAAAGATCGTGAAAGATACAAGTATATATATATATATATATATATATATATATATATATATATATATATATATATATAATAAATTAAAAGTACATTGATACACGGAAATTTCTATGTTTCAAAATAGAAAAATAGAATCTCGTCACCAGGCAATGTTGGTTGTGAAAATATTTTATATTTAAATACAAAAAACATCGGTTTGCTATTTATGTATGTGAGAACATATAAAGTTTATGCATGTGTTCCTTTTAACTAATCAGAATAAATACTCACTTTGAAATTTAACCAATAGTTTCTAGGGAATACATATTTAATTTTTTCTTTCTTTTTTCTTTTCTCTATTTTCGTTTTTTTCTTCTCCCTAACAGTCAATGTGTCAACCTACTTTTAACTTAATTTTATTTTCCTTTTTTATTTTTATTGTTTCTTACTATATCGTATTAACATTGATGTATCTATTCTAGTACCAAAAATATCCTTCCTGCTTTCTCCATATGTTGACCTCTTCTCATAGAAAAACAGGAAAGGGATGAAGAAATAAAAAAACTAGTTATATTTTTGTACAAACTTAAGTGGGCTTTTGAGTAAATTTATTCTTCTTATCAGTACGTATTAATTCTAATACTAATTCTAATTTTTTCAAAACCTTTGATTTATATGTGTTATAATAACAATAATATGGGACTGAGACTCAAATCTAAAGTGCATCATCATCAGGCAAACCTTTAATATGTTATTTTTGTAAAACTTATAATAACTCTCTCTGTCTCTCTTTTTCTCTTTCTTTCAGTGTATATATATATATATATATATATATATATATATATATATATATGCACGTTTGGAAAGAGGGGCGAAGATGTCGGAAATTTGCAGATGTAACGGGTCTCCTGATTGGCTGATTTAACCCGAACCTCGTTTTGAACTTTAGGCGGGCTTTACCAGAGGTTTTATGTTTTTTTATATGATGGTTTTGGGCTCTCCTTTTTTCAGCTAGCACGAACAGTATCGGACGTATTTGTGCCGCTCCGGATTTTTGTTGCAGCAGGGCCTAAATTGGCGCCCACTTGTCTCGCTATATCGAGACCATCTTACCAATTCTTTGTAATCTTTTAGGCTAATGCCATAACTTTGTAACAGAGAAAATCTCTTGTTACCCTTCTTACCTTAAAAAGGATACCCTATGGGCAAAGCCTTGCCTTCCTAGAGAAAAATTCTCTAAGCACTATCATCTTATACCAAGATAAGAAACTGTGAAAGAAGCTGACCCAGAAGAAAGTTCCTGTACGTCGCGGATCGCAGTTCCTTGTGTCTTTTTCATCCCACTCCTAGACGGAGGATACTATACCAAGCTAAGCAGAGAAAGGAGACTATACCAAGCTACACTGTAGCAGCAAAATTCAGCATATTTTTGCAAGACAAATAAATTGTTTTTCCTATACCAGGTATGTCTTGTTATGTTTGATAATTTCCTTTCACTGCTTAAGCGCTAAGCTATGTGAATATATTTCTCACAAAGAAGAGATTGACTGATTTGCTTTTACGGTTTATCAACACTTTGATGCAACAAATGGACTGGAATTCGAACTCTTCACTCCTATTTCTCATTCCGAGCCGCTCTCCATAACATCACCTGCACATTCACGAGAAGAAGAGATGGCTCTAAACTTCGCTTACATTTTGCTCTTATAGTTATTTTTTAGTTTTCTTCTTTCCTTTTTTTTTAGTTTTCTTCTTTCCTTTTTACTTTATTGCTTTACAAAGGCTAAACAATGAACTGTTAGATTAGTCTTCTAAAAATGACATGTCTTTCAATACAATTCTAGCCTAAAGTAGAGGGACAATATTTCTGTTATTTTTACATTTATATTTATTCGAATCCGGACAACTTCCAATTCATTTGGAAGAAATAAAGTACTTGTTAAGAGGTCGGATTAAAATCTCACCTTCACTCATATGGCTTTAGCTAAAAAAAAAAAAATGGAAACATTTTCTGAAAGACTTCACACGTTTAAATAAGACTTCCAGAATTTCTAATAACAGTTCATTTTTCTTTTTAAATTGCCCCAAAACACATTTTTTATTTCTATCAATTAAGTTATGTAGCGTAGAGCTCGGCGAGTACATAGAAGGGGGTTTTATTATGAACATCGGGTACCGTAAGCAACCTCCTTTAATCTTTATTTCGGCTTTAAATAACCCAAAGGCCGAAAAAATAGAAATCAGTCAATCAATCAAGAAATATTTAAAATCGTCTGTAGAAATATTCCAGTTTAGAAAAAATAAGAGAACTGATGTGTAAAGATTTCAGCGGCATATTGAAGCCATATGTAAAGTTGAGAAAAAAACAACAATCACTGTATAACCAGCGCTGATCACTCTTAAATCCATAAATATATTTAATCTTATATATATATATTTATTTTAGAATAAAGCTCATTTCGTCTTTCTGCCTTGAAAAAGTCCATCACGGACGAAACGCGTAGGCGATTTAAAATACAGTTTTCCTCTCGTCTTTATTTTAGTTAACCATATATATATATATATAAAATAGAATCCTTGGTACTTGTTAAGGTAAATTTTACATGAGATTAAATCCAAAGTGGACTGAATGTTAAGATTTAAAAGAGTATTATAATAAAAAACATAAGTGGAATGTTTTTACAAACCCATTTTTAATATAATATATTGCGGCTCTCTTATCGACCGCTCCTCAGACCAAATTAATACAACAATGAATGGGTGAAAATTATTCAGAAAACTTCAAGTAAAAAAGAAAGAAAAAAAGAAAAAAGAGGAAAAATTGGAGAAAGAGGTTAACTTATCAGTGTTAAATATTTGGCGTCTATATTATACATATTCCAAGAGACGGCCTTTGCCTAGATTTACAAAAGCAGTAGCTAAGGAAGTCAGTGAATCTTGATTTGATTTTTAATGCAGATACTAATAACAAAGTCAAAATATAACGATAAATGATAAAAATTACGAAAATGCAAAATAGTAATTCAAACAACCTAGTAAAAATATATATACTCTTACATTAAAATAATTTAAAACTATAAATAAGAATAAAAATATAAAATAATAATAATAATAATAATAAAAAGAATAATAATAAAGTACACATGATAACAATAATGATAAAAAATTATACTTTTACATTAAAATAATACTGTTATATATAACTATAAATAAAAGTAAAAAAAAAAATAGTAAAAAAAAAGCAATAGTTGTAAAGTACACATGACAACACTAATGATAAACATTTTTTAAGGGTAGAAAGTCTTTAACGGGAATGTTTAGATTTTAAACTCCCAACAACTTCATGGACAGATGCAAACTATGCTTGAAG
The DNA here is from genome assembly GCA_037127315.1 of Ascarosepion bandense. Taxonomy (NCBI): domain Eukaryota; kingdom Metazoa; phylum Mollusca; class Cephalopoda; order Sepiida; family Sepiidae; genus Ascarosepion; species Ascarosepion bandense. Next base: position 945,415 of record JBBBDQ010000609.1, on the reverse strand, counting down.
GAAAAATAGCTATAATCAAATATAAAAACCCTAATGAACTTTAAACCAGAGGAATGAACTAATTTTTAAATGTAGACATTAAAATAGGTGTCGGATTACATAACAAGATGGAAATTAAACCTAAAAATATGATTTTGAAAAAATCTAGAATTTCCCGTTAAAGATTTTGTACCCTTAAAATTGTCTTTTAAATATTATTTTTCTCTGAATGTATAAATGTATACGCTTTTTATTGAGTTATGTAAATGTCTAGGTGTGTGTAAGCTCAGATTGTCTGCGTAATTAAAGTTTACTAAATCCAAAAATACCCCAATAAGATTAAAGAAACATTGAAATTGTTTACGAAAATCTGATAAAAGATTTGGTAGTCACCTTCGGTGAGTTGGAAGTGTAAATTGTGGTGTATTTGGTATGTAACCAAATTTTTCGACGCCACGTTTGAAAAAAGTTGCTGAAAAATCTGATGACTGCTTTATGCCAATTTGTAATTGATCGTCCGCATTAATTTCTTCTCTTTGTATGTGTCAATGTTCAGACACGTTTCTAGGTATCCATGTCGTTATAGTCGTGTAAAGCATGGAACAAAAGATAAATTTACTCTCGTTGTTAATTTCAGGTTTGTTTAATGAGAGAATGACTTCCTCGAAATGAACATAGTATTCTACGTCTGAAATATATCTTGTTGAATATTCTGCATGTTCCAGGTATCAAGAGTTTTGCGGATATTTGGTAGTCGTCATTGTGTCCGTTAGTCACGATCATTTGTTATTCAGAGATGGGGCGCTTGTTGTGTTTAAGCTTGTTACATACGGACCTATCATTGTGGTTAGATAGTACGTACTATTTTATCATTGTTGTGAGGATTGCGTACGTTTTTACCTCCTTTTTCTTAGTCGGTCAAAATTTTCTGGTTTTGTTGGGCTTAAATATCGCATTGAATGAGCTTGATTAGAAAGTTCTGCTCTGTTCCACGTAGGCTGAAAAAAGTGTTGAAGGATGTAGTTGAGTTGTGAATGATTAAAAATGACGACAAAAATGTACTTGTTTGAAGTATTGCGTCATCAGAGTGATATATATTTTGTAGTGATTCAGAATGTATCACGTGCTGAACAATATTTCGGTAGTGTGATATTAAGTTGAAAATAAAAAAGAAAAAACAAAATAGAATGTTCAGTGGTTGATATGGCTATTAAAATCTTGTAACTTTTTTCGAATGCTCCACCTTTATTAGATTTTTTTTAGAAGGCCGTTTTTTTGGGGGGGGGGTTTCTGTGTGAAATAAACTTAGTGATAGAAAATATTAACAGCTAAGATAAGTTCTATTTGCTAAGTTGTTGAGCTGATGCTGGTGAAATTGATACCGAGTGTCGACGGGTGTTTTGTATGAACTTTTGAAGATATCTAGATTGATTGTCGATTTTTCTTGGAGATGCAGCTACCTCCATTATCAATAAATCGTACTTGTATATGTCTTAGTCGTTTTTGTTAAACTTTGAGAGGTCAGTGCATCAACGTTCAGCTATATCACATCTTTTTTTCTGTAAAGCTGTTCTGCTGGTCGTCTCCGCCATTGAAGGAAATCATGTTGTGAATTTGACTTGCGTGATTGTTTCTTAGTGTAGATGGATAAAAGCCAATGACATTGAAAGTACTTGTTGTCGATAAAAACATGATAAAGAAGATCAAAACGTCTCTTGTTTATTTCTATAAATGTTCAATTCATTTTAACGAAAAAAAAATCTTTTCTTCGAAATCGACATATGTGTTGATTTAAAATATTTTAGTATCTGAAATGATATTTGTGTTGATTAAATCGGCATAATTTTTCCCCTTGAATGATTTTTGAAGTTTGTTTTTCTTTAAATTTGGTTGAATATGTATTTATAGACATCAGAAGGTTATGCGCATATTCTGTGCGTGGTCGTCTTTATATAATGATAGTTGCATGCTCTTTGTCGTGGTCACCATTTATGTAGGGAGCATCGGCTGTGTTTGCGAAATGGCCTTGTGTCAATCGTAACCAAGCACACCACATTTGAAAGTATCAAAAGGTTGCACAAATGAAAAAAGAGTCTCGTTTGTATAAATAAGTGTAAATTTTACGAAATTCAACAACTTAACCTGAAAAAATATAACTATTTTTCTACAAAGAAAAGTCAACAAACAAGTAAATTTTCAAATAGTAACAATAGCTAATTCTTCTCAAGGAAAAATTTGATATACCTCGCAGACATTACTGCTTTTGTTTGAAATTTATACAAGCTTTCTCTTAAAATATTACTTTTTAAGAAAACTGGTTTCTCAGTCCAGTACCCGCTATCGTCACTTCCACTATTGATGGGGAATTTCTTTCTAACCTTTTATCTGAATAGCGTGAAATTTTAACATCTTGATTATGTCAATATTTTTCTTTCTAGTTAAATTTGCCATTTATTTTAGTTCTTGCGGTTGTTGGTATTCCTCCAGAAATGTAGCTTCTGTTACATGCCACAGTTCTTTGTGATGCTCGAGCGTCATACTAGAATGTTCAGAAGGATAACATTTGCTAATATCCAGAGACTTTATCTGCTCAGTTTTATTTTTTTTTCATTGATCTTAGGAATCGTTTGTATAGAGCTGACTGTTCAGATATTTTTGACCGAGTTTTTCGCCCAGGCAGGACACCCATATGAAAATCTTGATCTGACGTGACTATTTAAAACAAGACTCAATTTTTCAGACTGAATATATGTTGTAAGGAAGAAGGTATAATTGTAAAAGATTTAGTGACACTTCAATACACAACTCTGTGATGATGTTTCTCCAACGTCCAACAAACTTCTAAAAGAACCTTATCTATCATTGCAATCTGTAACGTTTTGTTGGACTATAGACACTTATAGCAAAGCATGGAGGCAGATGACAAGGTTTTTTTAATTAGTTACAATAATGCTATAGTCGAACAGAAAACGCATTAGCAAGTACGTTAGGTTTATTCTTTTATGTGCCGTCTCTATTCAGGACGTGTGTAATCGTGGGTCTTCCGAGCTTCCTGTCCCTTGTGGCTCTTAGCAATGCTTGTCATTTTTCGTCACTACTAATACCCGTTCTTTTCTCTGTCTCTTTTCTTCTCAATATGTCCCGTAAGTGCTAAATTTTCCAGACCTTCTTTCTTGATTACGCCCCCTAGAAATGTCAATAGTCTCTTTCTGATTTTAAGTATAAGTACCATTTTGGTTTCTATTTTCCTCGTTGCTCACATGTTCTGTACAAGGTATCCTCAGCATCCTTCTGTATAATATTCAAGTCTGTGGGAATATATGTTTTAGTTGGTGCAACTACACATGACCCGAAGGAGAGAGACCTCTGAGAATTTAAACTGTTAAGTTAAATTTGTTTTACATGTTTTGGGGTATAGAATCTAGCCAATTTCCTTTATTCTTTTTTATTATTTAAGTTGCAAGAGAGATGAAAACATAAAGCAAAATGAAACTACACAAAATTTAATAATATATATCCTTGAAAACATCTAAAAATATTAAATCTAAATTCTCTTCCACATCTAGCGCATTTGTAGTAATATAAACGAAAACACTAATTTAGTCCGATGAAGTTATAAAGAACTAAACATCTCGCACAAAACTCTAACACACATTTTCATCTACCGTTTTACCAATCAAGGACATAAGCAAGCATTGCAGGGAATTAAATTTTTGTTTCTGTGGGAAATTAACTTAGTGATAGAAAATATTAACAGCTAAGATAAGCTTTTATTTGCTAAGTTGTTGAGTTGATGCTGGTGAAATTGATACCGAGTGTCGACGGGTGTTTTGTATGAACTTTTGAAGATATCTAGATTGATTGTTGATTTTTCCTGGAGATGCAGCTACCTCCATTATCAATAAATCGTACTTGTATATGTCTTAGTCGTTTTTGTTAAACTTTGAGAGGTCAGTGCATCAACGTTCAGCTATATCACATCTTTTTCTGTAAAGCCTGGGAGAGACTGCAGTTTTGTTATCTAGTATGATAAAGCAGTTGACTTATTCTATGTTTGAGTTGTATTTTTTCGTTTGAATCGCCTAAGTTTATTTTAAATATGGGTTTTATTTTGAAGAAAATAAACTACTTTTTAAACTTTTTAGACGAAAGACGTATTTTTCCGTTTGGTGAAAATTTTTTCCGTGGTGCGTCATGTTGTAATGGTTTTTAATTGATAAATATATTTACAAGCGTAAATGTGTATGGTACATCATTTTTATATAGTTTAAAATAGATAAACGTATAAAGTTAATATATAGAGAATTTAAAAAACTTTATTTAAATGTGACTATTAATACTAATACAAATATAAAAAGTAGATTTCTTCGATTTGACTTTAGATTCAGAAAATAATATATACCAACCGCATGAAAAACCAAATGCAAGTATTTTATATATCCACACAAAATCTAACCACACTCCACACATTATTAAGCATGCACTGTCATCCAAAGAATATAGAATTAAAAGTTCTGCAAATGAAGAAGTGTTTAATAAGCATAGACATTTTTAGAATACTGTCTTAAAAATTATTAAACATGTAAAAGAGAAGATCTACCACAAAACTAAAAATAGAAATAAAAATGTTATTTTGTATACACACACTTTCAACCAAATGGTTGAAAGTAAATTAGATAAAAAATTTCTCGCTTTGATTAAGAAACATTTTTCCAAAAATAATCCATTAAGCAAGATTTTCAATAAAAATACTCTAAAATAAGTTATAGTTGTGCGAATAATCTGGAAAAATTATAAAAAAATCATAATCATACTATTTCATATAAAAATTTAAACCTAATTGAAAATAAGAAGCATCCAATAACTGAAATCAATAATTTATTGAGACAGTTATAAATGTAATTGTAAGAACCCTATAAAGTGTCCTTTGGAAAACAAGTGCCTTACAGAAACCATTGTTTATCAATGTACTATTTCTTCTGTGAAAAATTCTAGTAATATAAAGGTTTATGTGAGTAGTACTAAGAACTCGCTGAAAAAAAAATTTATCAACACACGTCTTCATTTAATAATAATAACAAGTACAGAAATATAATATCCCTATCGAAATATTTTCGGTATCTAAAAGAAACAAGTAAAACTTCCACATTAAAATAGAAAATTTTTAAAAAGCTAGAATGAGTAAGTTTTTAGACAACCCATGCTCCTTGTGTCTATATAAAAAATGATATATTATTAAATTTCTTAAGATTAAACCTATTGAATAAACGTAATGAAATAAATGTCATATGTAAACATTGCAAAATCTTCACCATAGAATATGGTTAAAAAGATTCTTCATAAAAGAATATCCATTAATTTACAGGTATCTAATAATTTGTTTTGTATTATGATATAATAATAATTAAATAGATATTATTTTTTACAGATTGGGAGTTTATGAAAAATTAGAATAAAATGCATTCTGAACCAAAATAAAAATAGTACATATATTTTCAAATGTACCTTTTAAGACAGATCAAAAACATACAATGTTTTCTTTCTTTCTTGTTTCTTTTAAAAAAGGCTGGTATACAGAGAAAACTAAGACAATAACCTAGCAATAATAATGGATATATCAACGGAAAAATGCAGTCTAAACGAAGGCTCAATCGACTGACAATTTTCTCGTTAAGATTGGAAGAAATCTTGTATTCTCCAATAACATAACTAAAATCCTTAAATTTTAAAGTTGAGCTTCATTCTGATTAGTTAAATTAAACATTTAGACATATAAATGTTTCTATCTTCCCACATTCATAAATAACAAACGTATTGTTTGTTAGATTCAAATGAAAAATCATTTTCACATCAATGAGCTAAAATTGCCTGATGATGAGGTAAAATCTAGAAAAATAGAAACTTCTGTGTCGCAATGTAAACTTTATTAATTTCAAATAAAAAGGAAATTTAATTTTAATTATATTACGCTCTGGGCACTTTTTAAAGAAAAGGTAATTACTGGATGACTCGGAATTCTAAAACTGTTTGTTCTCTTCACCTTTATATATATATATATATATATATATATATATATATATATATATATAAAGTAGCAGAATATATACCAGAAAAAATAAAATCCCTGAATAGTGAAGACATCACAATAATAAAAAAATATTTTCTCTCTCGTATCCAGGCACATAATATTTATGTAAATATAAATGCGCACACACATATATATATATGTGTGTGTGTGTGTGTGTGCGTGTGTCCGCGCGCAATAGTGTGTGTATTTATGCGTATTTGTGCATGCGTTTCTGATACAATCTATGCTTATGTCGACCCGACTGAAATATTTTGCACTAGCAAACAAACATTTAAATAATATGTGGAGTAGGCGTAAAATTTCTTTTCATATTTGTTAAGCATCACTAAATTTAGATTTTTGAATGTACGTTCTAATAACTTCCTGGAAAAATATCCATGTTTTGTTAATGTAAACTTACAGGGCAACGTATTTGAGAAGTCTACGAAAAATGATGCTGCAACCTCTATGTAATATTGAGGAAACTTTGTCCGGCGTCTGAGAGGTTATGTGAAAGCAAATAAGGAAAATGAGAAAGAATAAGAACGAAAGACACATTTGGCTTCTGTATTCATTTTAACACATTTCAGTGCTCCAGTGTAATATATATTTGTTCTTTGGTAGTGCTAGCTTGAAGAAGTACAAGAATTATTTATCAGAAACTGCGGAAATAAAACGAACAGAATCAAAGGAATAAGCATTTTAATCGTTTCACCCCAAGCAAGGGGGCTACATGAGAGTAAAAGTTTAGTCAGGTGGAGAGTAAAGAGAAAAACAAACCAGTTACAGGGGGTGTCAAAAAAAAGGGCAAGAGAAGGATGGGAATATAGGTGTGCTGACAATTGTGAAGGTAAAAGAAAAAATATACAGGGTGATATAGAAAGAACTGGAGTCAAGTGAATAATATATAGCAACTGACATTGCATTTAAATTCCAGGAGGTTGTAGCCGTCTGGCAAGTAAGATTATGGAAAGGAGGTCCATAGACGAGAAGTGCAAGAAAAGAAGCTGATGGAGTAGAATTGTCGGCTGCATTTGGTTGATCTAACTGTGAATGGGTGAGACCTTGTTGCCAGTCTGGTTGTACGAGTAAACTCTTGTGGCAGGGCCACCAGTGACTTAAGTTCGTCGGAGCAGAAGCCATGAACATATTTATAGAACAGAAAGAGGGAAGACACATCCCGCCGGTGAGAAAGGGGCTAGAGTCGAGCCGCCAAGTCGGTACCTATCACATTACAGATTCTCCTTTGGAGCCTGTCGAGAACACTGAGATGAACAGAGGGGGCGCCTGACCATATATGAGAGTAATATTCTATGCACGGACGGATAGTTGATTTGCATATGTGCAAGATGGATACAGGCGGAAAAAAAATTTCCTGGCCCAACAGTGACCCAAACTTCCTAGAAGTGAATTTATATAATATATATTTCATTTTTTTATTTCGTTTCACTTGAGTCTTTTGTAGTTTGGCTCAGTAGTTGATAATTTATGAGTCAGATGGGGTGACAGTCAAGCGTGTGCTTACTTCGGAAAGTTGTTGCGGACGTCATTCTGCTGGGTTTTCTCGGTTCAGAGAAGGGCGGAATATACCTTAAGCAAACGGTCGCTAACTTTTCTACGTGACGCGCTAGGCTGATTTCTCTCTTTCTACTACTCGGTTGTTTGTTTTTATCACTGAAGTCAGGTTTTCAGACTGCTGACGCGAAGCTTGTTTTAGCTAATATTAAAGGTCTTTTGTTTTTGTTTTTTTTTTGTTTTTTTGATTGACCAAAATTCTTTTATTTTTCCGGCGTTCCCTTCACTTTCGACATTTTTTTTTATAGCGGAAGTTATGCCTGGTGTCTCTCTTATTTTGGTAGATTCCTAGTCACAGTGCCTAGATCCTGGTTATGAAAACTTTGATATTTTTCAGTTATGTTCAGTCTTTTCTCATTATTCTTGTCCTTGTTCTTATTATTATTTGGGTGTTGCCTTCTCATTCATTAGAAAAGATGTATACAGAAAGAAATGTAGAATGAGATAGAGAGAAAGAGATGTGTTTTAAAGAAAAGCAAATGCTTTATTTTGATTTTAATATTTTTTGTTGCTGTTTATATATTCTATGTTAAAATTTTATTTTATTTATTTTTTGGCATGGGTTGTGGTGCAGTAGATATTGGCCAGGAATAAGAAATCGAAAAGCCGAGTTAGAACTCCCGTTGAATTCGTAGCATTCGCTTACGTGCAAATACCCTTGGAAAAAGTATTAATCCATCTCTCCTCCCTTCAGCTATGAGTGAAATAGCAAGACAGATTGGGTTCTATAGCCTAGGTTGACAACCAGTCTACCTCGCATGAAGGATAGAGAGGTTTTTGTAGGGTTAAAACCTCTATCGTTACAGAAGCATAGATAAACCTCTCGTCGATAGGAGAGGTCATCGATGGCCTATGCTCCACTGGGAGCGATGGTGTTTAGGGAATGGTCAATACACTAGTCTAACAGAAATTGTTCTGTTATCAATTTTCACAAATACTGTAGGACTTTCTACTTTCAAAAATTCATATACAGTCCAAAATGTGTTTACCTAAACTTGATATTGCACGATCATGTATATATGTGGGTGAAGATGTGTGCTGACGAGTATGATCCCGTACAGCCATGCATTGTATTTATAGGCGTATGGTTTGCTACCAAAAACTGGTTTATTAACACATTTAAAACAAATTGTGATCAACAAGTGAAAAACCGCCTAAAATTTGTTTAATCTCCATGTTATATCACACTGGGCTACCATCATCCTCACTGATTGCAGTCACACGCCATTGACAACACTGCTCCTGCTGAAACTATTTGGGCACCTCGAGGTGGTGTAATGGTTAGTAAGCTTGTATCGCTAGTAGTGAGTTCGATCCTCACTGAGTATCCCATACTTTCGGCCTTGTGATAAATCTAAGTTGCGCTTCGAAAATCACTGCTCGGATGTTTTGCGTATTGTTATTGCGAGAAACCTTTATAACCGAATAAGTTATTTATTGTTATACGTCAGTTTTTCTCTTTGTTATATTTCTTTGCTTGATTTTGTGAACTTTTTTACTTTGTGTGTTTAACTGTGGTGGAACCACCATGGATGATAACCCCAGCAAAATGTGGAACCATCGGTGTCACTAGCACCGACTGTGTGGAACAAGACACTAAAAAAGAACCATGACCAGATGCATAAAAAGTTTAAATATTATATCAAGGAAAGTGAGCTTATTACTATCCTGGAGGTATTGTCTCTTAGGTATTTAATTATGTTTATATGTTCATGCACTGAAATAAGGTTGTGCCTGTCATGATCTCATTCATCCAAGGCTAGTCATGTTACGAATTCGGTTTTACTGTATCCAATATTGTGGCAATTCAGTCTGTGTCCAAATAGAGCTTTAAAATTTAACAGACAAGTTGACTTGTCGATAAAAACAAAATTTTATAATTTGTGCATGTATATATGCGTGCGTATATTAATCTGTATATGTGTCTGTTTGCCAGTGTATGTGTATATACTCGTCTATTTTTCATGTTTGGATGTTTGTAGATTTATGTGTGCGTTCTTTCTCTTCCTCGTTTAATAAATGAATAACATTCTAAATCTAATAAATTGTTAAACTTAGAATATTTTTTAAACTTTCGCAACAATAATAATGTAGATCTAATAGTTAATTAATAATGCTGATCTCAATTTAATCAAATATTAAGACTAATGCCTCCCACCAAATTGTTTTAAGTTTGCTCACATATTCTCCAAATTAGAAGTTGCTTTATTCTGATTGGTCCACATTGTATATACAACAATACCTCTTTGATTAAAGGGGTTTTGCTTGTTTTTAACCTTTTAAGACCCTTCAATTTGAAATAAACCTCATCACTTGATAAAACACAAGAAGTGTCGAAACAAAATAGCTGCTTTTGTAGTGATATTATAACATATTCATGTTGTAATTTGTGAATAAATTTTATTAGCTGTACTTTGTATTGATCACATTTTAAGAATAGTGTTTCTTTGGATACGGAATATTATTCCATCCATACGTACCCTATACTTATATATATATATATATATATATATATATATATATATATATATATATATATATATATAATCTTCTGTCACGCTCAGGGAAGGGGATAACCTGTGAAGAAACAGCTGATAATACTCTCAAGTATTTTGTCTTAAAAAATGACGGAAAGTGTACACTCGTTTATATAAAAATAAAAATCCTAGTCAATTCACATTAGCTATTGAAACGCACCAAAATATTTTGCTTATTAGAAATATTAAATTTAATCTATTAGATTGACAATAAAATAAAATAAAATAAAATTTTCATGCAAAATGTCTTCAACAAAAGATTTTAAAATTTTATAAGATTTTTAAACCTGAAGCATTGCGCTTTTGTGGAGATTTCTACAACATAACTCTCCAAAAGATAGTTCATGGTTACAACATGAAGTTGGATGAACAATGTTAAATTTGGAATCACTGTATTTCTTGCCAAAAAAAGAAGTAGAAGGAATGATGTCCTTTGCTTAATATTTTTAGTGAAATGTTAGAAGAACTAATGAATAATGATTATATTCTTCAATACTCAATGAAATTTCTTTAGTATGAGTATCCGCGTATAATATGTATCGCACTTTTGCTAAATTTTTTAGTCTAAAATATAAGGGTGCGTATTACACACCTGAACTAGGTATAATTTTCAACCACGTCTGTTGCCATATTCAGGACGGCATGACCAGAAGTAAGTTATATCTCGGCTAAAACTAACTAATGTGTGGCAAAGTATTTAAGACTTTAATCAAGCATTGCATTTGTTTGTTGTGTTTTGTGTGTTATTCCCAAAAGCAAAAAGTGCATTTTAGTCTGTTTAGCTGCCGTCCATATCAAAGTATCATCTCATGTGAGTTCCATTTATGCTATCAGCGTTGTAGATGCCTTCCGCATTTTCGATTCTGTCGTCGTTTACACATGCATCTTTTATGTTTTCCCTAAAAAAGGATGCCATCTCCACTGCAGTCCATCGTGACCGGAATGCAGTACGTTTGAATGACTTTAGCACGATCTTTGCAGGAATGCTCTGTCATAGAAATAGCCGCTAGCACTAGAATGCATGACTGTTTGTAAATTTCTTTCGAATAATGAGGTTTTATTTTCACGGCAAGCTGGTTACATCAACCATGTCCATGCATTTGCTCAAAATACTGTGTAACTTTTGTTTGAAGGCGTAATGTAAACTATTTGCATTCTCATTTATAGCCAATAAGAACCGGGATAAATTTGCTGCTATAAATCCGAAGATTCTAGTGCGTATTATTCCAGAAAAATGATTTTTTATAGAATTTCGTCAACGAAAGTTATATACGCGTATGGTACACTAAAAATTGTGGTACATTATGCATTATTATTAACAAACATATTGAGTAGTTTTCTGAATAAAAAATTATAATTTTAATTTCTAGATTATTGTATTTCCTTTTTAAACATACGCTATTTTCTGTTTATCTTCACGTATCACAAATTATTATAAAATATATGTGTAAAAAAGAAAAAAACAAAGCCATTTTTAAACAACTCTTATTCATTGAAATGTCCTGCAAAAATGATTTAAATCTGCACACCACCGTAATTATTTAAATTCATTTTGTGATTAGTATTTTAAAGTGAAATAAATATTCTTTATGTGCAGTTTCGTGTATTAAGATTTATATCGGATTTGATTTCTTTTTGTCTAGTTTTATCAAAGTTTATTTTTCACTTGAAACTGAACTTAAATCTAATACATTGTAGTTTGCTTCGATTCCATTATCATTAAGATTATTTGTAGCTTTGCTGTTTATGATAAAATGCAAAGAACGTCATAAAAATAACTTCAGTATTACTATTTTTATCAAAATGTTTCCGGTAATCAAGATTGTTATTTTAGTGATGGAAACTTGCCAGGGTTTATTTCCTACGTTGGCATGGCTTGTCAGCTACTTTTGCAAGCTATTGAACTTGAGATTGTTCTTGAGTTCAAATTCCTCCAAAGAAATGTTGTGGCTAGTTTAGCTTTCTCCAACTATTATTTAAAAACCACCATTTGGGTTAAAATGCTGAAAAGTCTATGTTTTGAAATCTCTATTTTTTTAATGTTCTTCTTCTTTTATGTGTCAGAACATGTGCTTTAAGAACATGGAAAATCATGGCTCTCCACAATTTCCTATTTGTATGTTACTCTCACTTATTTTTAAATTTTAATTTCCCTTAGTATCTTTTTCTGCTATTCATTTACACAAATTCGTAAAGTAGGTTACTCGGTGTGTTCCTATTTTTTGTGTCTTCAATATGCCCTGCGTGTGTGACATTCTCCTAGTCCTCTTTCTGTTCAAGATTTTCTAATTGTATATTGTAATTGTAAGTAGCAGTTTATATTTTCCTTAAAACTTCCCCATTCCTCATATTATGTTCCGGTTATCCTTAGTAATCGTCGAGTCTATAATAATATATCTGTCTCTTCAAGTCTCTTGTTCAGCAGTGAAGAGATTTTCCAGCATCCATTTCGATGTAGTAGATTAGATGTTACATAGCATTTCAAAACTCATATTTTTCTTTCCCGGTAACCATCTTTATTACTGCTCCAGGAAGATTATTTCATAAACTTTAGTGGTATATGCCACTGTTTCACCAATGACTGCTATCGTGCTACATTAAATACTAATTTATACAGCATAAAAAGAGCAGCACATGCCTGTTTATTTATTCGATGGATATTAAGTAATTATAAAACTGTGCCGATATTCAAGGAACATAAAATGATTACTTGGTTACTAATTTACTAGTTACTTTCACTTATAATCATCGCTGCGTGATGCATTAAGGCGTAGTCAGTGCACTATTTTAACAAATTGGCCGTAAACAATTAACAGTGCCTTTTATAGCTCTCTGTCTCTTATATTACTATATATGACTATTTTTACATTTACGGAAGTAGCGAAGTAAGTACTTACTTACGAAGTAAGTATTTACGGAAGTACTTTACTCTAAGTAAAGTGGTTAATCGAAATAAGTGTTGTGTAATTTGTTGTGTTATATAAATATAAGCTTTGATTTATATAAAGATTTTAAGGGTGACAATGCTTATTTCAACTATTGATTAAATTATTCTTTTTAATTGTATAAGTGGTTACTACAAGACGAAGTATCATTTTGGAAGACACTCCGCTTAAAAACATTTTTTTGCCATTTGTTTGACACCAAATTGGTCGGGTTTAGATCCCAGCCAGAAACAAGTAGAATCTAGCCACACTGATGAGCTGTGATACAGCGAAACAGGCTTGTGTGTGGATGACAGATATATTATGCACTCATTATGACTGTGTTCTCTGAAGGGGAAATTTTTTAAAAGAGTTATCACTTCTGCGATTGACGTGTTAGTTTTTAGTAATGGATTGAGTTCTTCCGGTGACTGGCATGCGTATACACCGCTTATATATAACACACTAAAATTTCCCCTCCCACATTCCATGCGCTTATGGCTTAGGTAGTAGAGACTCCGACTGACACCAAATTGCTCGAGTTTCGATCCTAACCAGAATAAAGTAGATGTCTAGCCACACTGATGAGATGTGATACAGCAAAACCGGCTTGTATGTGGATAACAAAAAAAAAATATATATATATAAACTTATTTATAAATGGAATTTGTCTGTGATTGTGTGTGTCTGTGTGTGTGTTTGTGTGTGCGTGTGCGTCCGTTACCTATAGACTCCGAAATGGCTGAACCTGTTTTCTTGAAAATTTACACAATTGTATTATAAGCGTCTGCGAGTGTTCTTAGCTTGGTTTTGTGTCGAGATACCCCCGATAAATATCAAAAATCGATAATCGAAAATATCGGGTTATAGAAGGAGTGGTCTGATTTTAATCAAATTTGATACACTCATAGATAAAGACATAAGAAACGATATTCAGAAGTTTCAAGGTTGAAGTTCTTACAATAGTGCAGAAAATCCATAATATATATATACATAAAAGACAAGAGGTGTGTGTGTGTGTGTGTGTGTGTGTGTGTGTGTGTGTGTGTGTGTGTGTGTGTGTGTGTGTGTGTGTGTGTGTGTGTGTGTGTTTATCTGGCTGACTTCCGTCTATTTCGGAGACACAATAGGCGCCTGTTCACATCTGCTCGCAATGAGTGCAAGAGAACCCTAAATGACGCCAAACAGTTGTTTGCTGAGAGAATGCGACAGCACATAGCTGACCGCAAGTTCGGCTCCAAGGACTATTGGAGGATTTGTAAACGAGTGCTCAACAATAGGAAATCCTCAATACCTCCTTTAATCCATGGATTTGAGGTTCTCACGTCATCTGGGGACAAAGCTGAGTGCTTTGCCCACAGATTCTCATCCAACTCCACATTCGACTCGTCCGGAGTGCACCCACCCGACTTCCCTCTTAAAACTGAGGCCAAACTGCACGACGTATATATTACCCCGACAGGAGTATCCAGAGTAATTTCAAAACTCGACCCCCATAAGGCGTGTGGAGACGATGGAATCCCGGTGATAGTCCTTAAGAGGTGTGCTCCTGAACTTTCCCCTGTCCTCTCTAAACTGTTTAACTACTGCCTTTCTGCTTCCTGCTTTCCTGCATGCTGGAAATTCTCTTCAGTCGTTCCTGTCTTTAAGAATTGTGGTGAACCCTCGGACCCATCCAACTATCGCCCTATCAGTCTTCTACCGATATTCGGGAAAGTATTCGAGGCTATAATCAATGCTGAAATAGTTCATCATCTCACCGCCTACAAACTTTTCTCCGACAGGCAATATGGATTCCGCTTGGACAGGTCCACGGCCGACCTGCTAACAACCGTAACGGAGTACATGCTACAGGCCCTTGATGAGTCTGATGAGGCTCGCGCGGTTGCTCTAGACATCTCCGAGGCTTTCGACAGGGTTTGGCACTCTGGCCTCCTATGCAAACTACGCGGTTATAGTATTACCGGTCACCTGCTTGACCTAATCCAATCTTTCTTAAATAACCGCAAAATGAAGGTCGTTCTGAATGGGCGTGCCTCTTCGTCCTACAGCACGAATGCTGGTGTCCCACAGGGCTCTATCCTGGGCCCGACGCTCTTCCTTATTTTCATCAACGACCTCCCAGATGAGATCAAGTCCCAAGTAGGCATCTACGCAGATGACACTACAATATACTCCCGCTCCAGTAAGAAACCTGTCGTGGCGGACAGACATAATCTCGCTGCTGACCTTGAGCGGGATCTACACTCTGTGGTGAACTGGGGCAAGAAGTGGCTTGTCAACTTCAATTCATCTAAGACCAAGCTGTTGTCTGTCAACCATTACAGGCAACCTCTTCTGCCTCCCATATGCATGGACCAAGTGATTCTCCCTGAGAGTAATACACTACGCCTCCTCGGACTTACCCTGTCCTCAGACCTCAAATGGAAGCACTATATTGAATCCATAGCAAAATCTACTGCTAAGAAGATTGAGTCAACCATCCGTCCGTGCATGAAGTACTGCTGCCATTTATGGTCAGGTGCCCCTGCCGTTCTCCTCAGTGTTCTTGACAAGCTCCAAAGGAGAGTCTGTAATGTGATAGGTACTGATCTGGCGACTCGACTGCAGCCACTTCCCCATCGTCGAAATGTGGCCTCCCTTTGTCTCTTCTATAAATACTTTCATGGCTTCTGCTCGGATGAGCTTAAGTCACTGATGCCTCCTCAACAGGTGTTTACTCGTGCAACCAGACTGGCAACTGGGTCCCACCCATTCACAGTCAGGTTAGCCAAATGCAGACGACAATTCTACTCTTGCAGCTTCCTCTCTCGCACTTCCCGCCTGTGGAACTCACTCCCGTATTCTTGCTTTCCTGACGGCTACAACCTCCAGAAATTTAAATGCAAAGTCAATACTCATCTACTAATCACTGGCCTCTAGCTCTCTCCCCTCCCCTGTATAACCTTCCCTTTCTCTCCGCCTATGTATCTGTCGTCGCACCTGCTTTCTCAGCTTTCTATTGTTCCTTTCTAACTAGTTTGTACTCCTCACACTTTTCTAATTAATCTTTTTACATTTATGTAACTCCCTGCACATCAGTGGCGTTTCCGCCTTGCACGGGGTGAAATGATTAAAAAAAAAATGTCTGTATTTTTTTCAGCCCTTCTATTTTAGTTTTTGCTTCCGGTTTGTCTCTAAGTAGGTATAATTGTAATTCTTAGTCTCACCCATGATACCATTTACTCAGAGGACTTATTTAGTCTTTAAAATTCAGTTTTGGACGCAAAAACCTTATTTGATATCGATACCAGGAAATCAAAATTTGACTTACATCCGTTCATTTTTCTTTCAGTCTACGGTTTCGCTTTAACTGGAAACAACTATTGCTTTTTAGTCTTTCGTTCCAATGTCAAAAGAACCTGAGCTCCAGGACCAGGGATTAGTTTTAAAGCTTTCATTACACCCGAGCAACGCCGGTCTATACTGCTAGTATATATATATATATATATATATATATATATATATAGAGAGAGAGAGAGAGAGAGAGAGAGAGAGAGAGAATAAGATAGAGAAAATGTGTCTTTGTTACTGCAATTTATAGTCCCACGATATATGTCAGATGAAATACAATCACATATGTCGTTCGAGTTGAAGAAACATAATCATTAGCGTAATAATGAGCATAGTTTCTTGATGTAGATTTTTATTGTCTTTCACTGTTTAGTTTTGATTTCTATACCGAACAGATTAATCTATAATGACAATAGCACAATCGATTCTATACGCTTCACAGATAAATACACTTCTTACTGTTGAACAGATAATCTCTAATATTCATGTTGTGTCATGTAGTAGTACAATAAAAAAAGGACTACTGAGAAGCGGAAGAATGATGTGACAATGATAAACCAGCCTCCAGGAGAGCTGAAGTTTTACGGATTCAAGTGACACCAGCATTAAAATGTCATGGTGTGATGATTATTCTACATTTCCATCACTGTCAGATTTATTCCACACATCAGCGATCCGATCATCAGAATAACTTAAATCATCTTAATTACAGGGTGGCCTCAACTTACGGCATAGTTCCGTTTCTACAATACGTCATAACGCGATTTTCCATGTAAGTCGGAACGTCTACTGGTAAGTGAAAGAATACAAACTGTAAAATTTATATCATACAACTAGAAACTGACGCACACTACTTTCCTTGATCTAGTCCCGTATGACGACGTATTTTTCGGCATAAGGCGTGGCAAACAGCTTAAGTCATAAAACAAGAAATAATGGAGATTACGTCGTAACCACAAATCGCCTTAAGTCGGGACTTTCGCAAACTGGATACTTGCTGTACATATTTTTATGTGCAAAGACAGATCACTAGATCCACTCAATGTAAAGGTTTATTAAATTAGTTATTTTATGAGAAAAGGGGAAGTTATTGCGATTATGGATTATTGGCTTGTCCTAAAATTGACATCCGCTCGTGTGTATGTTCTATATAGATTGTGTATGACAATCCTAAACTTACTAAATATTAAAAAAACATGATCTTAATATTGTAAAGCTAGCAAATATTCTCATAAGACTGTTTCATTATAATCATTTTACATACATTTCGACGATTTATCCATGAGTTTAATTTCAACAGACTCATAAGTCTTTCAAAGTTGATCTCATAATATGCTTGTAAATTTGTTGGCGTACACATAATGGCTCTCGACTCGATCAGCTTATAAGAACATCGCTGACAATTCCTCTAATCTGCCACTATTTCCATGGAAAATATTCTAACTACTTTCCCTAATTCCTCTAGTTCAGACTTTTACAACCATGACCCGTCATATCACGTACACAAAGATGAATACTCCACATTCCCTTAAGATTCTATCTGTAAGAATGACGCAACATTCGAACAGCTTCTTGTGAGTAATTTTGAAACTATAGTAACTTGCAATGTTTATTGCAGTCTCGGCAAACTAACCTACTCTGGACAGGGTCTAGCCTATTTTATAAATTCTATTTAGGTTATTCGGGTAGCCTCTTCCCAAGATTCATTCCTTTATGCTCAATCTAAAATAGAGTTAAGAAAATCATGTTAAGCTAGAAGTTTTAAAGAATAATTTTCGTTAAAATTCTAGATTGTGCCTGGATTCGAACACTGGCAACAGATGACAGATTGAATCACATACATATATAAGTCGAACCCTATTTCGCTTATTTTAATATATTTGAATTTTTTATTCTTATTATTTTTGTGAGTTTTGACTCTCAGTTAAATGAGTAATAACTTTAAATTATATTAAATGATTGTTAACTAGATCTTTAGTTTCGAAAAAATATATTCACATGATATGTTGTTGCATTTTCAATAATTAAAATACAAATCTCTGTTAAACTGAAAGCGTTTTTCTTGATGCCACAATGTTTTTGACATATGGACATTTTGTTTATTCATAATCTTATTTAAATTTTGCATAGGAAATATAGGAAATTAACAGGAAATGCTAAAAAACCTTAGGGACATTTTCAGACAGTAAGTAAGGCGGTAAGCAAAGATCTGGAATAAATATCATCTGATGAAAAAAAGATAATTTAAAAAATAGAAATGACGTCTTACAAATCGACAATAAAAATGGCATTTCAAACACACAAAAAGCTTTTCAGCGAGCTCTTTAAGGAATATTTAACTTGATGTAACATTTACAAAAAGGAAAATTTAAAAAAGAAAACATCATGGGCAAGTGAAACAATGAAAAATATTAATAGCGAACAAATTATAATTGCTTTGGAAACAAGAAGCATGCGAGAAAAATATAAAAGTGGATGGTGCATGCCAGGAAGTACATTTGATAGAAAGTATACCTATATGACAAATTGACACATCTTTTGAACCTAAGGCAATTAATATATATATATATATATATATATATATATATATATATCAGTTCATCTCTTTTGATTCTCTGACTCTCTCTCTCTCTCTCTCTCTCTCTCTCTCTCTGCTATCTTAAAATTTAAAATCTCACCCTCCCCCATTTCATAATATATATATATATATATATATATATTCAGGTTTTTTCCTCGATGGTAGCACAATTCAGAATTTCAGGTAGAACGCATTCTCCAAGTGTTATATTTTAATAAAAGTATCTGGCTAACGCAATGTTGGCACAGTCCATATATTATACAGAGATTACTGGTTTTAAAGTATTGTATTTAAATTAGTCTGGATTTACATATTTTTCTATGTATTGAAATAAATGAATCTATAACTATAAAGAAACCGTAAATAATTATAGATTTGCTTAATAATTTATGTGTGCATGCGTCTTGAGGTTATTTTATTTCTGTCTGGTATTGTAATTGTGTTGATTGAGGAATGACTTTGTGAAGCTGTTTGTCGTTCAATATGGCAGCAAATGCTAGACAATCTCATCAGAGATAAAAGAAAGACTTAAAACAAAAGAATTGTGGTTCTGTAGAAGGATGCTGAGGATACCAAGGATCGAACATGTTAGCAACGACGAGGTTTGGAGAGGATGGAAATGAAAAAAAAAAACTTTTATTTAACAGCAGGAAAAGACTGCTGAAGTTCCAAGAACATGTAATAAGGAAGGGAGGCTTGAAGAATCTGATACTCACAGGACAGAGAGAGGGAAAGAGAGACAGGGGCAAAGCAGAGTTTGAGAAAAGTAACAAGAAAAAGCGTAATAAGCGCAACAAAAAAAAAGGGGATGTGGAAGGCCATGATCACCTACGTCCTGAAGAGACATGGCACATAGTAGAAGAAGAATAAAGAATTTACGTTGCTGCAACTGTAGTGTTTTTATTTTAACTACAACCAGTGTAATGTAAATTCTTTCATTCCACATAAAACAAATCTCGATCAACATAGGGCACTACCTGATATAAATTAAATCCCACTATACGTAAACACATTATCAATCAAACCCAACTAATAATATGGTAAAAATCACGAAATATACATTCAAATACTACCAAAAAAAGAAAAAAAAAACGAGAGCTTTACATCACAAAAAGTTAATAACTAAAACTAAAAGATACCAGAATTTAAATATGGAAACATAATTTCAGATGTAGCATCAATAAAAACTAAACATGTTAAATTCATAAACGTTTTTCCTTTATTCGTTATGATATCATTAAGGTTTTATATACAAAGAATAATGGGTAAATTTGATATTTTAAATTTCACCCATGCGTGTTGCATTTTTTTGTTTGTTTTTCCGACTGCACAGTATAGTAAGGTCAGTTAGGCATCGTCTTTAAGAAAAAATGCAACATGACGTAATTCGCTCGGTCACAAATTTGGAAACGGCTTGCCGTACTGCTTGGCATTCTTACCGGAAGCTCCAATACGGAGATTTCCGAGTGTTTGGGTGATAATCTGAGGACAGGGCCGAGCATTGGGAAAACGTTGAAGGTACAGCAGTTTGGAAAACTCACTCAGATCGTTTTGTTAATAAAAGAACTGTCGAATTTCTGGGTGAGGGCCTCAGATTCAGCACAAAAGCCTACATGCACCTTGAGAATGTAGTGCTGCACTAGGTCAGTGGCTACTGGACCCTATATCTAGTTACAGTATTCTGCACCATGCTACATAAGAAGGACAGTTCAGTAATGGCTGTCAGATAATTTCTGCGACCACATCTTTCCTTACATCTGGTCACCAAAGTCTCCAGACTGCAACACCTTGATTATTATGTGTATGGGACGCAGATGAACGAGAGACCAACCAAATTTCTTGTAACACCAAAGATTAACTGAAGGCAAGGGTTATGCCAGCATTCACCATATTAAACAAGGACACTTCTAGAAGAGTTGCAGGAGATTCCGAAAAGGTTTGGAGGCTGTTGTTGAATCCAGTACCGATTTTATTGAATAAATATACCGTTTAGTATATTTGATAGTATATTTGATAAATATCTCACTTAAAATGAGCTGTCAGTATAATTATATTTTTTGAAATTAGACAATAATATATGCAAAGCAATCTTTCACTCTATTATATATATATATATATATATATATATATATATATATATATATATAGATATAGATATAGATATATATATACTTACTTCAACAAGTATCATACTTGTATTTGAAATAGACTGGAATATTTTATTTTTACTTTAAACAGATTACATTATGTGCCCCTGAACCTTCCTCTGTCCTCTCAAAACTCTAAAACTACTGTTTATCCTGTTTTTGCTTTCCTGTTTGCTGGAGGTCTTCCTCTGTAATTCCTATATTTAATAATACTGGAGAACCCTCGGATCCCACTAATTACCGCCTTATCAGTTTCCTACCGATTTTTGGCAAAATGTTTGAAGCTATTATCAACGCCGAGGTGGTTCAGCATCTCACATCCCACAAACTATTCTCTGACAAACAGTATGGTTTCCGCTTCACCAGATCTACTACTGATATGCTAACAACCATTACTAAGTATATATACCAGGCTCTCGACAAGAACGGTGAAGCTCGAACTGTTGCTCTGAATATTTCCAAAGCGTCTGACAGAGCCTGGCATGCTGGCCTTCTACGCAAGCTGCGGAGCTATGGAATAACTGAACAGTTGTTTGACCTAATCCAGTCATTCCTTTCAAATCTCACAATCAGTGTAGTATTGAACGGGCATACCTTCCGTTACTATTATAAGAACACGGGTATCCCTCAAGGCTCAATTCTAGATCCTGCGAGTTTCCTGATCTTCATTAAAGATCTCCCCGATGTAATCAGTTCCCAAGTAGGCTGACGACATCACCGTTTACACTCGCCTCGATCAAAAATCTGCTGAGGCTGACAAAGCGAACCTCGCTGCTAAGCTTGAAAAGAACCTCCAATCTGTGGTGAACTGCGGTAAAAAATGGCTCGTTAATTTTAATGCTTCCAAAACGAAGTTACTATCTGTTAACCATCATAGACAATCGCTCCTACCCCATCCCATTAGCATGGATCAGGAAAATACTGCGCCTCCTTCGCCTAATTCTCTCAGTAGACCTCAAATGGAATAACTACATTGAATCTATAGTTAAATCCGCTACTAAAAATGTCGGTTCACTGTGCAGGGTCAAGAAATTTTCCCGTTTGAATCCATCTTGCACATATATAAATCTACCATCCGTCCGTGTATTGAATACTGCTGCCACATCTCGTCGGGCGTCTCTGCTATTCACCTCGGGGTTCTTAAAAAATTCCAACGGAGAATCTGTAATGTGATCGATCCCACCTTGGCAGCTCAGCTGCAGTCGGTACCTTACCGGCGTGATGTGGCTTCCCTGTGTCTCTCTAAACAAATACTTTCACGGCTTCTGCTCCAATGACCTCAGCGCACTGGTAATCTTAGGTATAAATTTACTTGAGCTACTAGACTAGCAACTAGGTCCCACCATTTTACAGTGAAACCGATAAAATGTAACCGCAATTACCATTCTATCAGCTTCTTTTCTCGCACTTCCCGCCTATGGAATTCCTTTCCGTATACTTGCTTCCCCGATAGCTACAATCTCTATGAATTCAAAGGTAAGGTCAATAGTCAGCTCCTGTTTCACTGACTCGCATCCTTTCTCTCAAGCCCTTTTCTCCATCCACTCCACTCTCATCACACCAGTATTCTCATCCTTCTATAACCCTCTTTCTGACACCGTCTATAACTTGTCCCTTACCCCTATATAATTCCCTGCATAACAGTGGCAGTAAAACTGCCTTGCTTTGGGTAACATGATTAAAAAAATTATCGGCATGCGGATTCAAGAAATATGAATAAAAAATATTCTCTCCGACAGGGATCGAAACTATGACCACTTTTGTAGCAAAAATGTTCAAGGAAAAATACAAATGAGGTGTCTATTTCAAATATAAAAACCTGTTATAGTAAAATGCAGAAAAATGTCAGTTATATATATATTCCAATGACTGAATATAGACATATATGAATAATATGCACATATAATATATATATATATATATATATATATATATATATACGCATTTATTATGTGATTTTTCTGTGCATATATAGAATATATATATATATATATATATATATATATATATGCATGGACAGATGGACGCAATATATATATATATATATATATATATATATATATATAAAAATAAAACTTTTAAGTATCCCAGTAATTTTCAGCATACTAGATTTTTCGTTCACCTCTATGACAGATGACATTTTTTCTTAAGGAGAGAAATGTATTTCATATGAGCCACAAGAAAGAAGATTAAAATGCCTCACAAGTACATAATATACTACCCCTTAGAATCAATGTAATAAACAGCAAATCAAGGAAACTGTTTCTTTCTATTTTTTAAATTATGGCATTCTATTTGCCTCTCGGGGACAGATTTCTTGACTTTAAGGAGATTGTACATTCTCTCACTATCGAACGTTTTTCACGTGCAAAATTCAGAGACATTTTAAAGAATCATCCTTTTATGATGCTTTCGTTTGCTTCTTCACGTTTTCTGCTTCCTTATTATTATCATTATTATTATTATTATTATTATTATTATTATTATATAGTTTTTCGTCTGTCCTATATGAATCACTAAATATGTCTACTTCACAGAGTCATTTTATGCTATTCCTACAGGAGAGACTGTGTACATGAACGTGCATAGTTGCATGCCCATCTTTTAACAATATTGTTAGCAATATATATATATATATATATATATATATATATAATCTTTTAATTCCTTTATTTCAGTCATTTGAAAAAACTGTCCTTATTTTTCATCTACACTTTCCTTCCTCTCAAGCAGCTGTCATAAGCCGTAATTCAGGGAAAAGTTTTCTTTTTTTTTTAAAGAACAGCAGAGATAGTCGCAGCAAAACAGTGAATCTAATACATTCTTCTTTCAAAAATCGACACAAAGTATCTGATCAGTCGTCTTTCTCTTTTTTTTCTTTTTTTGTTTTGTTTTCCTTTTTACTTAGTCGGGGGCGATAGCGATTTTAAATTCATAAGAAATTATTTTTAAATAGAATTACTTCTCAAATAGAATTCTTTGCCGATGAATAAGTGAATAAAACTTAAAAGTCTTAATATTATTAAGGTCATATTAAAAAAATTACTTGAATAATTAGGCTGGACATTGAAATGTAAGACTCTCTTACGGAAATCGTATTTTGCTGTTTGTTAAAAAATTCTGAGTGCCATGTCCGGTAATTTAACGTTAATGTGCAATGCGTTGGCAGAAAGATGGAGGTAGAAAAGAAGTTCGGATTTGGATTTGATAATGCATTGAACAAAATAACACTATTTCAAAGTGAGTGGTCTCGATTTCAACTATGAATTGCTTTTCAGAAATCTCATTCGTATCGTTTATTATTCCTTTTCTCTTTTTTTTCTTAAAGAATTGATTATCTTATTTCCTGGCCAACGATTCGTAATTAATTTTTCTTTACATTTTTATGATTATCAAATTCATTTTCGATTGGCAGTAGATTTATGTGATGTTCAATGAAAATTGGGGTCTAATGTGGATTTGATTAAAGAACGAATAAATGAAAGTAATTGTATGGCACATCGAAGTTTAATCGCCATATTTTGCAAAATAAATTCTTCAAAGTAAATTCATATCTCATTCAGTAATTCAATTCCAAGTTAAATGATTTCTGAAACATGAAAAATGTTTTATTTGCAAAAATAATTTTTATATCTAAGTATTTTTTATATTTCACGTATATATATACGTTCAATATTGAGGACAGATTTTTGTAATATTTCATAGAATCAACATTATATGGTGACTAGCTTTTTATCAATTTTCGGATATGGGCTGATGATTACTTAAGGGGCGGAAATCACCGAAAACCTTCAATGTTGATTATTATGCGCGCGCACACACACACACACACACACACACACATATATATATATATATATATATATATATCGAGAAAGAGAGAGTTATTATTAGTGTTATAATAAATTTTAACTGCAACTCAAAAGCTTTCAGGTTCCAGTGCTAAATATGAGACTTCATATATATATATATATATATATATATAGTGTCAAACTTTTAAGGGTTTTTTTCTCACGATGTGCTCTAGGAATTTAAACTGTCTCTTTATGGCGCTAGGCTTAAGTCTCCTTTTTGTTCTATTTTCTTTAAAACTTCATAGTTGTTCGCGTCTTGTCTACACTTCAGTGTTCTCAGCATCCTTCCGTAGAACCAGATTTCTCTTATGAGATCTTCGAGAATTCAATGCCATATAGAAGTAACAACACTTTATAACATTTTACTGTTATATTCTTTGTTTCTAATGAATTTTCCCTATTTCTTAATACTTTGCTTACATTTTGAAAGAAATTTTCACTGTCTCGTTGCGCCTTCGGGTTTTCGCATTTGTGAAGTGTCACACTTTCCGTCCCCTGTTAATCACTTTCTAGATATTAAAAGTTTTGCACTTGTTTAATTTTGCTATTTTTAATTTGTCATTTTCTAGGTGGCTAGTTTCTTTTACTGGCAACCACACATCTCTTTTTAGAAGATATTTTTATTCTTGTGTTCTTTACTACTTTCTGTAGAATTTCCTTTAGTTTTCTTCCATTGTTTGCTATTAACAAGGTATTATCTGGAAATCTAATGCTGTTAAGACTGTGAGCGAAAATAATAAATCCACGTAGGACTTGTAAATTTCTCAGAATTACTTTACTGAAAAGGTTAAATAATTTCAATGAGAATACACTTTCTTGTTTTTAACTCCTTTCTATTTTCGTGTATATACTGAATATATTTTCTATCCTTGTGCAGATACTTTGCTCCCAGGGTAATTTTTGCGTTATTTTAATATCCTTACCAAATAAATCAAACTTGCTAAGCAATTCTAGCAGTTCTTAGTGGTAAACTCTTTTGCATAATCCATAAATCGTTTACATACATTTGCATTTGTGTTGTATTTTCTGATATCATACTTGATGCATTTTATAGACGAGTAAGTTTAGTTGTTTTTTACTTTGTCTTTTTTACTTAATTTTTGTTTATTTTTATGAACTTGTTTATTTTCTTATTTCTTATGAACTCTGCAGCTGGAATTCGATTTGTGAAATCCGTTTTATATAGTAATCTTTTTCATTATTTGCACACACATGTATATACAGGTGTATCATAGGTGATTTTACAAACTTTGTATTAGTTCCTCACAGCAAATAAGAATACAGGTCCATATAAATATATCAGCGAATCGTTGATTTTTAGCTATTGAATTTAAAGAAAGTTGACGATAGATGACGCTGTGTTGCTAGGCAGATTAGTTTACATTTGTTATTCATGTACATTTGTGCCAATTCTACAATTCTATATTCAACGTTTGGCGTGTGCAGTAGTAAGTTAACTGAGAAGTATTCTGTTTAACAAAGGCAGAATATTCATACCCTGAGCAGGTAGATATGATTTTCACATAATGTTAAATAGTGCTCAGCACCAGTGTTTTTTTTTTCCAACTTTACGCGTGGCTTCAATATGCCGTCAAAATCTTTACACACCAGTCCTCTTAATTTTTTAAAATTGGAATCCTTCTACAGAGGATTTTAAATATTTTTTAATTGATTGACTGATTTATTTTTTTGTTTTTGTCTTGTGGGTTATTTAAAGCCGGAATATATTTCGGTTTGTAGGAGGTTCCTTACGGTATCCGATGTTCACAATCAAACACCCTTCTATGTACTAGGCGAGCTCGACGCTGCTTAACTTAGATGATAGAAATATAAAAATGTGTTTTCAGGGTAATTTAAAAGGAAAATGTATTGTTATTAGAAATTCTGGAAATCTGATTTAAACATGTGAAGTCTTTAAGAAAACGTTTCGATGTTTTTAGCTAAAGCCATATGAATTGAGGAGAGATTTTAATCATAGCGCTGGTATTCGACAATTTAACAAGTGCTTCATTTCTTCCAAATGAGTTGGCACTTGTCCGGATTCCAATGAATATAAATGTCATAATAAAAGAGAAACATTGCTTCTGTATTTTAGATTAAAATTGTATTGAAAAACATGGCATTTTTCGAAGATTAATCTAAGATTTCATTGTTTGGCCCTTGGAATCCAATGAAGTAAAAAGAAAAAAAAAGAAAAGAAGAAAACAAAAGAAAAACTGTACGACCAAATCAGAGCCCTCTCTTCTTTTCGTGGATGTGCAGGTGATATTATGGAGAGCGGCTCGGAATGAGAAATCGGACATCAGAGTTCGAATTACAGTCAATTCGTTACATTGATTCCTACTCCCCCAGCTTATGGGATAAACAACAGAGTTTGTATCTTGAAAAAATATTTGTTATTCTCAAAAACTTTGTAATGCATTATTCCCTCTCAAAGGATAAAAATTATATGAAAGATACTTTATCGCTCATTCAGTAAAATGAATGAGATCACTCTAGCTATTGGGCGCGTATAATGATAATATATGCACTAAAAAGTCTGCCTTCTTCCACCGAACATAGCCCAGAGGTAGAGTCTCCGACTGAAGCCAATGCGGTCGGGTTTCAATCCTGGGTTAAAAAGCAATCGGAGTCTAACCATACTGATGAGCTGTGATACAGCGAAACAGATCTGTCTGCAGATGACAATATATAAATTCTTGATCACTTAGTACTCTTTTTTTTTATAAACAGATGCAACTGAATATATATTCATGGAAAATTTTAAAACTAGTTTTGATACGCCCTATCTATACATTGGCACATGAGCAAAACGTTTTACCCTATATCTCTCATGTTCATTTTTATGAAAATGTAATTCCTTTGTTTCTTTTTTAGTGGATACTCGTATTTGAGTAGAAGCTCCGTTTTTTATTAAATAGTATATTTATTAGTTTTATCAACTAGCCTGAATATTCAAGAAATTTTATTAAAGAAAATATTAAGCTCTCTGGCAGGGTTCGAACCTACATCTCTCTGGGTAAAGTGGGCTGCCTTTGAATTTGATACGCTCTAACTAAGGAAGCTAAGTCAGGCAAATAATGAGGATAGATATCTGCTAATATATTACAATAAACCGGAAATAGCCATGACATTGGCATGAAGATATCTCTTCTTCTTCCAGTTATGGATTAAATATCATGGCAGACATGGTTCTCTAGCTTAGTTTGCCAACCAGTATGGGGAAACAACTCTGGATTTGATTCCTGTTGGGCGTGTGCTAAGGAACTAATAAAATGTATCTTTGTGATAGAAACTACAACAACTATGTCTCAGATGGTGAAGTTGTGACATTTTACTCCACAGGGTAAACACGTGTTTTATTTCTCTTATTTTTAATTAATATTTCTTAAAAGTTTACTATCACAAAATTTCAGATCATCGAAATAGAAAAATAACTTATTCATATGTTATTTTTCCTCTTTCGGAAATGCTTATTTTAAACGAACGTGAAATTAACTCGACTTAGTAAAACTTAACAAATCTCACCCAAATTTAGATATATGTATATTGTATATTGCTCTCATTACAACTGAGCTCCTTAGAGAGGAAAATTTTTAAAAAAGCAGTTACCACTTCCACAATTTATGCATTACTTTTAGCAATAAATTGAGTTCTTTCGGTGACTGGCGTGTGTATACCGGGTTATATACTGCAAGCTGAAATTTCCTTTTTCTGATTCCATACACCTATGGCTTAGGAGTTAGCGACTCCACCTGACACCAAATCGTTCGAGTTTCGATCCCAGCCAGAAGTAAATGGATGTCTAGCCACACTGATGAACTGTGATACAGCGAAACATGCTTGTATGTGGATGACGAATATATATATATAGCATAATAAAAACAGCTTAAACATAACAGAAACTAAGAAGTCAAGAGTTCTTAAAGTGTCTCCTTCCAGCTTACTCTTTTGTGCTGCTTGATTGAGCTGTTGTGCTCTTTGAAAATATTGTAGTATAAAATGTGTAGATAATCTAGAGTAAATAAAAGCAAAGTAAAATGTGCTTATAAATTAATTCAAAACATTGTCACACATTTAATGAAATGGGTGAAATTGGCTCTTATTAATAAGTAAATAAATTCTGAGAAATCGTTTTAGGCAGACTCAAGCGTTTTCACTTTTGTTTTGATCATATTTTTATTACTGAAAAAAATTATTAAAATTATCAAGTAAATAGGATCAGCAATTCTCAAAGATTTTTTACTCTTGTGTTGTAACACGTACCATAACGTTCTGTGTTTAAGTACTTAAGGACAATGACAAAGAAAATTTCGGTTTGAAGCGGGGCATGAGAAAGCGAAACGAAAGGTAAAACAATTCGTCTCTTTTGATCAAGAAAATATGACAAAAAGTTTTATGAACTTCTAATCATTAAAAATGATGAAATTAAATCGATACAGACTTTTTATGTACCTGCTGAATTTCTTTTGGATATTCCCAGTGGTCTTTATACCCTAGTTTGTGAATTCCTAATATGTAATATCTATCCACTGTATGTCAGTGAATGTTAAAAGATCTCCTCTTAGATGAAAAAAATGTAGCTTACAAAAATATGGTTCTACAGAAATACGCTGAAAATACTTGGTTGGGGAAGCGCGTAAGCAACAAAAAATCTTCAAAAAATGGAAATAAAAAGGAAATTTATAACTAGAATAAGAAACAAATGGCTGAAATTTCTTGGACAACACATTCTAAGATTCTACTGAGTACAGTGAAATTTACAGAGCTGGCATTTCAGTTTTTCTTCAGTTTCTTGCGGCGGTCAGAGCTGGATAGTTAATGACTGTCTTCTTACATATATATATATGAGAAGAGAGAGAGAGAGAGAGAGACAGAGAGAGAGAGAGAGTAGAGGGAGTGTTACACAGAGCGGATGGGGAGGCTTGCCAATGACTTTACTATGGATAGTATCAACTTTAGAATTACAAAGATATTTAAAAAGTTTTCGTCATTGGTGTTAAAATGTCTGCCTCTTGTATATTAGACAGGGTGGATAAGAAAGAGAAAAAGAATCAATTATTTCAATTACAGAAAAAGCGAAATAAAATGAAAAGAAACACAAATAAGTTGATATATAAAAAAAATTGCGTATACCAAAAGGTAGGTTCAACAATATTTATTCTACGGAGTACTTTCTCCTATAATTAAAATAGATATACAGTAATATTCCTCTTCTAAATGTTGTGGATTATAACTTTCCACATGTTTCTATGTTTTGCAGCTCTTAACAACGTTTGTCGCCTTTGCCAAACCTTTACACATCTGCTCCATTGACTAATAACAGAAGCTGGTCTGGTACGTCGCCCGCTGCTTTCTGATGTCCATTTTGTCCTGTATTTGTCCAAGCCGACTTCCTAATTATGTGTCCAAGAAATATCCCTTTGCATACACATTTTCATTTCCCCACCACTGCCCCACTAACACATACCCGTAAATACATACAAAAACTAGTGACGTCTAACCCCCTTGATCGACAAAAATATGTATAATATATATATATATATATATATATATATATATATATATATATAGTCAAGACGCCAGCAATCAAACGGGTTAACCCACTACTCTCTTGTGTGTGAGGCTGAATAATTAGCATACCGATCCGGAAAAAAAACAAGATCTACATAATGGGCAAAAGAACTCTGAATGAATCAACAGCCAGCTAATTAGAAGTGGTGTCTTGATAAATCCCCGTGGAGAAGGCAACGGGATATCACTCTATTATCATTCCCAAAAACAATCATGGCCTTGAAAAATCAACATATTAAACTCAATGGCGTGAATGAGGTAATTTCCAAAGAAAGTAACTCTTCGCCCGGTATGGACTCACATAGGCAACATTTGTCACCTGACCGTCATCTAGTGAATGTTAGCATCAACGATGAAAAGAGGACACAATTCTTCGGAGTTTGCCCCTTGCCCGGAAAAGTAACGACATAAGCAAAAGGTGTCTCTGGACCGTTACCCTGCGACTGCGTGCAACAAAGAGTTAACCTAGGGACATGGAACGTCAGGACGCTCAGCAACTGTGGTCAACTCGAGAATGTCAAGTAGGAGATGAGCAGATTGAAATTTAATATTTTGGAATTATGCAAAAGTAGACAACCTAACAATTCAGATATTATCAGCGTCAATCACAGTAGGCACAAATAACGAAAAGGAGGTTGGCTTAATAGTAGACGAAGAAATGAAGAAATGCGTTCTGGGATACTGTAAGCTTTCCGAAAGAGTCAAAATGAGAGAGAGATACTTCAACATAACTATTATAGTAGTCTATAACCTAATAACGTAAAGCACTGAGGAAGAAATAGGATCTTTATACTCCATACTAGACAATGCGAAGGCTCTGTGTAAAACGCTTGAAATTAGAATCATAATAGGAGACTTGAATGCCAAGGTAGATAAAGTAGAAGGAAAGGGATACAACGGACAACTTTGGATTAGGAATTTGCAACAACCGAAAGGAAAAATAGGACCAATGGTGCAAAACAAATGACCAGTTAACAACCAACATCTGTTTTCAATAACAACCATGATGTCTATGGACATAAAGAAACCCAGGAGGCAATACAAAAAACCAAATCAATTATATAACCATAAAAAGGAGATTTATAAATGCAGTGGTTCAATGCAAGACCTATCCAAGTGCCGACTGTGGAAACGACCACCTTTCAGTCATCTAAAAACTAAGGGTGAAACTCCGAAGATTGATGAAGCCTAGTGCAGCACCAAGACTGCAATACAAAACTCTCGCGAATGACCTCAACCCACAGAAAAAATACACTGACAGTATGAAAAACAAATACGAAGAACAAATTGAAAACGGAAAAAGGAAATGGGAAAGACTAAAGAAAGCCCTAGTGACATCAGCAAATAACATTGTTCCAAAAGAAATCCGACGCAGAAGAAAAAACGAGTGAATTACTGAAGAGATACTGGACATGATGCAAAGGAGACAAAAAACTATGCCAAGACCTGCAACGGAATTCAGAAAACTACACAAGGAAATAAGGAGTAAATGCTGACAGGCTAAACAGGAATGGCTCAACAACAAATGTGCAGAAGTAGAGAGATTGATCAGGACTAATAAAGCAGCCATGCATAAAGAAATAAAGTAACTGACAGGACAAAAAATGCTTCTCAACAGAATGTATAAAATCTAAGGATGGAACGATCATATTAGTGAAAGACAAAATACTCCAGCGATGGGAAGGATATATAAAAGATCTTTTCCACGACAAGAGAAAGCAACAGAAAATACACAAAGATGAGGACAGACCGGAAATATTATAATCCGAAGTGGATGCTGCAATGGCCAAACGGAATAGAAAAAAGGCAACTGAACCATACGGCATTTTAGTAGAGATGCTGACAGCCCTGAACAAATTCGGCATAGAGAAAATTACAGAAATAATAAATGAAATCTACAACAGTGGTGTAATACCGGACAAACTAAGCAGGTCAATTTTCATAGCACTGCTAAAGAAGCCAGGTTCAAACAAGTGCAATCAATCAGTTTGATCAGCCACATACTAAGACATCACCCAAATCCTGATGAATAGTGCACGAAGCAGAATCACACCAGGAATAGGACAAGAACAGTACTGGTTTGTCAAAGACTAAGGAATGAGGAACGCGATATTTATTATTAGGATGCTATGAGAAAAGGCAATGGAAATTAAAAAGGACGTGTACCTATGTTTTAGAGATTATGCGAAAGCGTTCGAACAAAGTATGCCACGAAGAATTGATAGGAATTCTCAGCAACTTAGACATATATGGGAAAGACATGAGAACAATCAAAAATCTCTATTGACAGCAAACTGCCTGCATACGGACAGGAAACGAATTCAGCAGATATGCAAAGATAGAAATGGGCGTAAGACAAGTATATGTCTTTTCATCGGATCTATTCAAGTTGTACAACAAGACTATTCTGAGAACCCTAGAGGTTAAGCCATAAATCGTCATCGACGGCCACAATCTGAACAACATAACGTACGCAGATGATACAGCGCTGATAGAAGACACATAAAAAAACTACAAGAACTCCTACAGAAGGTAGCTGAACTGAAAGGACTACAAATAAACTACAAGAAAACTAAATGCATGGTCATCAGCAAAAAGAATAGCCCTAAACGCAAAATACAGGTGGTAGACACCAAAATCAAGCAAGTCTAAAAATTTAAATATATGGGA
Organism: Ascarosepion bandense; assembly: GCA_037127315.1. Lineage (NCBI taxonomy): Eukaryota > Metazoa > Mollusca > Cephalopoda > Sepiida > Sepiidae > Ascarosepion > Ascarosepion bandense. The sequence continues at coordinate 912,177 of JBBBDQ010000609.1, read as the reverse complement.
AGCGTTCTAACAGAAGACGGAAAGTACGACACAGAGATCCAAAGGCCAATTGGCGTGGCAAAGGAGGCATTCCAGAAATTAAGTAGAGTATTTAGAGACAGGAAACAAAGAAGAGAATACTGGATTATTATGTGATGTCAATTCTTCAATACGGCAGTGAATGCTAAACAATATAATCAAAGATGAAGGCAAAACTTGAAGCAACTGAAATTTGGTTCTACAGATGTATGCTGTGGATATAATGGATCAAGCATGTGAGCAATATTGAGGTTTTGGAAAGGATGAAAACAAAAAGGAAATTCATACTGAACATCAGGAAAAGACAGCTAAAGTTCCTGGAACATGTAATGAGGAAAAAGGGCTTGGAGAATCTGACACTTACAGGTTAGATATAGGAAAAGCAGCATGTAACCTACTTGATGGGCCTGAGCAGGTGGATGGCAGAGCGGGGTTGGGTAATGTAACAGGAGGAAGCGTGGTAAGAGCCACCAGGTATAGGGAAACGTGGAAGGCCATGATTGCCTACGTCCTGAAAAGTCGAAGCTCATAGAAGAAAAAATAGAGGAAGAAGAAGAAGAAACTAATTTAAATTATTTAGAGAAAAGTCAAAATCATGACTCATATAGCTTTCTAATTCTTTTACGCGCCAGTGATTTGTGTTCAAACCTGGGTAAAAATAAAACTTGAATTGTTCTAGAGGCAGGAAGACATTATAATTTTGGAGGTACTGAATAATATACTTTTTATAAACCCAATGTTCTTTCGATTGTGCCAAGAGAAGTGGTTAGTGCAAAAATATATTTATTAATTATTGATTAAACAGTTATGGAAATATATTTTGTAATTGTCTTTTTATTACTTACCAACCGCTTAATCAATGATTGTTAGTCATATCTCTTATGTACCTGACGAATGAACAGAATATAATCAGTGAGATTCAAGGTGTGCAACCATATCGACTGGTGCTATATAAAATCACGCATGCGCAACGAAGCACTTCGGTGAACATAACGAAATGGAGAAAAAATAAGCACATGAAAGAGGAAGTTAATAGGTTCGCTTAATCAATAAGATTTAATTACTGTACGAATACTATTACCGTCAACATTTTCTAACAAAAGGCAGCGAACAAGAAATATGGACCTGGCTAAGAAGACAATGACTGACTTTAACGAAAAAGGACAATGTTTTAATGCGTGTAATAATAAGTTAATCAATAAAACAGACTCTCATGTATAACGATAAACGAGTACTTGTTACAATTATTTCTCAATGCCAATACTTTCTCTCTCTCTCTCTCTCTATATATATATATATATGTATATATACATACATATATATGCATATATAAATACACACACACACACACACATATATATATATATATATACAAATGAATAATGAAGAAAATAATTGTAATGTTCAAAACATTAATTTAAATCAGTGCTCAATAGAGAAATGAATATTTTATTATTAATTATTACTTTAGAACATGTGCAAAATACAACGCTCTACAAAATTGTCCATTTTCTTTCGACATTGAAAGAACAATGCCTCATCGGGTAGTTAATAATGATGGTAACCATTCATATTAACTAACTGATTAGACATTCTTCTTTCAATTTCGAAGCAAAATACACAATTTTGAATTAGTTTTTAGTTTGCATATGTTCTAAAATAATAATTAATAAGATATATATAATAATAATAATAATAATAATAATAATAATAATAATAATATATATATATATATATATATATATATATATATATATATATACTCAGTTATGATTTGAGATTAAAGAGAGGATTGTTAAATAAAATAAAGACACGAGGGAAAACTGTGTTTTAAATCGCCTACAGTGTTTCTCTTGTCTTTATTTTATTTAACCATATATATATATATTATTAAGCATAACTTTAGAACATGTGCAAACTAAAAACTACTACAAAACTGTACATTGTGTTTCGACATTGAAAGAACAAGATCTAATCAGGTAGTTAATAAGAAAATGTACAATTTTATAGTAGTTTTAGTTGGCACCTATTCTAAAGTAATACTCTCTCTCTGTCTCTCTGTCTCTCTCTCTCTCTCTCTCTCTATATATATATATATATATATATTGAACAGTTAATTTGCAACATATGCTGTAATTGGACTAATATTAAACTTTCAGGTGATATAGCTTGATAAAATAAGTGCCAAAATTTTGTGATACCTTATTCTATGCCCCTTTTACTTGCCGAGCTTATACCGCAAAATATGTACGTAGGCTCACTGAACAATAGCCTATCAACTTCATATTGCTGGATTTGTAATAGAATAGATTGAGTAATATCCTGAAAATCTGATGCTATAAATTGTTCATCTAAAATCATCCAAGGTTAGTAACTGATGGAAAACTGTGTTGTGAGAAATATCGTAATCAAATGATAATACCTTAATAAGAAATTCAGGGTTATGTGATACGCTAAAATTAAGATCTATTAAAAGAAAGATATTGTAATAGTATGCAAACACATCCGGATACAAAAGTATAGAATGGTGACAGTTTTGTGATTGAGATATTATTATTATTATGTCATTTTTCATCATATTTCGATTTCTGCTTTGGTCTCATTACCAACCAAGTCTGCGGGGAGACCTAAGGCAGGTAGTGGCGTGTTGTTATGGCTCCATTTCATTTTTTTCTATCTTCCCTATCATCCTCAGCATTACATAGATAACGTTTTCCTTAGTGTGTAGGCTGTACTTAATAAGACAATTTTTTGTATATCTCTTAAGCTGGGGTTTCCAATGATTCATTCAATGTGTTGTTTTGTTCCATTTTTTATCATTCCAATTGCACCTACTATCACTGGCACAACTCTTGTTTTCAATTTCCACATTTTTTCTATTTCAATTTCCAGGTCTTTATATTTTGACAGTTTTTCAAATTCCTTGATTGCTATGTTACAATCCGCTGGACAAGCCATATCAGTTAATAGACAAGTTTTCTCCTTCTGGTTTTTAACAATAATGTCTGGCCTGTTTGCTTCAATTTGTCTGTCTGTGTAGAGGTGTAATCCCATAGAATGGTTACATCTTCTATTTCTGTAACCGGTGCTGGATGATGTTCATACCAGTGTTTGTTTACGGCTTTTCCATAATGTTTGCACATTGTCCAATGTAAATATTGCCCAACTCTATCGTGGCGATTTTTATATTCGTTTGGGGCAAGCACAGAACAGCCTGAGATTAGGTGGTCTATTGTTTCTTGGTGTTTATCACAAAACCTGCATTTTGGATCCATATTATTATGCATAATATTTGCCTGAAAGTTTCTCGTGAAAAGACTTTGGTCTTGTGCTGCAAGTATAAATCCTTCAGTTTCAGACTTTAATCCAGATGCACGTAACCATCGATGAGTATTAACTTTGTCAACATTGGATTTATTGGCACGTACTTGATATTGGCCATGCAGAGGTTTGTCTTGCCAGCGCTGTTTCATCTATTCAAGAGCTTTTTCTTTGGCTTTCATTTTCATATTTTTTGCCACAATAGTTGGTTCTTGGCTTATGTTTTGCTTTTCTACAGAATCTACTAACTGTAAATCTTGTTTGTATTTACTTATTATTATTATTATTATTATTATTATTATTATTATTATAATAAGTGCGAAAAGAATTATGATCTTCATTATGTCAAATAAAGCCGCCTACCTCGATGAAACGAAATACGCTCTCTGTGATCATTTATGGAGTTTTAAAAAGTCTTTAACTAAAAAACACAATTTTCTCAACAAAATTTAATTTCATGAATTTACGTGGAGGTGGTAGTAACAGATGTAAAGAAGTATTTTACCAAAGTGTTTTTAAAGTCTTAAGCATCTAATTAAAAAAACCTAATAATAAATTTATCCCAGTAAATAATGCAGAAACTTGTTCAATCGATTTCCTCAAAACTAATTGGGCATTTATCAAACTAATTATCGATATGGCAATTTGAAAATCGGATCCACTCTGCCTCGCAAAATCTACCAGGTCACCATAACTGTATATAAAATTTGAAACTGACAAAAAACAATAAAGCTTTATGATTGTTTCCCTCTCTCCATCGTTCACTCTCTCTTTCTCTTATATATATATATATATATATATATGTGTGTGTGTGTGTGTCTGTGTGTGTGTGTGTGTGTGTGTGTGTGTTTTCTAAACATATACTGTTGAATAAAAGAGACAATGAATGTCTATTATGTTTAATCATGAGCCGTTCAAAACGTCGTATTTTGGATTTAATTTCATATTTAACAGTATATGTTTAGAAAATTATCTGCTGCCTCGATACACTAAATATATATATATATATATATGTATGTATAAAGTGAGTAATGAGATGTCTCATGCTTGAGAAAGCGCCGTTAGACCCAACATTCTAATGTCGACTCATCTACGAAGGACAATCCCCATAAAGCAAGATAGTACAGAAATTCTTCTCGTTATAGATTCTCGAAATTTGCATATCTGCTCACTTTCATATCCAAACGCAAATAAAGCAATTTAAAAGGATTAATGAATTTATATCTCTCAATCCGATAAATTTTTATCATTAAACTTTAATGAATTATGATATTTAAGTAGACGTTTTGTTTTTTGTTTCATGTTTTTTTTAAACAGTATATTTATCATCGTCGAATGACTTAAATATTCGAGAAATCTTAATAATCGAAGGGCATTATATTTCTTAAATACTGAAACCTGTAAACGAAAACAAAATTGCTGTTTAATAAATAAAAGGAGCGTTTTCTCAGATATGAGTATTCATTAAAAATAACGTATATATATATATATATATATATATATATATATATATATATGTTTGAAGATTATATTTATTGTTATGTGAATAGAAGCAACACAAGATAAGATTAATTTAATATGTACATACAAATAGCTATAAGCGTTTTTCAGTACGTAGATAAATAGAAATAACATAAATTGAGAACAATTTTCGCGGCCTGTTTAAACATATTTACATATATAAATAAGCTCATCTTTCGATAATTACTTTGATGAAAATTCTCCTTCAACCGCATCCACTTCACTACAGTTTTTAATGCGTTTACCTCTTTTATTTTAAAAGGAAACTTTTTTGCGAGTGACACTTACAAAGATGAATTTACATTTATTTATGCCAGCGCATAACTGTGAAATATATATATATATATATATATATATATATATATATATATATGTCTGTGTGTGGGGTTTGTGTGGGTGTGAGTATATATACGAATATATATATATATTAATATATATATTGTATATATATGTATATATATTTATATACATATTTATATATTTGCATATATATATATAGTTACATACGTATATATTTATGCATCTATATCTATCTATCTATATCTATATATGAATAAATATATTGTATATATATATGTATATATATTTGAATATTTGCATATATATCTAATTACATACATATATATATATTTATGCATCTATATCTGTATTTATTTATCTTTATATAAATATATATATATATATATATATATATATATATATATATATATATATATATACATGTGTACACAGGCATACAGATATAAAAAACATACATACGCATGCACACGGACAGACCCATACATACATATATATATATATATATATATATATATAAATATACATTTATACATATATTTACATTTATATATATATTCATGTATATGTATATATTGAGGGTTTAATTCAATGGGATAAGAAAGGATATATTCTTTTATTGCTTTTTTTTTATTTATTTAAATTGAAAAGCAAATGATAGTGAGCTGAAAATGATGAGGCTGGTGTTGTGTACACCTTACGAATGCCAGTATTTTAGCGACTCCGGTGACACGACTCATTAATCAGAGTGATTCTTCGATCATACAAATCACAGAGCTTTGACTGATTGTTAGAAAAAAAAACATCTTTTATATCGTTTAGTTTTTATACTCTTTAAAACGAAAAAAGGTTTTAATCACGTATTTGCTGAATTCCAACAAATCGACTTATATCACCTTCGTTTATATCAATTTTCATAAAATATTAGTAATGACATATAATGCACACACATACAGGCACCAATATAAATTCACAAACGTAAACACACATGCTCCCACACACAGACACAAACATATATATATATATATGTGTGTGTGTGTGTGTGTGTGTGTGTGTGTGTGTGTGTGTGTTTTACATATGGTACATCGGGATTGAGTATTGTGGTGCTAATCGAATGTGCGAAATGGTATATCGAATTGAGAAGACGCTCGAAGACACGTATATATATATATATATATATATATATATATATATATATGCATGTAGGCAAACGTTTACACATATGCCCGCATACATATGCCTTAGGGCGTTACACTCCGAAAGAGATAAACATTTATATTTATATAATATATGCATTATATCACTTTTAGTGAAATGTGAACCTCTATCTGTCCCTATATATGTATATATATACATATATATATGTGTGTGTGTGTGTGTGTGTGTGTGTTTGTGTGTATATATATATGCATGTGTGTGTTTTCATTTGCTTGTATATTTACATATATTTTGATATATATACAGTCATATTCTCTAAGGATATATAAATGTATATACATGTGTGTGTGTGAGAGTGTGTGTTTGTGTGTGTGTAAAGTCTTTATATACACAAACACACACACACACACACACACATGCACCACACACACACACACACACACACACACACACACACATATATATATATATATATATATATATATATCACACATTTTTGTTTTATGTCTGTATGCAACTCTGGCAACACATACATATATATTTTTATTTTATTTGTATTTATACTTTTATGTGTGCGTATATGTCTGCATATATTGTTGTGTGTGTTTGTCTCTGCGTAGGCAAATACTTATTTTTGTTACATAATTTTCTTTAATATTTGTCTATATTTCTGTGATGGTGCATTTTAATTATTGACGCTATTTATATTATTCGGGCACAAGTACACATGCTCTGGTGAATAAAAGCGCTGGTTGAATTTAGTGACCTGATCCAAATCGTTGTGAGGCTACAGAAGAACATAAAAAAATAAAGTTGAGATGAAGGGTGAGAACTAATACTGAAACATACTGGAAGCGGCCTGTCATGCGGAGCTAGAACTATCTACCTTGGCAGATGAAACAAATGAGTCATTTTGAAATTCAAGTCTCCTGAACAGTTCCGAGGGTACAACGGCCGAAACATCGTGAATATGTCAACTAAGATGAGAACAACAGTTCGAACTATTTAAATAAATACAATACCTCATTTTGTCAATGAACTCAATTCGATGGTGGGCATTAATCCCATTAATCGAACATTATACAGTAAAAGTTTTTAACTTAATTCTTCTTTAATGTTAGCTGTGGTAAAAAAATTGAGCAAAGGGATTTTTGAAAATACATCTTTAGGGTACAGACTTATTGATACAACCTCGTCACTCATTTTACGCAAAGGTTCATTGTCTTATGATAGACGTTTTAAAAGACAATTCTCGTAACAGCTTATTACTTCTGATAAAAAAAAAATACTTCTTTTCTATAATGGTTTGAAAGACTGGACCAGAAATGATCTCGCAAAGATTAGTGGGTTTGTTTTTTTTTTGCACATATATATGAATATATTATAGAAGGAAACATTGCATTAAATAAACAGATGAAGTTGAAATAAGCTTTGAGTTGTTAGTGAGGTTTGTTCGTAAACACGATTAAGAAACACATTTCCAGCAGGTCCCGTCGTAGAGGAGGTAGACGACAGGTGGGAAATGTTACCATCAGAGACGTGTTTCCTGGCATTATTAAAATGCGATTCAAATCTAAACAGACAGGAGGCATGCTTTGTTGCGTTTTTCAGGAATAAAGTGCTGCGGAAACGCATCATGTTAAAAGGTGGTAGACAAGAGGATTTTGATTTTTTGTTGTTGTTGTTAACAAGTCTTTTGACTTGTAAAGAACAGGAAGATATAAGGGCGACACATACTTTAATCCCTGCACATTTATTTATCTTTGGCGCACAGAAGCACATATCTTTCCTTCCAACTCATTTATCAATCGCGTTTTCCGCTGATCATCCAACTCCGTAAATATACATATATAAATACTTATAACACACACACACACACACACACACACACACACACACACACACACACACACACACACACACACACACACATATATATATATATATTATGATTACGAAAGAAACTGTAAATTATTATATCAATCCTTCTTTCCAACTTCGAATTTTAGTGGTAACTTCTATTCTTCCGTGTTTTCTTACATATTGTATTTTTAATTTTTAATTTCTTTGTTATGGACACACGAATGTTCGTGAGCCTTTCATTAAAATGGGAAAACAAAAACGGAAATGTACTCTTGAAGCCGAATATCTATGGTTCAAATCTTGCCCCATCTGATTATCACTAGTTCCGATTTCATTCTTCTGAAGATATGGGTCGACTTGTGATTAACTTAAAAAAAGATGTGTCGTTTTTCCGGTGTGGAATTCAAATGCTGCCAGAAAGATGGCAAAATGTATTGGCTAGTGATAAACAATACTTTCAGTGACATACTTCTTACTGATTTTTGTAAATAAAACATTATTTTCATGAAAAGATAGCGAGAAAATATTCAAGATCCTTATATATATATTTTTTTTTCAACATTATTTTGATCGATACTCTTATTTGAGTAGATGTTATGTTTTTATACAAACAGTGTATATATATATATATATATATATATACTCAGGGAAACCACCAATTGATCTTAATACTAAACAAACAATCAAACAAGGAATTAAAAAAATGATAAAACTAATAAAATAAAATAAATACGAATTAAGAAAGATTTTGTAATTGTAGAATTTAGAAAAAATTTTTAATAAATAATGCATGTCTTACTGAGTTTGTAATTTGCCAATGCACTATCTCATTGACAGAAAATCCATATATTAAAAATATTTACATAAGTAGCACAAATAATAAAGGTGGAGGCATCACCTTCTTTCCTTTACGAATAACAATTGCAGAAATCAGACCTCTTTAACTAGGTATTTCTGGCACTTAAAGGAAACTAATAAAACCCCTTCGGTTAAATAATTAAAAAAAAATACGAACATATAGGTCTTTAAACGACCCATGTTCTTTGTGATTATATGAAAATTATATATCATACGAAATATAAAAAATAATGATTTACTAAAATTTAACACAGAAATGACAGTGTTCTGTAGACACTGTTTAAGCTTCACACAAGATAACAATTAAAATTTAGAAAAATAATAATGAAATACAAACATTAATATAAATGACAAAAATCGATAAAATTACGAATTAAAAATAACTGTATAAGAAATAAAATAAATTTATTATGGCTTATCAAACACAAATACTTTTTAAAAAGAGTACAAAACAAAATAAATAAATAAATAGGTTAGTTGTGCATAAAAATAAAAATAGATAGTAGTAGTCATATATAAAAAAGAGGAAAATAACGACAAACTTGAGACCTTTTTAGCACGGACACGTTAAGTATAAATATATAACCCTAATTTGAGTACCTAACCAGAAGCTATTTATACGTTGTAAGTCAAAAAACCCTTCACTCTTGAAAAAATAATTTCTGTTAGTCACCCTAAAAACGATCGCCTAAAGATGGAATCATAGTTAAAATATGATTACGAAACATAGGAAATTCTGTGTCGCAAAAATGTAAAATTAATTCTATTGCAATAATAGTTCGCTCTAATTTTGTTTTGAGCACTTGAAAATTAAAAATAAACATTAAAGAAAAATAAATTTCTTATTGTCTTTTCTTCACGTTATATATATATATATATATATATATATATATATATATAATTTATTAAAAACTAATATAGATATATTCCACAGTTCGGTAATTTTATTTTTTATAAAGTGCTAAATACAGATGTAAAGCTTTTATATTATTTGTTTTACACACACAAATATTTTGAATTCTAATAGAATTATTTCTAAACATGACCTAATATGGTGGCATCTATGTTTTGATTTTAAATTTCCATAGCATTACATATATGACCCCGTAACTGAACAATATTTCACTGCCTGATGATAGTGTAATGGGCACTGAAACCTGAAAGCTTTTGAGTTGTAGTCATATATGTTATTGTTTTATCACTAATAATAACTATCTCTCTTTTTGTCTGTCTGTCTGTCTCTCTCTCTCTCTGTCTCTCTCTGTCTCTGTCTCTCTCTCTCTCTCTCTCTCTCTATATATATATATATATATATATATATATATATATATATATATAATTAAGATATAATTCCTAAATAAAAAGTTAACTTCGGAATTACCTGTAGGTTACGTTTGACGAAACCGAAGGGCACAATGGCTGAAACGTAGTGTTAACAACAATACAGAAAAAAAAAACAATATATATATATATATATATATATATATATATATATATAAAGGGAAACTCAACACGTCATTTAAATTGGTTATGAATTATAATTGATTTCAATGAGCTTAATTAGCTCATTTCATCAAACCACATAATATTCCTTCCATTTGGTATAAATTTTTTTGCTGGAATAAGCATTTTCTTTAACTGAAGAGAAGGATAAAAAAATATAAAAATAAAAAATAAATAAAAATAAAAATAAGAAGAAGGAAAAGAGAAAAAGGAAAAGAGAGTCAGGACTTAGGCATTGATTGCTCCTTATAAACTTAAGGTGAGCTCTCCCAGGAATATCTACTCTCTGGAAAACTGTTTTTTTTTTTTTATGCACGGATATTACCTCACAAATGGATAAATTTTCCCCGGAATATTCACTTAAAATATCTCCTACACTTCTTTGCATTCTTTTACCCGATCACTTACAGAGAAAAATATTGACTTTTAAAGAGGTTAAGATGGAAAACCCACTTCTACTTAAACCCCTTTAATAAACCCAATGACACAAATGAATATTATGACCTGAAATCCAAAAAAACGCCACCCAACAACAAACTACTGGAACACTTTGAAAAAAATATGTTCAACTTGGTTAAGAAAATCAAATTTAGGAAATCGTGAAATAAATTCTTACATAGAAAAAATCAAGACATTAAAGAAATTAAGAAATCCCAGCATATATGGATTAGAGCGGATAAGTCCAGGAACTTCTGTAAAATCAATCCTTCTTGCTACTAACAACTTATCACAAAAAAAATTACCGGTACTTATAAAATGGATAGCGACATTGATACTGCACCCAAAATCAACGTAGATGCGGCTAAATGTGAAAGTAAACTTAAGATTGAAGACAGAATGGGAAAGATCCACCTGAAAGATGCTTATTTGCTTTTTAAAGACCACAAACCCAACTTTGATAACAAACTGCAAACAAGATTAATCAAGCCCTCAAAAAACAGAACTAGGATTAATATCAAAAAACATACTTAAAAATATAATAGACCATATACAAACATCTTCCGTTATCAATCTGTGGAAAGATTCTGCAGACACTATTAAATGATTCAAGGACACCCAAAAAAAGATAAGGCAACCTTCATTCATTTCGACATTATGGATTTCTTCCCATCCTTATAAAAAAATCTATTGTTAGTTTAAATTTCGCAAAAACTTTGTAGATATTACCGATGAAGAATCTAAAATTATATTAGCATCTAGGACATCCATATTGTCCAACAATAATTCTACTTGGATAAAGAGCCAAGGTGATAAATTTGATGTACCAATTGGTGCTTTTGATTCTGCCCAAATCGCAGATTTAATAAGAATATATATCCTAAACACCCTTAGTAGGATAGTGAACTTCAAACAAATAGGTCTCTACAGAAATGACGTACTCATCATTATCCCTAACTGTAATGGTCCACTATCATCTCGGGTAGAAAAGAAAGTAATTAGGGCCTTTAAATGGCTCGGATTTAAAATAGAGATTTCCTCTAATTAAAAAATAGTCAACTTTCTAGATATTACCTTAAATTTGACAAACAACACATTTAAACCATACCAAAAAAAAAAAAAATAATGAAACCCCAACCTATATAAACGTCTACTTCAACCACCTCCAACAAATAATTAAACAATTCCCTACAATCGTAAACACTAGAATCAACAAATTATCATCAAATAGCATAATCTTTAATGAAAATAAGACACATGACAACATCCCTTTAAAAGAAAAAGTGGCTTCAAACTGGAATTACATTACTTAGAACCCCCCAAAAGTACCAGAACTAAAAAAACTAAAAATAGAAAAAGAAGAGTGATATGGTTTAATTCCCCCTTCTGTAAGCTATCTAATATTAATATCGGGCAATACTTTTTGAAATTAGTTGATAAGCACTTTAAGCAGAACAACCCACTAAGGAAAATTTGCAATAAAAAGACAGTAAAAATTAACTATTCCTGCATTAGCAATATTAATAGCATCATCAATTCCCATAATAATAATAATATACTAAATAAATTTTATAACAATAAAACGACTGATAGTACAACACTCTGTAACTGTGGAGTAAAAAATAAATGCCCAGTTGGAGGCATATGTATGTCCGAAGAAGTCATATACCAAGCAACCATCTATCCTAGCGTAGACAATAGCAGGAAAAACCATATATAGGAATTTCCGCCGAACCATGGAAACAACGCCTATATAATCACATTCAATCATTTTCTAAAACCCACCTAAAACATCAAACCGCTCTCTATAAATATTTCTGGGAATTGAAAGATAGAAATATTTCCCCTCAGATTGAATGGAAGATTATAGAGAAATCTCAAAGCCCCAATAGCTTTAGAAGCAGATGCAATTTATGCTTAGACGAAAAGATTAGAATTATCAAATTCAGAGAATCTAGCCAATTATTAGGTCACATAAATGAAATAATTTTCAAATGCCGTATAAAAATAAATTTAAATTGTCTAACACATAAAATCATAGAATCACCCCGTTCCGACACACTTGCCAGCTCTCTCACATTTGTGTGGATCATTCGTTGGGGGATTTTACAGACCAAAGATGTGAAGAGAAGGACCCACCATACAATGGATTGACACGCCAATCTAAGTACACAATGACTTTATATTATTGGTTTTAAAAGAAATATCTTATCATGAACTATGTAGTTGGAAATGAGTTCACTATAATAGACTTTGACATAAATATTTCACGTGTATAAGGTGAGGTATGTTTCTCATATATATGGGTGCACCAAATTTTGTGCATGCTTCTATAGAATTTTGTGCATGTTTATATATATTTTGTATGTATTATTGTGTGTATAAGGGGGCACCTATGTATAAGTGTATTTCATATACAAGAATGGACCTAATTGTGTATACGTTTTTCCATCATGTGTGAAGACCTGATTATATGTGGGTTATTGTAAATTCTTGAACTGATTATACCTTCATGTACTGATCATTCTATCAATATGTGTACAGGTTAGTATCAACAATCCGAATGAAGTATGCCGGGCTATATGTATATATATATATGTGTAATGTTCATTAAGACATATAAAAAGAAAATATACCACTTCGTTTGGGAGTTAAGTGTACACAGACGTATATTGTCTTTATGCATAGGGGTATATAAAAAGTTGCTCGTATACTTATATATATATATATATATATATATATATATATATATATATATATATATATATTAATTCAGATACTTCAATCCAAGGGAAAAAAGCAGGAAGGTAAATTCCAAAAACCCGATCCTAATTAATATTTAAAAAATTATTTTAATATTAAAATTAAAAAATGATACAGGAAGAGAGCTCCATGTAATCAATTATTACAGAGCAAATATATAACATCTTTGAATTAATTCTTTTAACATATATATATATATATATATATATATATATATATATATATATATATATATATATGCGGATGTGTATACATGCATGCGTGAATCCGCCTCTCATAGATTTGCGTGTGTGTGAACACAATAATTGTATGTGGATATAAAGAGATAAATGTAGGTATGAAGAACACATTTATGAGCATATATATATATATATATATATATATATATATATGTATAAATATATAACACTATTTATACGCGCGGAAACCCTGTCTTTATGAAATGTATACGTGTGAGTGTACGAACGCAAGGATCCGTATGTAGACATGAAAAGGTGTAGGTCGGTAAGTATGTATGAGCATAAACAAAGTCACATTCGTAAATATATGTGGGAATCTACGCATATGTATATATGGATATAGGTCGATATAAATGGGTGGGTTAGTTTATGGGGTCACACAAACATACGTATCAATGGTATTAGAAATTTTTTCAGAGGTCAACCCCTTCACGACTGGTCTGAACACTCCCTGCCGATCTGACGCCAATGCCTAAGTCCTGACTCTCTTTTCCTTTTTCTCTTTTTCTTCTTATATTTATTTTTACTTTTATTTTTATATTCTTTTATTGAATTGAATTTTTATTTTTTTTCATTGAAAGGAATTAAAATTTATAACCAATGTAAATGACGTTTTGAGTTTTCCTTTATAAATATATTGCTCTGGATAACATCCACTGAGATCTCTATATAGATATAACACTTAATATTTTATATTAAGTTAATCTTGTTGGAATATCCTCACCCTTTACGGTCTGGTCATCTATACCTATATATATATATAGTTCAAAAACACTTCCTAATTAAAAATCCTCTTAGTAAAATTTTTAAAAAAAAAGTACACAGAAACTTAGTTATAGCTGAACTGATAATCTCGAGACGATAATAGAAAATCTCGATAATAAAATCCTAAAACAACATTATGATATTAATTACAATCAACTTATAAATAAAGATAATAACAGAAATTCTTTCAATTTTCATAACCCTAACGTATGTCCTATACAAAATAAGGGCGTTACAGATTCCATTGTATTCCAGCTACTATCTCAACTACTGAAACTACTAATATTATCAAACATTGTATCGGATGTGTTAAGAATAATTTTAAGTCTCGATTATGCCAGCATAACTTATCTTTCAATAATAAAGAATATAGTAATTCTACTTCTCTCTTTAAATATTACTGGCAACTGAAATATGCAAATAAAGTTTCTACAGTTTCATGAAAAATATTAACTAAAGCTAGAACATGTAAATTGTTACATGAAGAATGTTTCTTTGCTTAAGATAAATATTCATATAATAAAATTCCCCAAAACTAACTTATTGAACCAACGTAATGATATCACTAATCTTGGCAACCTTAGAATCTTCTATACACTTAAATTATCTGAGAGTCTCTCAAATTAATCTCAATACATTCACTATTTGCTCGTTTTATAACTTGAAGAATTTAGCTTATTGAACTGGCAATTTTTTTATTACTATTATTCTTTTATTTGTACTTATGAAGAAATCTACTTAAGAATTTATCTTTATTTGTATATTAATACTTGATTTTTTTATCTTTATTCTTATCTTTTTTGTTGGGCTTGATTTTATTTTCTTCTATTTAGTTTATTTGATCTTTTCCTGTGTTTAAATTTTTCTTTGCTAGTTTTTCCCTTTTCTTCCTCTTCTGTCTTGTAGCTTTTCTCTTATTTTTCTTTTTCCTTTTTCTTTTTTTTCTGTTTTATCTTTTCCCTGTTTAAAATTTTTGACATGTCTGGCTTTCAGTGGCAAAACATTAAAACACTACTGTCTATGAATCGTACACACACCATTCTTTAAAATGGTATAACCGCCCACCCCACTGAATTCATCTCATTGGCTGACCTCTTTATTTTTATGTTTTACTTGTTTTAATTTTTTAAATTTAATTTTATATATTTTTAAATCTCCTTATCTAAATATATTACAAAATAAAATAATTATATTCTACTGATTGATGATGGTGTTTTAACACCGAAACTTTACAACCATTAAGTTGCAGTATGCTATTTTTTTTAATCGTATCACCCCGAGCAAGGCGGTAACGCCACTGATGTGCAGGGGGCTACGTAACAGTGAAAAGTTTGGAAAAGAGAAAGCCGGAAGCCACATCCTAAACAGGGAACAAGGGATGAGCCTCTTAACCTGTTCAATAGACGTGGGTGGAGTGTGAACCGGGCGATAGATAGATCTATCTACTCCGATTGAAAAAAAAAAGTGAGAAGATTGGTAAAGAGAAAGCCGGAAACCACATCCTAAACAGGGAACAAGGGATGAGCCTCTTAACCTGTTCAATAGACGTGGGTGGAGTGTGAACCGGGCGATAGATAGATCTATCTACTCCGATTGAAAAAAAAAGTGAGAAGATTGGTAAAGAGAAAGCCGGAAACCACATCCTAAACAGGGAACAAGGGATGAGCCTCTTAACCTGTTCAATAGACGTATTCTTATAATTATTATTACCATATATTTACGCTCTGCATTTGTATTGAGCATTTTTTTAAAGTAAATATCTAACTGTAGGATGCATTTTCATTAGTAACCATTACTTATATATGGTTGCTGTGCAGTTGGTGTGCTTTTATTTATTTGGATTAAGTTGAGCCTGATTTTCAGAAATCTGTATGTTGAACAAATAGATTTTAATTTTTCTATTCTGACCTTTTCATTAAATTCGCAGTAGTTACAACGACACACCAACAATGTTTATTTGATTTTAAAAATAAAGATTTGTGTATAAGTGACAAAAACTAGATGTTGATATTTTCTTGGAACAACTGATGAATACCACCTTTAATATCAATGTTGAAATACAGAATAGCAAAAAATAGCAACAGCGTCAATATATGCTTATTTTACTAGATATACGAGCAGATATAATAATACATGAATATGTAAACGAGTTATAATTTCATTTGCTCTTTGTACATGCAGGCTATTGTTTTCAACTGTGTTGTTGTTATAACACTACGTTTCGGCCATTGTGCCGTTTTGTTTTAGTCATACGTAACCTACAGCTAATTCCGAAGTTAACTTTTTATTTTGGTATTACATCTAGATTATCCGGATCAATAACGGCCAAGGTGTTGCAATAATATCAACAATAATGAGAACAACAGATCGCATATAACTAATTGATATGGAGCGGGTTAAGATATGAAAAGAACAACTCAATCAGAAAAGTAGAAATAACAAATATATATTAGCAAGAAATAACAATACAAACTGTGGAATTTGTTAGTATGACTGTCAGTCTGGTTTGGAGTGAACTACTACCAACTCGACTCCCTCTCTCTTGAGAGGCGCAGTAAATATAGTGTTAGGAAGAGTTCATTCTGGAGTTACACAACCCATGACACTAATTTAAAATATGATCCCAAAAATTCAGACATTTTTACTTTTTATACTAAATTTCACTAAATAATATGTTTGAGGGCCACTCAAGATAGAAGACTTCTGTTAAAATGGTTATAATGAAAGAGGAAGTTGGGAGATGTGAAAATTATAAGGATAAGGGGGATAGATAATAAATGAAGTTTAAGCATAAATGAATCTGTTCCACAAAGTAATCGTTCTTGCGGAAGAAAAAAAAAACAGAGTGGAAATTTGTTTCCATTCAGAATCCGGAGAAAATGAAGGGGATGTAATGCTATGAAAGCCGCATGGTGTTTCCTAGTTTTAAAGGTCTGAACAGTCAGCATAAAGGAATTGAGTTCATCTGAAGATTTTCTGTAGAAATATCGATAGGGTTGATATTGGCTTGTGTCAGGTTGGTAAGCATATACATAACTGTGAATAAGTATTGCCAAATTATGCACATGGATATCAACCGACGCTTATCAATTGATTATAGAAACCAAACAGCACATACGAGCGCAGATGTTTCAATTGTAATAGTTATGATAATCTACTTACTGGACCGTCCTGTGCAGCTAGCTTTTTCAAAAAATAAATCACTTTTTTATCACTGATGGTGTCTAAAATTCTCCATATCAGAGAGAGAACATATGTAAATATAAAATATAAAATTGGCATTGAGGTCAACACGTAGCATCGAGAGTCTGTTTCATGCTTCAATGCGGTCTTCAGCCATGTGTGTTAGGTTTTGGCTCGGTTATTTATATATACTGGTAATGGTACATTATGAGTAATAAGGACAATTGTATCATTCTGACGGTTATTGGGTGGGCGGTAACGTTTATGCTTCAAATTGTTCTAGGTGCTATTGGGGTAGAAGTAATTGGAGATTTCAATTCGGTTATTTGTACCTATTTTATGGGGATGTTAATTTTTTCTAATTATTTATTATCAACTACTGATTTGTAGTGTGGATCATTATTATTATTAGTTGTATTATCACATTTATTTAAGTTGATGTGTACATTCGTTGTATGCCGTTTGTTAATTTTTTATTTACTTAATTTGCTTATTATTTACTTAGATTTTTCGTTTTATATATATATATATATATATATATATATATATATATTAATCATGTCACTCCAAGCAAGTCATTCCACTGCCACTATAGCGCAGGGGGTTACATAGAGCGATTGGGTATAGGAAATGTCAGAAGGAGGGTGATAGACGAATTAGGATGTACATAGGGACAGAGTTCGAAAGAATGGGTGTGATTTAGTGTGTTAGGAGGTGTCTATTGACCCTACATTTAAACTCCTGGAGGTTGTAGCCGTCGGGGAAGCAAGCATGCGGAAGGGAATTCCACAGGCGGGAAGTGCGGGAAAAGAAGCTGTTGGAGTAGAAATTGCGCTTACATTTCATTGGTTTCACTGTAAAAGGGTGGGACCTAGTTGCGAATCTAGTATCTAGTGCAAATTCACACCTAGAGGGCACCAGTGATTTAAGTTCATCAGAGCAGAAGCCATGAAAGTATTTATAGAAGAAGCACAGGGAAGCCACGTCACGCGGGTGAGAGAGTGACTCCAGGCGGTCAGCTAAGTCAGTATCAATCACATTACAGATTCTTCGCTGGATTTTGTCGAGAACCCCGAGAAGAATAGCAGGGGCACCAGACCAGATGTGGCAGCAGTATTTAATACACGGGCGGATGGTAAATTTATATAAGTGCAGGATAGATTCAGACGGAAAGAATTTCCGGGCCCTGCACAGAGAGCCGACTTTCATAGCAGCGGATTTAGTAATGGATTCGACGTAGTCATTCTACTTGAGGTCCGCTGAGAGTGTCAGGCCAAGCAGGCGTAGTGTTTTACTCTCTGGGAGGCAAGCTTTTCTCGATGCTAATGGGAGGGAGGTCCGGTTGTCTGTGGTGGTTAATTGACAGCAGCTTCGTTTTGGAAGAATTGATTTTTACGAGCCATTTCTTACCCCAATCCACCACGGATTGGAGGTCCTTTTCAAGCTCGGCAGCGAGGTTCGCCTTGTCACCAACACCAGATTTTTGATCGAGGCGAAAGTAAACTGTGGTATCATCGGTGTATATGCCGACTTGTGATCTTATGGCATCGGGGAGATCATTGATGTAGATTAGAAAGAGCGTAGGACCTAGGATAGAGCCTTGGGGGATACCCGCGTTTGTAGGGTAGTTCTGGGAGGCATGTCCGTTTAATACCACCTTCAGTGTGCGGTTAGAGTGGAATGACTGGATTAAGTCCAACAAAAGTCCAGTTATGCCGTAGCCTTGCAGTTTCCCTAGAAGGCCGGCATGCCATACTCTGTCGAATGCTTTAGAGATATCCAAGGAGACGGTTCGGGCTTCACCATTCTTGTCGAGCGCCTGGTATATATACACGGTGATGGTCGTTAGCATATCAGCAGTAGACCTGGTGAAGAGGAAGCCATACTGTTTGTCCGAGAGGAGCCCGTGGGCTGTGAGATGCTGAACTAACTCGGCATTGATAATGGCTTCAAACACTTTGCCGAAGATCGGAAGAAGGCTGATAGGGCGGTAATTTGCGGGGTCCGAGGGTTCACCAGTGTTCTTAAATATTGGAACCACAGAAGAAGACTCTCAACAGGCAGGAAAGCAGGAGGAAGATAGGTAGAGGTTGTAGAGCTTAGAAAAGACAGAGGAGAGTTCAGGGGCACATTTCTTCAATACTATGATTGGGATTCCGTTCCCACCACTCGCTTTTTGAGGGTCAAGTTTTGAGATTATGCTAGAAATCAGCGAAGGCGTGATGTGGACGTCATTCAATTGGGCCTCAGTTCTAGATGGGAAGTCGGGTGTATGGACTCTAGACGAAGCCAGACTAGAATTGGTCGAGAATCTACGAGCAAACATTCAGCCTTGTCCGCTGAGGAGGTGAGGACCTCAAACTCGTTGATTAGTGGGGGTATTGAGGACTTACTCTTGTTAAGTACGCTTTTACAGAGGCGCCAGTAGTCTTTGGCTCCGAACTTAGAGGATGCTATGCGCTGATTCATTCTGGCAGCAAACAGCATCTTAGCTTCGTTAAGTATATTTTTACACTTTTACGAGCTGAGGCGAAAAGGCGCCTGTTTTGGTCCGACGCGTGGCTACGATAAAGCCGGAAGAAGTGATTCCGGTGGGTAATGGCGGCCGAGCAAGCGGGCGAGAACCAGGGAGACGAATGAGATTTAAGCTGAAATTTCCTGGCAGGGATGAAAGCATCGATACCAGGCTTAACCCAGGAGGAGACCTCTGATGCACAGTCTTCGATGTGAAGACTAAAGACATTATTTCAAGGGACGTCGAAGAGGAAGTCACGGAACGAATCCCAGTCTCCTCTTTGATAGCAGTAGGATATTCTGCTGGTTTGGGTTTCTTGGGTAGGGTTGGAGTGGAATGAGATGTTGACAGAAACTACGGCTTGGGCAGAATTTCCGAGTGGGCAGAGCTGTCTGGTGGTGCAAGAATTTGGGGTGGAATTGAAGCAGAGGTCTAGTAGCGAGTCCCTTCCGTTAGGGTTATTGGAGAAACGCGTGAGGAAGTCCATCACTTGCGTAAGGAATTGGGAGATTGAAAAATTAATGGTGTGGACACCAG
This sequence comes from Ascarosepion bandense, assembly GCA_037127315.1. Taxonomy (NCBI): domain Eukaryota; kingdom Metazoa; phylum Mollusca; class Cephalopoda; order Sepiida; family Sepiidae; genus Ascarosepion; species Ascarosepion bandense. Next base: position 891,198 of record JBBBDQ010000609.1, on the reverse strand, counting down.
CAGGGTCGGTTACAGAGTTTTCCAGCCACTTAGTGTGGTGGGCGTTAAAGTCACCAAACACGAAAATATGTGCAGATGGGTGAAAAGAAATGGCCTTGTCGATATTGTCAGAGATGCTGTCAAGTACTGAACAGTCAGAGGAGGAGGGGGAATGGTAGAGGAAGAAAAGATAGCTCACAGAGCTTAGAAGTGAGAGACAGAAGCACATGAAAGATTGGTCCAGGTATTCAAGAAATGTTACTCTAACTAGGGAGAGGTGTTCGCTGACATATACACCAAGCCCATGCATATGGACGTTGGAGTCCTTCCTGAAGAGGGGAAGGTAATCAGGAACAGAGAACTTAGAGGAGGGGATAGACAGGTCAAGGTTAGTTTCACATAGGGCTAATATATCAGGTGAGTTAGTTTGAAAGAATGATTCTACGCTATAAAATTTAGTGCGGATACCGCGTATGTTAGTGAAAGACACACACACACACACACACACACACACACACACACACACACACACACATATATATATATATATATATATATATATATATATACTGCTCAAATAATTAGAAGAACACTCCTAAAACACATCAGATCTAAACAGGAGAAAATGATCTTGAATATCTTTCCTGATAATAAGTACGTGATGTATTAGTAACAAAATGATGCCACATAATTTGATAGAAATGAAAATGATCACAATATAGAGGGGGGAAATCAAAGACACCCCAAAGATAAAAGTGAAAAAATGATTCTCAGTAGCTTGTGTGGCCCCCATGTGCTTGTACGCATCCCTGACGACATCGCGGTATACACCTAATGAGACGACGGATGGTGTCCTGGGGGATCTCCTCCCAGATCTGAACCAAAGCATGACTGAGCTTCCATGCGGTCTTCAGCCATGTGTGTTAGGTTTTGGCTCGGTTATTTATATATACTGGTAATGGTACATTATGAGTAATAAGGACAATTGTATCATTCTGACGGTTATTGGGTGGGCGGTAACGTTTATGCTTCAAATTGTTCTAGGTGCTATTGGGGTAGAAGTAATTGGAGATTTCAATTCGGTTATTTGTACCTATTTTATAGGGATGTTAATTTTTTCTAATTATTTATTATCAACTACTGATTTGTAGTGTGGATCATTATTATTATTAGTTGTATTATCACATTTATTTAAGTTGATGTGTACATTCGTTGTATGTCGTTTGTTAATTTTTTATTTACTTAATTTGCTTATTATTTACTGAGATTTTTCGTTTTATATATATATATATATATATATATATATATATATATATATATATTAATCATGTCACCCCAAGCAAGTCATTCCACTACCACTATAGCACAGGGGGTTACATAGAGCAATTGGGTATAGGAAATGTCAGAAGGGAGAGTGTTGGAAAGAATGCGTGTGAGTTAGTGTGTTAGGAGGTGTCTATTGACCCTACATTTAAACTCCTGGAGGTTGTAACCGTCGGGGAAGCAAGCATGCGGAAGGGAATTCCACAGGAGGGTAGTGCGGGAAAAGAAGCTGTTGGAGTAGAAATTGCGCTTACATTTCATTGGTTTCACTGTAAAAGGGTGGGACCTAGTTGCGAATCTAGTATCTAGTGCAAATTCACACCTAAGGGGGCACCAGTGATTTAAGTTCATCAGAGCAGAAGCCATGAAAGTATTTATAGAAGAAGCACAGGGAAGCCACGTCACGCGGGTGAGAGAGTGACTCCAGGCGGTCAGCTAAGTCAGTATCAATCACATTACAGATTCTTCGCTGGATTTTGTCGAGAACCCCGAGAAGAATAGCAGGGGCACCAGACCAGATGTGGCAGCAGTATTCAATACACGGGCGGATGGTAAATTTATATAAGTGCAGGATAGTATGTTAGTGAAAGACACACACAGACACACACACACACACACACACACCCATATATATATATATATATATATATATATATATATACACACTGCTCAAATAATTAGAGGAACACTCCTAAAACACATCAGATCTAAACAGGAGAAAATGATCTTGAATATCTTTCCTGATAATAAGTAGGTGATGTATTAGTAACAAAATGATGCCACATAATTTGATAGAAATGAAAATGATCACAATATCGAGGGGGGAAATCAAAGACACCCCAAAGATAAAAGTGAAAAAATGATTCTCAGTAGTTTGTGTGGCCCCCATGTGCTTGTACGCATCCCTGACAACATCGCGGTATAAACCTAATGAGACGACGGATGGTGTCCTGGGGGATCTCCTCCCAGATCTGAACCAAAGCATGACTGAGCTTCTGGACAGTCTGAAGGGCAAACTGGCGGCACCGGATGGACCTAAACATAATGTCCCAAAGCTGTTCTATTGGGTTTACCTCAGGTGAATGTGGGGGCCAGTCAATGGTATCAATAATTTCATCCTCCAAGAACTGCCTGCATATTCTAGCCACATGAAGTCAGACATTGTCATGGACTAGGAGAAACCCAAGTCCCACTTCACCAGCGTAGGTTCTGACAATTGGTCCAAGGATTTCATCCCGATACCTATTAGCTGTCAGTGTGCCATTATCTAACCTGTAGAGGTCTGTGCGTCCATCCAGGGATATGATCCTCAGACCAAAACTGACCCACCACGAAACCGGTCATGCTGAATAGTGTTGCAAGCAGCATAACGTTCCCCATGGCAACTCCAGACACTTTCACGTCTGTCGTATGTGCTCAGATTGAAGCTGCTCTCATCAGTCAGTGGCGTAGTTGCCAATTCTGGTGAACTTTGGCAAATGCCAATTGAGGTCTACAATGCTGTATAGTGAGCACAGGGTCCTCTACGGGACATCGGGCCCTCAGACCACCCTCATGGAGCCTGTTTTTTATTGTTTGGTCAAAAGCATTAACACCAATATCCTGCTGGAGTTCATTTTGTAGGGTTCTGGCAGTGCTCATCCTGTTTCTCCTTGCACAAAGGCGTAGATACCGATCCTGCTGCAGGTCTAAGGATCTTCTACAGCCCTGTCCAGCTCTCCTGGAATACCTGCCTGTCTCCTGGAAACTTCTGCATGCTCTTGAGACTGTGCTGGGAGACACAGCAAACCTTCTTGCAACGGCACATATTGATGTGCCATCCTGGAGGAGTTGCATTACTTGTGCAACCTCTGTACCGCACCATGCTCTCAACAGAGACCTTGATTCAAGACAAATGAAAAACTACAGCAGTAGAAAGTCTGTCAGTAAAAAATCAGCCAAAAGAGATGAGAAGGGAAAATAAGTATCAGTGGCCTCTACCATTCCTGTTTTGGAGGGTGTCTCATTGTTGCCTCCCTGAAGCAACTGTTGTTGATTTCATTAACAACAAAGCAGCTGAAACTTATTAACAACCCCCTCTGCTACTTAGCTGACCAGATAAATATCCCAAAAGTTTAACTGATAGGTTGCTATACTCTGAGTAAAAATTGCTCCTCTAAGTTTTTTGAGCTATATATATATAAACACTTGATTCCAACCGGGATCGAAACTCGAGCGATTTGGTGTCAGTACCCTTAAGCTATCGGTGGATGGCTGAGGAAGGAGGAAATTTTAGCGTTCTATATATATATATATTAAGCAGTGTATACACACGCCAGCTGCCGGGAGAACTCAATATACACGTTTCTTTCAATAAACATCTTAAATGAGATATTTCTCCAAATTTGAACAATTTGGTAGTAAGAGGAGCCTAGGAAAAGACTGACAAAATGAAAGAAAAAACAATGTAGGTATAGAAATTTTAATTTTACTTTAAAAATCACCTCATTTTAATGTCTTCTTAATGCAGAGTCTTCGAACATTTTACCAGTTATATATATATATATATCTACAGAGAGATCTGTTTCGCTGTATCACAGCTCATCAGTACGGTTAGACATCCATTTGCTTCTAGCCAGGATTGAAACCCGACCAAATTGACATCAGTCGGCGATTCTACCTCTGAGCTATGGACGCTCGGTAAAGGAAGGCGAACTTGACAATGTATCCATACGCTAGTAGCTGGGAGTGTTCAAATTCATTACTGAACGAATATATAAATATACATACATATATATATATATATATATATATATATATATACATACACACACACACACACACACACATATATATATATATATATATATATATATAGAGAGAGAGAGAGAGAGAGAGAGAGAGCGACTTGTAAATTGTCTTTCCCATTGCGTTTATGTCCGTGTTTGACTTTTGATTTTGTTGATTGTATTGTATAGTAGCGTCAGCTAGATATCGTTTGTAAGAAAAAAGCATCATGACGCAATTTACTCTACCAGAAATTTGAAATCGGCATACTGTACAATTTGGCATTCGTGAAGGAAGCTCCAATACGAGCATTTTAGAGTGTTTAGATGTCAATCTATGGACGGTGCAGAGGATTCGAAAACAGTTAGGTATATCCAGTCAACATCATGTCTTTAGTACTTATCTCTTGTGATAGCGACGTTACGCCTCCATTTCTCCTCTCGCGAGGTCTCAGACATAATAAAAAGTCCTACACGAAGTACTTTAAATATAGTGCTGCTCTGAGTCAAGACAGTGGCTGCTAGAGGAACCTATGTTAGGCAATTCTGATCACTGCCACATAAGCAGTAGGATTCAGTTATGGCTGTCAAGCAATGAACTGCAGACAGCGACTTATAGTTGCATTCACCAGCTTAAACAAGGAAAGCGCCCAGAAGAGATACAGAAATTCTAAAGTCGTCTGGAAGGCCTAGCTAAAACAAATGGCGATTTTAATGAATAAATTTACTCCGTACTATTTCAAGATATTTTTGTGTCATTTTCGTAAAGATATGTGTTAAAATGAGATTTCAGTATTTTTTTTTATCATATCACCCCGAACAAGGCGGTAATGCCACTGATGTGCAGGTGGCTACATAAGAGTGAAAAGATTGGAAAAGAGAAAGGCAGAAACCACATCCTAAACAGGAAACAAAGTATGAGTCTCTTCACCTGTTCAGTAGACGTGGGTACAGTATGAACCGGGCGATAGTTTATTCTATCTACTCCAGTTGAGGAAGAAAAAAAAAGATTGGAAAAGAGAAAGCTGGAAACCATATCCTAAACAGGGAACAAGGGATGTGACTCTTAACCTGTTCAATAGGCGTGGGTGGAGTGTGATTCGGGCGATAGTTTAGTCTATCTACTCCAATTGAGGAAAAAAGAAAAGAGAGAAAAGATTGGAAAAGAGAAAACCTAGGTAGATTTGTTGGCTCTTACTTAGATTTATTCTTTATATATATATATATATATATATATATATATATATATATATATATATATTCAAATATAGGGTTAGTATGACTGGAATAAAATTTCGATATGAAAAATAAAAAACTTTTCTTAAAGAACTGTTGAAACAAATTACCTACTTTGTAGCGATGTTATAACATACCTATGTCATAAATTTTATATATATATATATATATATATTGTTATACCTTGTAAACTTATATGTGAATATTTTGAAACAGACTCATCTAAGTTTCTAGAATAATAAGAATGTTGTCATAAAATAATTCTTAAAGAAACACTTTCGGGAAATTCTAAAAATCCCAAAGTCCGCGAAGTGAAAACTGCATTGGTAAATCAAATTTTTCTATATAAAAAAATAGTGATTAACAAACTTACCTGATTTTGTTAGCAAAGTTACTAACGTCAAAACTACAAAAGTATTTTAACTTTAAAACTGCGTCTAAGAACATTTTACTCTTCCTACAAATCATGCTGCATAGAACTACTCTTTAACATCTACTATCTAAAAAAATTTATCCAATCTTAACAATATCAAAATTATTAAAACGATATCGAAAACTATTATGGATATATTCAGAATTGAAAATATCTATAAAAACAATAATTTTGAAACCGTTACATGTATATATAAAATAAACTGTTCCAATTAGTATTTGCATTTCATTGGGAAACGTACAAAAATTAATAAAACGCATCTATGATCCCAAAATTAATCTTATACACAACAATTTATCAAATGCATTTGTCATTCACAGAAATATAATTCAACCACAACTTCCTCTTAAAGAATGCCACACCTTTTAAAAGAGAAAGTAACTTCGAAAATTCTTACGAGAACAGTTATCGAATCATATCAATAATATCAATCTACGACCCATATTTTCTCTGCTATCTCCATTCATGAAAGAAATACTCTTTTCTACAGTCAGCGTAAATGACTATAAACATGTTTAAAAATGAAATAGAAAACGGTTCAACTCATAACCTTCTATTATTTAAAATATATAATACATAAATTAATCCCAAATTAAAATAATATAAATAACATTTATATTATAAAAAATTGACAACATTTACTCACATTTGTTTATTAGGTATTGAATTATATCCCTTAGAGTCCTCCATAATTTACATAGACTTTTCAGATTGCTTGATATGTATTTATGAGCGGTCTTAAATTTTAAAATTTTGAAAGACTAACAAAATTCTTACTTTTGTTTATAAATATCTGTTGCAAAATGAAGATCTCACATTTGCCACAGTAGACGAAACGCATCGGCTAAGATAAACGTTCCTTTTGTCTTAATTCATATTGCCATTTTACAGATTTTAGTTATATCTGAAATTTTGCACATGCACACACATACACACACACATACTCATGATCATGATCAAACTGCCGCTTTCTTGAGATGTAAAATAGATAAGTTATTCATTGTTGAGCAGTAGAGAAGGTTGTGCGTCTTCTTTTAAATGCAACTAGCTGAACATGTGTAAAACGATTCCGCAGGAGCAGATTAGCATCAATTTAAATACTTGAAATAATTAATTTTCTTTATTTACATGTATTTTGTGGTAAGCTTGGTAAAATTCATAAGAAATATTCATGTTATTAAAAATGCCTTGTGATAAATATAATTTGAAAAATTCGAATATTTTTAGCGTTTCATGCGTTTCAAAAAAATGCGAAAGCATGTGCACAATGATGCAAAAACTGAGATGCCCTAAACATTAAGAGCAAATCTAGAAGTAAGTGTGTCTTAGTCAAGACAAACTGACGAAGTTCAATCTTCTTCGGGTTCATTTTGAATTCAAAGTTTTCCTTTTAGAATTGTTTTTACTGAAAGAAAAAATAATTTATCCTAGTATTTAATCCATATCTGAAGGAAAATTTAATCATGCTTTCTCCAGGATCTTAGAGCGAAGTGTACCTAACTCGACGATGTCATTTTCCACAACGATAAAATCCACAGAGATTATGAAAAATCAAAACTAACTTTTTTTTTTCAAAGATATTCAGTTTTCGTGTTTTCTTAGATTTGAGGAGCTGAAAACATGAAATGGCTTTGAAAAAACAAACCAACTAAAGAAAGAAAGAAAGAATATAAAAAATATTTACATTTTTTACAATTCGATTAAAATCTTTTCTATTTTTTTTTTTTTTTTTTTGCTACTATCAGAGCCTTTCTGTTTTGTGTTTTAGTCTTCTTCAGTTGTCTGAACTTTTAAGAATTGAACCCTTTATTTAATCTACGGAGGTAAATTCTTCCTGTTCAACTATCCACGTTTAGGGATATATTGTTTCGAGGATTAAAGCTTTTATGCATGAATTTCGTAGCATAGTAACTGAAAATTAATTTTACTGTTAGAGAGTACAGTACAAAAACTGAGCAATATTAAAAAGAGAACAAAACGAGATATTAACTAATGATTTAATCAGCATCTTTTTCAGATATCAAAGGAGAAAGTATATCGAAACGCACATTTCGTGAGTTGTTATACCAGTCCTTAATGATTTAATTTTCACTGTCTTGTTGATTTTTTATAATAATTATTTACATTGCTGGACCTTGAATTCTTAAAGAAAAATCGATTATTAGTTTTTCTTTTTTCTTTCTTTTTTGTAGCTAAGATTTAAAGAATTTCTAGTTAATGTCAAATATCAAGTTTGTTTCTCTCTAGTGAAATTATAGTTTTGCTTCCGTCAAAGTTTTAAAAAAGTGTATGTTTATTATTGTCATGAGAACTATCCTCGAGAAAGATATGAAAAAAGATTTGATATTTTCAATTTCTCATTTAACCTTTAAAATATATCTAGTGTGTTAAGTTTATATCTGTTTAACAATGAAAAGGCCGATGAGAATACAGTTATCGAGTTATGCTAAGAGCATAATCTGCTCTTAAATTATCTCTTGTACTAACAAAGATCATTACGTTTACAAAATAATTTGAATAAGAGATAAGAATAATCATTAGTTTGAGAGTAGAAAAATATAAAGGAAATCCTTTGGGTTCAGATTTCTTCAAATATCAATAAAATTGTTTTTTCAAATACACTATAAAACAATAAAAGATAGCAACTTTCTTTTGGTGGCGTTAAAATAACCAAACCAATTCTTTGCTCCAATTAACAGCAGATTGTAGACAATTTATTCAAAATTTCAGAAGCTAAAATCAAAGGATAAAGGGCATAATAAAAGGAAGAATTTTCTCACTATATTTATTCAACATTTCCATGCGATACTGAGATTCAGTATTGGTGGATACTCTCTTAACTAGATAAGATATGAGTGATAGCGCTTATACGAAGGGGCAAATACTGGATCTCTGACCTGTACCTGTTTTGCTATTCACTCTGGTCGAGTTGAGTCGGCTTCCGCCCAAGTAATGGAGAAAGATTCGTTGGGATTTGTTTAAGGGAAGGGTCCCAAGTCTTACTCTGTATAGACCTCAGGCATTTTATTATCCCGCAACAGGTTGCCAATACCTGCTGCAGTAGACTGGTAGCCAGCCAAGACTATAGAACGCAATTTTCCCTGTAGAACCCAATCTGCCCAATCTAGATTATGGCGGTAGGAAAGTGACTGAAGCCAAGATACTATGTCAGAACCTGTGTACGGTAGATTCTAAGAAGAAAAATCATCTCACATAGCAAAGTATCTTACCCAGCAGCTGGGGCACCTCGACGTGGTGTAATGGTTAGCAATCATGACTTGCTAGAACATATTACAACTGAGTAGTGAGTTTGATCCTTTCTGGGTACCTAATACTTTCTGCCTTGTGCCACATTTAAGCGGCTCTTAGAAAATCAACTATCTTACCAAGCAGCTGACCTAGCAATTGATACAATACAATCTTTCTAATTTATGTCAGCCAAAAGCGTTAGTCTGAGAAGAACAGAGGAGTCGCCTCCTGAATGTTAAAATCAGTCCTGCTGATAGAAAACAAACATGTACACTAAAGAACAATAAAAGATAACAATTTTGTTTTGGTGGCGTTAAAATCCTAGCTCCAGTTAACAGCAGATTGTAGACAATTTTATTAGATCAGCTGCCAATTTCCCATTGCAGAATTAATCAGACTTACCATTAAAGCAGAAGTAAAAAATGTGCGATCAGAATTATTACCCAGTTGAGAATTGATATCCGGAAGGACTTTGATGAAAATTAAGAATACGTCCAATGATATAGCCCTGGGGGACATCTACATTATGGAAAAATATCTAGAAGAGTGGCCGTTCACGACAACTTTAATTTTGTGTTTAGATATGAAAGAATGAATCATATAGAAAATTGATTTTAAAACTTATCAAGTTCTGAAGTAGGGAAGAATATCAAACCTTGTTGAATGCCTTACTTAGTTAAACCTTGACAGACTCTTTCAATAATAACCGTTATCACTGTAGCAACAGCCATATTCCTTAAAAGAAGAACTTGTGATGGCAGATGCTTAACCAATCCATTAGAGAGTTTAGTAATTTACTTGAACTGAATATGAAACAAAAATGGAGATAAAAAGGACGAATCTGAATCAATTGAAATTCCTAAGACAAAATATAAGGAAAAAGGGCGTGGGGAGAAAATGACAGTCACATGATATATTGATAACAAGTATTGTAAATAGATGAGAGAACAATGTCTAGGATTATGAGAAAAAGATTAAACTTACTGAGAGCTACAAAAAATATGAAGCTATCGATGGCCATGACCACGCACGTCCTGAATGGAAACGAGACGAAGAAGAAGAAAAAGAAGAAAAAACAGCAACAACAACTCTGTTCTTTTAATTTATAGTTGAGCACATTAACATTGTTTTATGCCCTTTTCTTTTTACCCTCCTTCAAATAGTAATTGACCTGATTCACCAAATCTCCAATAACTATTGCTAACTTAACCAACTATGTGAAGACGAAAGCCAACTATACGCCCCATTTCTTGTCGGTACTCTATAATAATAAAAAAAGCACTTTATTCCTTAAACAGTCTGTTCTCTTGCAACAACACTATTTTATTAAGCCGATGTCAAAGACAGAAAAAAGGTTTTCTGCTGATGGCTAAATTATATTTCGAAGACGCCATATCTTCTTCCTCCAATAACCGGAAGTAAAAGAGGATATAAACGGTGGGCGTTCGGATTTGTTGACTGACTGGTTAGCTTGCAGGGGTGGAGCATTACCGGAAAGCGGAGAAGAAAGGTACGCGCTGTGTTCAAGCATACAACTGGATGGGTGGGCCTGTTTTTGTATGATGTGACGAAATTGTAGAAATTTCAATAAGTGTATGTTTTATTTTATTTTTTTTTTTTTTGTGTGTACGTCTATGCGTCTTTCGTTGTATATGTCATCTCGTGTATATATGTGAATATTCCTGTTAGCAAATGTATACAATTTAGTGTGCGTTCGGACGTATGATGATCGTTTCAAGAGTAAGTGTGTGCATATGCTTCCATCGATGTGTGCGACCATGAATGTGTGTGTCCAATGATGTGTGTACAGATGTCGCAATTAACGTCGATGAAAACATACAGATCCATTTTGTTATATTTTAAAACTTGGACGAAGGTGAATTTACAAATAAACGTATGTTTTTTCTTACCATAAATATGGATTGAGAGCGATTTAATCCATTAGTAAATAGTTTGCGCACATCATCACATTACGAATTATATATATATATATATATATATATATATATATATATTTGTGTGTGTGTGTGTGTGTGTGTGTGTTTTATAAGCGGCACGATTTGGCTAAAAGAGCGGTTTCCCTAATATAAAAAGGGCATAGGTTTGATTCCTACCCGAGGCACAATTTTTCGTTTGTAGTCTTTATCAGTCTAGACTGATTAAAAATGAAAAGAAACAAGGATATCAACTCAAATACGTGTACCCCCTCTAAATAACGTATATATAATTAAAAGTATCTATCTATCTATCTATCTGAATGAAAAATGATTTAATTTTACTCATTTATTTGTCTTAAAAATTTGCATTGCAGCTGAATAATTTTCACACCAAAAGATAATCTCAACACAATATGCAAATTTCAGACATCTTGATCTACTCAAAAAATTTCCATAATCTGTCAAATTTTGACTGTTATGCATCTTAATCCCTCCGCACAAACATACATGTAAACAAAATTATGCATAAACCCATGAACACAAATAGAGACATACATTATACAAAAATACACCCGCACACAAGCATGCACACAAACACACACATTCACAAAAAACACGCACATGAACACAAAACATACACACAGCTGCAGAAAACAGGCTCACTTACATGCAAACATACACGCATACAAACTAATGCGCAAACACATAGGGATATAAACATGCAAGCCTTCAGACATACATACAGATGCAAAAACACATACAGGCACATAATGTATATACAGACGCATACAAACCCAGACACCACATCTCAATTGAAATGACCAGAGAATTAATAATCATTTTTTTTTAAATAAGAAAGTCTGGAATTGAAATAAATACTTATCAAATAAAGGCAACAATAAAATAAACAAATAAAATAAAGATTTTCAAAAGTTTAAATTAATAAAATAATGAAATTATGAGTCAAATCTATAAATAATCTAAGTATAAATGAGGAAAAATCGGTTTCTTTCTCAATTCACTTCTTAAAATGTCCCAATGACTTATATAAGATTCGCATACAAGGAGACGAAACACGGTATTTGATGATCGTACAAGGTGTGAAACTGACTGTTACGACATGGTATCGATTTTTATCTACAAACGCACTATCCATATATTGAGTCCTCCTTCCCCACAAATATATCAAAAGTATAACATTCCTCCACAAACACACACACACACACACACATATATATATATATGTGTGTGTGTGTGTGTGTTGTGTATTTGCACAGCAATCTCTTTTATGCAGGTTTCATAAAAACGATAGACAAGGTATTGAGGTTAAGATTTTTATGTAATTATTTTATGTGATCCTATAAGTCCTTTCTTTTCAGAACATAAAATATATAAACTTTTCAAATGTTTTGTTTTTCTTAGCGGTTTTCGTTATAATTTTAGCCATTATCGAGGATGAAATTTATTTTGCGTGTGACTGAATATGTGTCGTCTTTATGTATATGTGTAGAGTCATTAGTGTGTTAAATTTCGATCATGTTAAGCACGTTGTTGCCGTGTTCGTAGTTACTATTAAGTTTGGGACATTTCCCTTTTATTAGTAATGAATGCTTCCATTAATTTTAGCCTTTTTTGCATGTGGATGATGGTATTATATTTTTATTATCGACAAGTATGTTACCTACCAGTATGTTAGGCTATGGCTTAGGGAGTAGAGATTCCGATTGACACCAAATCAGGCGAGATTCGATCCCGTCCAGAAGCAACTGGATGCCTAGCCACACTGACGATCTGTGATACAACGGAGCAGATTTGTATGTGGATGAAATATATATATATTTAATCCTATATTTAACGTACATCCTATATATTATGACATTTAGATATATCAATACATACAAGGATACACACGTGTATATATATATATATATATATATATATATATATATATATAGGATGTACGTTATGGTGCAGTAGATATCGGCTTGGAACGATAAATCGGGAAGTCGAGTTCGAATCCCACTTGAATTCCTTGCATTCACTTTCGCACAAATACCCTTAGGAAAGGTATTAATCCGTCTCTTCCCTCCAGTTATGGGTTAAATAACAGGACCGATTGGTTTCAATAGCCTTAGTCCGAAACCAGTCTACCGCAGAAAGTAATGAAAACTTACTGCGGGATAATTTCCTGCCGAGTAAATCATGTCTGCTCTGAAATGTATCGTAATGTCAACAAATGTAAACATGTTACGGAAATTAACGAATTTTAACGAAACTTCTTTATAAACAACCGACAATTTGAAATGAATATATATATAATTATATAGGTGTGTTTTGTATGAGAATCAAAACAGTAAGAAGAGGTTTGGTTAGCACGTGAATAAAATAAATACGCTTTTGTTTTGTACGAGAGACAAAAGGTTGACACAAGTGAAGTAAACACCTATTTTATAGCATCAGGAAACGAAGAAAACATACCTATCGCTATATAATACCCAGGAATACCATTTTAGTCACTTATAAAAAATAAAACTTTCAAGCAAAGAGTTACAAATATTTTTAATACCTAAAAGAACTAATAAATAGTAAAATATGATATGTGAAATTTTTACCCATTTGGAGATAGTATGTCTTTTAATATATATTTCTCAGATGAAGTATTGTTGTGGATCTTCGATTCCAAGTTGTTGTGGAGATGTGGTGAAACTTCGCAGCAAAGTTGTAGTGACTGGTTTGTGCCGGAATTAAGACCCGGAACAAGAAGATAAGTTCAAAATAGTTTATTAGTATAACAAGAAACAAGATATTCAAAAGAAGTGTTAATAAATCATATAGACATAAATAATATCGAAATAAGTAAGTCCGATTAGTAACTGTCATTAACCGTTCTTTTAAATTACTGTACTCGACTGCTCGTAACTGCTGTGCTCGACTGTTCTTTAACTGCTTTATAACTACTCACCGGAAGTCACGCAGATAATTTATATATCGCAAAGAGGAAGAGTACATTACTCGCAGCAAGATACCATAACAGGTACTGTAAAGAGAGATAACTGATACCGAGACATCTGGAAAAGTCATGACTAGTGGAACTAGAACAAATAAAAGTTTCAGTTCGAAATTCCAAACACCTAAAGAAGGTCGAAGCGTATAACCGCCGAAACGTCGTCAATATGGCAATGAAGATGAAGACAATTATCCAAAAAATGTAAATAGTGTAAATAGTATTTCTTTATTAAAAGTGCATCTATCGTATATTGATCCAATGATTACAATGATTTCACGTCAACTAACTTGCCCCCATGTTAGATGTTACGTGCATAAATGCTCATAAGCAAACAAGGCTATCCTATTCTTCTCCAAATTAAAAAGATTACTTCAAGACGACACAATCATATCTTACACCATACGCTGCAGAGAAAGAAAAGGAATTCAAAGATCTGAAGCCATGACAAATATTTTTAAACTAAAGTGTCTGAATTAAATAAAATATCATTCGAACAAAAACTATTGTGATAAATATAGTCAATAATTAAATGCACAGGCTGTAACCACAAAATATCCCAAAAAGATTAAGATATTTTGTGAGAGGCTCACAAACAACCTCATCAAGACTAAATATTATTTGAATATGCAATGTTCTTTACACCAAACACCATCATAAAAATATATTAAAGTTTCTTTCCTTTCAAAACTAGAACATAACACTGTTCTTCGAAATGACAAAGTGTAAATGAAACATCAAAATATATATGTACACAAAAGACAAAAATTTGTTAGTCTGTATGAAAACAAGAAGAAATAATTATATATATATATATATATATATATAATTAGTTTAAATTAGATCAGTACACAGTTGTATTAAAAGTAGTTCAATACATTTATATTGAAGAACTTTTAACATTTTTAACTTGAAAAGGAGTTATTTCCGAAGCCTAGGTTTCACCCTTTCGGTATCTTCCGGTGATTTACAATAACTATTACAATAGTTATTGTAAATCTCCTGAATATACCGAAAGGTTGAAACCTAGGTTGCGGAAGTAACTCATTTCCAAATGAAATATATTTGGGTTTTTAGTCAGCAAATTTTCATTTAGTCATGTTAGACTAAATAAATTGCAAAGACAATGTCTGCTTATTTTTTTAAAAAATTCGCTTATACTCACAGATAAACTTTCGCGTATTATAATTGAAAGATGTCAGAAATGAGCTATAGCGTTGACAGATGTTATTATCATTCATTTTTCAAGGTACCCAAGTACTTTCAATCTCTTTCTAAGATCATAGTCATTAAACACTGAAGCGGTCAATTAATAGAACTAGCTATGAATACTGTAGTAATGTTGCAAAATGTTTGTAAAAAGAACAGTTTTTCTTGCTTTAACACGTGCCTGATCATTACATTACAACATATAAAAAATTCCATTTTGCATAATTTTCAGGTTCTAATGATCGCTAAGCAATTTGACAAGCATTATATTTGAAGTAGAAAAAATGACTGTAATTTTTAGCAACACAGTTTTGCAGTTAGTTTTTGTTACCAGAACGCACACCCCTCAAGATGATCTCGGAAAGAGATAGAAAGTACTTGGGAACATTGAGAAATGAATGATAATAACATTTATCAACATTACAACTCATTTCTGACAGATTTCAATTATAATACGCGAAAGATTATCCGTGAATATGAATGGATTTTATTAAAAATAAGCAGACACAGTGTTTGCAATTCATTTAATCTGACATATATATTGAGAGAGAGAGAGAGAGAAAGAGAGAGAGAGAGATCCGAGGATAAAATCCCCGCTAGTTTGGTATGGTTGTTATCTATACCTTTTAAAGACACACACACACACACATATATATATATATATATATATATATATATATATATATATCTGGTAATATCACCGTAATAAATGGAAAGTAAGTCTTCCGTTTCTAACCGCTATAAACTGCACTTTTATAAAAAAAAATCGGAAAATACATCTCCCATTGCATTAAAAATTGATGCTGGCAGCCGAATAAAGTTCAAGCCTTAATGATTTTTTTTATTTCTGTTTGCTTCTTCTTCTTCTACTTCTCCTCCTCCTTCTCCTCTTTCTTCTTCTATTCTTATTATAATATGTCACGTCTTCTTCAGAATGTTGGTGATCATGGCACTCCACGACTTCATATACATTGTATGTCATACTAACTGTTGTCACCCATTCCCTCTTCTGCCACCCATTTACACAATCCCGTTAGGTCGATTACTCGCTGTTTTCCGATGTCCTTCCTCGTATCTCTTGTGTCAATTTTCCCAATTCTTTTTTCTTTATTCAGTCAGTTAAGTGCCATACGTGAAACACGCTTAGGCGATCATGTCTCGAAAGAGACATGACTGACTAGGCAGAAGATTATCCCGCAGAAGATTGCCATTGCTTTCTGCGGTAGACTGTTTGCCAGCCAAGGCTATAGAACCCAATCTATCCTATTATTTAACCCATAACTGGAGGAAAGAGACGGATTAATACCTTTCCTAAGGGTATTTGCGCGAAAGTGAATGCAACGAATTCAATTGGAATTCGAACTCGGCTCCCCTACTTCTCGTTCCGAGCCAATATCCACTGCACCACGACGCCTGTATCCTATAAATGTTAACTCTGTATAATTCTAAGTATCCTTTTTGTTTTTATTTTCCTTGGCACTTTTTCGTTACTAAAATATTCAGCAAATAATATTATCAGTATCCTTTGGTAGAATCGCATTTTTGTTGCCTCGTATCTTTTTCATCTGTGAGGGGATTACCCTGATTCATTTCTATACAGGAGGTCTGATATTACATAAAAGCTCGGCACTTTGCTTTCGTTTGCGTTGTTATAGTCGAAGTATATGAATAAGCTTCACGTAGGTTAGTAAGTGTTTATGTTCATGCCTTTGAGTCTTATTGTTTGTATTGCTTGACTTTGCCCAGGGACTGTGTTTTTCTTTGTTGGTGTGTGCACGCGTATGTATGTCTGCGTGTGTGTACGTATATGTGATGTGTGTTATGGGCAGAACTCCTGCCTTATAATTAGCCGCAAGGCATCCTGCTTTCCTCTTCTCTTTTCTCCTGAACTTCCTCCTGCCCCCCCCCCACCTCACATAAAATGCTTTCTGAGTAATTGAAGATCTTTTTTCTTTCGTTTCTCTTCTGATGCTCTCGACGACCGGGATGGATCCATCCGCCCGTCTACAAAACATCAATCCTTATACCGGGGTTGCTCACAGTAGAGTTGAAGTAGGATTGAAGCAATGGGTGGGAGGGAGAAATTAAACCCTAGAGGGAGAAGAGGAGATCCAAGTTTCGAAAGTGTCGTGGGACGAGAAAAGAAAGACGAGTATAAGCAATAAATGGAAGAAGAAGAAGAAGAAGAAGAAGAAGAAGAAGAAGAAGAAGAAGAAGAAGAAGAAGAAATAGGAAAAGGGTTAAGATTAACAAACGGAGGAAAGAGAGGACGACATAGACAGAGTAACAGTGATAACGATTGATTCTGAGATGTGAAGAACATTTTCACAAGAGAAAAAATATTAACGCGTACAAACTCAAAGAAAGAATAAAAATTTAAAATAAAATCAAATACATAAAAAAGAAAGGTGTGTGCGTGTGCTTGTGAGTGCGTTTGAGAGCGAAAGAGATTTAATCAAAAACAGTACAAAAAAGAAAAAAGTAATGGAGATAAGCAAGAGAAAGAAAGGGAGTCACAAGAAGTACTCAGTAACACAGATGAAGAAGAAAAAATGAAATGAGAATGTATAAAACACAAATTATAAGAGAAAGAGAGCAAAGAGAGATCAAAATGCATAAAAAAGATGAAGATGAATAAAACGCAAAAGGCGAAAAAGAAGATTAAATAAAACATATTTAGAAGATAGAATTAAACGAACAAACGACAATATTGTTAACATATAAAAAAAAAAGAGAACAGAACAGCCCTTGGCGTGAACAGCAAGGGGTGGATAAAGCCCTAAAAATAATCGCAATAACAAACAAAAGTGATGTCATTGTTTAGAATGTGTTTGACTGGAGAAAATGGCGTATTTTCAGGACCTTCCAAAGTCCCCTCCAGCATGTCTACCTGCAAGTATAGAGGTAGTGCTGCACTCGGAATGAAAGAGAAAGCAAGAAGAACCATGTGTGAGAGACAAGAGAGACATTTACTCTCAGAGAAAGAAAAGGGATATACCAAGTGATGCCGGCAGTCTGAAGAGCACACTGAAAAAAGTTAAGATGTTCAAAATATGTCGGAACCCAATAACTATAGCTGGTAAAAAGAAATATATTTTGCAAGAATCTTATCTGAGTAGAAACCAAGTTTAAAAAAATAAGATTAAAGTTTTGAATCTCAAAAGTGTAAGATCAGTAACATTCGAATTTTCTTACCTAAGCATTGTCAGCCATTGCTAATTTTTCTAGTATTTTTCCACTAATAGAAAATACTATTGATAAATATACTTGCTGAAAATTGCTAATTATTGACAACGCTTCATTCTTGAAATTTCAAATAATCAAATGATTCGTTTTCTACAACTGATCAATTTTTTCATGAAATTTAAAAGACAGTAAGAATTCATAGATAGTAACATTTTTTCAAATTATAATCATTTAGTGGTACAAGTTTTTCTAATTTACTCGTACTTTTGGGAAAAGAAATGTATTCATACCTTTTCCGAGAATGAATGTAACGAACGTAACTCGAATTGGAACACGGCTCTCCGATTAAAAATTCCGAGCCATTATCCATTTCACCATCCGCACATCCAACCTCACGAGAGCTGGTATTCCTATCTAGTTACTGACCAGGCTCGACGTTGTTTAATTTCTGTGATCGCACGAAAACCGGTGATTCAACGTGATATGGCTGTCAGCATTACGTTTTATATGCTATTGCTACTAATAATATAAATTCACTGTTATAGTATTAGATTACTTAATTGTTTGTTTATGTAAACGAAAAAGATGAAAAAGATGCGTATCAGGTGTTGGAGGAGAAGGTCGAATTAAGAGTTATATAGTTAGATTTGAAAAAAATGGCTGCATCTTTATTATAATCGGCAAGACAACTGGTAAAGAACGCTTGTTAGAATCTCTTTAAAAGATGACTATATTTTCTTTTAGATCCAAGTTGTGGATTGATGATTTGTGAATCAAAAGAAAAAGTAATTGCAATTAAATTGAAAGAAATACTTGTCAAAATGTAGTAATTAAAAATAAGAATATACAGACAGTAGAAATGAAAAGAGACGTAGAGTTCATTGAGCATTCTCTTAACTCGCAAAGCGGCGAGCAGATTATCACTTCATAATCTTTTAATGATTTCCGTTCGATGAAGTTCGCGATTCTTGTTGACATCCGTTAAGGAAGGCTTTTAAGAGGTATCTATAGCTTTCTCAATACATCCTTGGACTGGAGATATTGACTTTGACGTGTAGGAGACTCGCGGACTGTTTCTATGCCCTTTACATTGGCTTTTAACAAATGATGAGCACCTAGGAAATGCTAATTATAACTAACAGATGAACTAGTTCTCGCAGGTCGATGATGAGAGTAGAACTGGAAGTTGGGTTACGAGAACCCTGTCTGCTAATAGGTCGGGTGTCAGCAAATTGTGTTATTGTAAGTGATTGAGTTAATGACGGCAGGTCTTTCGGACGTTGGTACGTATATGATCTGGGAAGAGAGAGGATTTGAACAAATGGATTGTAAAAACAAAACTAAATTAGTGTATAGACACTTGAATAAGAAAGGAAAAGAAGTGGCGAAAGGTGGGTTATAACAAAATGAAAATCGTGGCAGTTTTTTTTTTAACATCACTCTATTTGCTCACTTTTTTTTTAAGTGTCACTACATCCAGACGATAGTGAAGAATAAAAGGAATGAGCTTAAAATAAAAAATGAGGCGATATGAAACAGAAAGAAAGAAAGAAAGAAAGTGACTGTGATGTGAAAAGAAGTAAGACATTCAAATAAGAGGTAATAAATAGATACAGTCGTTGAGAAAGAGATGATAAAAGACTAATCAGGAGTGACTAAAGAAATAGCATGCAGAGAAAGAGCAATAAGAAAATTATGAAAAGAAATCCAAAAAAAAAAAAAAAAAAAAAAACAGAGATAGTTTTACCTGACAGTTATTGTAGATTTTAAAAGTATATCGATGTACTTGTATTGGGAATGTATAACGGCTGTTTTGCACTGTACCTTTCTGCAAAGAGTATCGTTGAAAGGTTCGTTTTGGTATGGATCAATTCTTTCTCTCTTACCAGAACTTATACTTACCAACGTCCAAAAATCTGCTATCATTAACTGAATCATAACAATAATACAATTTACCGACACTCGACAAATCAGTAGAAACAGTTCGCGTAACCCAATAGGGACTTCCGGTGACGCATGTCAAAAAGCAATATTTACATTTCAAAAATAGACATTTATATACAATGCATTTAATTGCCGAATTTTTTTAATCACTGGAAGCGTTTGCACTCACCTAATGTGAAGGAAATAAGAATTAAAAAAATAGAAAATATGCGAATATAAATATAAAAAACAGTTATATTCTTTAAAAAGACAAAGAAAGAATACAAACAGAATTAAAAAAAACAAAATGTATAAAGTTTACCGGAACATTGAGAGTGAAAGAAAAAGAGAGAAAAAAAGATAAATAACTAATCAAAAGCGCAAATAGAACTGGTTTTACTTTCTGAGTCGAGAAAAAATAGTCAAAAGCAGATCAAGGGTTTACTGAGTACCACAAACCCGATCACATATGAAGAGTCTTCACTAACATTTTCATGGTTGGTATCCCTCAAACCAATGTCTCTTTTATCCATTCTAGTGAAACACTTTCTTGGAACAAGGACAACATAAGGAAAGAATTCTTTGGGGTCAGAATTGTTCAAACCAACCTCCTTTTGACCGAATCTGTTTCAAGAAAAGATAAAGAACCATTCATTGGTTGCGCACTTAAGGGAACAATCTAATCTATTTTCTGGAATGCATACTATTTAATTGCAAGGACACAAACCAAAAGAACAAAAAGACATACACATACAAACGTAGACATGCTTGATTACAATCATGTATACCCGCTCAAAGAAACCACACTCCTTGGAAATACACAAGCGTATAAAACATATTAATCTCGCCTTCTAGTTTAGCAAAGAAGTATGTGTGAATACACTTTCTTTGCGCTCCTCAAATTAGATCATTTTAAACTTTTTTCTATTTTCAGATGTACTGTGTTCTGTTCAAAAGATAACTTCCGATTGTTCAGGTCCCTGGTCTGCAGACTACACAAAGAGCAGCATCCACTGTCAAATTTCATTGGCAAACAACTAGTGGTTGGTAAATAAAATGGAAAAAGTAAAAAGACTATTTTCTTAATTTTCACTAACCGTTTACTACTCATGTATGAAGATTGCGAGCAAATGTGGTACTTTTTAGTAAAATGCTCACGAGTAAAACCATGCTTGATATTTAAGAAACTTAAATGAGTCAGCTAAAAGGACAAAGAATGGAATAGTGACTCCACTTTATTAGCTCCTCGCTTACCGAAAAAAAAGCCCTGACCCTAAAAATGTTTTTAAAACCGTGCTTGTTATTAACGAAGTTTTATTGAGGCCAAAAAATGGGAAATTGACCTGACTATATTGGGGATTAGATCACTCACCAGTACAATAAGAAAACTGCCTTGAGAATAAAGTGCTTGGGATTTACGAAGCTTTGATGAGTCAGATACAAGGTCGAAGTACATTAGCCACTAGCTCACGAACAATTGCACTTGAAAAAGTCTTGACATTATTTCTGAATTCTTTCAAGTAATTTTTCTTTAATTTACTTTTTATCTAATCTTGATTAACAGCTCATGTTTAAATAGAGATTCCCGTAAGACTACCGAAGATGGGTGACGGATTGGATATAGCAGCTGTTGTAAACTTGAATGTGCCGATAATGGCTCGGAATTGTTAATTTAAGATCCGAGTTTCAATTCCATTTGGGTTCGTTACATTAAATTACTTGCAAATTTCCTTGAAAAATGTAGGAATCTACTTCTCCTTCAGCTATGGGTTAATCAGTAATACTTGGATCACTAAATCATTATTATCTCCACCACAAAAAGAAAGAAAATATTTCTAAAAATATTTAGAATCTAATTGAGAACAAAAATATTAGAATTTAAAAATATTTTCTGGCTTTAAAAAACCTGCAAATGTTTGATAATCCGTAGAAAACGAATCAATCATTTACGAGCTTTTGTCGGAACTTTGGCAAAAGGTTATTTAGTTATTAAAGCGTCATTAATTGTTCGAATCTGTACCTGCATTTACAATATCTTGATCATTACCTTTCAATCAGTTCGCTGTACAGCATTCCTGGTACTGCTTGAAATTCTGATATAATGCTATTATCAGTACCCCATAAATTATTCGCTTTAGTGTCTATGTAGTGTGAACGAAATAATGGAAACACGTTGAAATTTCAGGCAAATATACTTCAGTATGTGGTAGAACCACCTTTGGCAGCAATTACAGCTTGGATTCTGCATGGGATGGACTCGTACACAGTTTGAATTGTTTTCAAAGGAATCTTTATTCGTTCTTCAACTAAAACAGTCTCCAACTCTTTCAATGATGATGGTGGAGGTTATCGATTCCTTACTTGTTTTTCTAAAATGAGCCATAAATGTTTAATGATGTTGAGATCCGGGGACAGTAATGGCCAGATGAGATATTCTACTTCCCTAGAATGTTCCTCGTGCCATTCAGCTATAACTTTAGCAGTATAAAATAGTGCAGTCATCCTGAAAGATGGCATTTCCCTCTGGAAACAGTTGAACGATGAAGTTAACTACTTAAAATTCTTAGAAAGTCCTGACTGTTGATTTTAATAAACTTATTTGAATAATATCTGAAAAAAAACTTTAGCAAAAATAAAAAGAAAAAAAGAAATACTATTAATATTAAATCAACAAACATAAAAATGAACAACCTTTTGACAGTTTAATGAAATCTTTCAAATTTTGTTGTAAGGGTATGAGGTGTTTCGATTATTTTGTCCACCCGCTGTACATATTACTTGTTTAGATTATTACATTTTAGTCAGTACGCTTTTTGGTCTACGTTGAATAGACTGAATTTGTCAGTTAATTAACTGGAGTAAAGAGATTCAAGCTAACTACGCTAGATGTTACTGCTGTGGTTTCCGTAGCAAATAAGTATTTTAGGAGATGAGGGTCCTCACCCCCACGTCCAACCAATTTTGCTAACTAAAGTTAGAGAATTCATTCTGCCCTTCTTAACCACTTACTGGTTCATACCTTTCCGAGAGTATTTGTGTGAGAGCGAATGCAACGGCTTCGACTGCAATTTAAATTGGCTACGACAACCCAATATTGTGTAACTCTTAATATAATAGGTATGTATATATTGTATTGGGAGTTCGTATTTCACACAATGCTGGTCATCTTGGATATTTACAAAGTTCATCTTAATCTGACTCAAAGCTACAATAAACATGAAACACCTGCTAGACTAGTAATATTTTGCGAGGTTAGTGTGTTGACACAACAGCGAAGCAACCAAACGGAAAAAAATAACATATGAGCGAAGGGTCTGTCATTTTTATTCAAGAATAGATGAAAATTATGGCACACTTAATGAAGAAAGAAGGCTTATAAAATTTAACATTAACAAGGCGTATGAAAAGTACAAGAAGTTTTGTGAAACAGCTTACATTAGAAATTATTTGAGGCAAATGGATGGCATAATGTTGACATGGAGGGTCGGTAAAGTGTACTAAATAAATTACAGCACAAAACTGGAAGTGATGAAGAACAATGATTATATATGTTCTGAAAGGAATCTCCATATAAAAGAAGAGGTATAAATTCCAGTCATTATTTCTCGCTGCCAACGCTTTCTTGATTACAAACATTGAATTACTTATTTTATATTTCCTTTATTTTCATATTCTGAGCCTTCTTTTGTGATACATTCCAACTAAAATTAGATATAATGAGTATTAGCTTTCGAAATACAATATAATGTATTTTAATTATTTCTGCTTAAATGCAAACAGAAAATATAATTCAACATCCGTGAGCAATAAACCTTAGAAATGCAAAAATAAATAAATGAGAAAAATAGTTTTTTTAAATTTTTCTTTGAATTGACTTTTGAAAAAATCTACTTCTAAATAGATTCCTTCAAGTCGGATGAGAAAAAAAGAAAGTTGGCTACATACACTTTAGATTAATATATCTTTTTGCAGCATCAGCAGGAATTCTATGCTTTGTGCGTGTCTAACTGTTATTATTATTTTTTTTTACTAATTTATTTTATTTTTTCTTGTAGATTTGTTGCGGAGCCGATATGAGGGAGAGCGTATCGATCCCGCGAACTTTTGTACAGCAAAGACAATGAGGAGACGAGGCTAAGATGTTGAGTTTCAATGTCAAATTTCTCGTGGGAAACTTAACGAGTAAACAGTATGAAAAAATTTTAATAAGGCTCGAATGTCAGCAGCAGTTTGCAAGATCAGCGCGGTTGGTCAGCGGGAACGTCATTCAGTGTCTGGTATGAAAAGTACAGGCTGGGAAGTCGACAGTGTCTGGCAGGGTCGAAACAGGTTGGATCGTTGTCGTCGGCGCGAACGTCGTCAGCGTTTAACGTGAACGACTTAAGCTGGAATGTTAGGGACGTCGTCAGTGTGTGGCATGAACGACACAGGCTGTAACGTCGTCGTCGGATGGCAGGGATGACGTCAGCGTCTGGTATGAAATGCATAAGCTGGGAAGTCGTCAACGTCTGGCAGGATCGACAAAGGCTGGAACATCGTCGGCGGTCAGGAAACGTCACATGTATAACTCAAACGGGAAACGTCGTCGGCGGGAACGTCGTCTGCATCTGGCGTGAAAGGCTTAGGCTGAAATGTCGTCAGGGACGTCGTCGGTGTGTGGTATGAGCGGCACAGACTGTAACGCCGTCGTCGGAATTTAAGAAATTTGATTTAGTCTGTTTATGAAAAATCGTTTGAAGGAGTAATTGACAATACCCGACATTTCCTCACCACTCATCTATCGTTTGAAAGTCAAACAAAGCTATCCTAAAATTCCGTAAATTCGGAACAAATTAGGACAGAACTTGTATGAAATTCTAAAATGTTTCAACTTGATAGTAGAGGAAATAAAAACTACTAATTTATTTTGTTTGTTATTTTTCTGTTATTTTTAACCCAGTAGAAAGACTAAGAGTCACTCAAGATAGAGCGTTACCTAAGATGGTTGTCGTAATTTACATATTCGTTTGCTTCTTTTGATATTGTCAAAGTTTTCTATTTCGTGTTTCTTGTTTTTATTAAGTTCACAAAAGTTTACAAAGTGAGGTTTTTGTCGGTTGGTACCGCAGCATCTATCGGAATACATATATTATCAACATAATTATTGAAAATTATGTCTAGTCAAGCTACTTTATTTTCCCATCAGTTTGAACGCTGCAATTCCAGAGGATGTTAACCACATCATTCTGTAAGACCTGTAGTGGCTTATGTTCCCTCAAATACTCTTTGAGAGAGACATTGAAAGCTCGGCATATCGACCAATACAAATCAGTTAATAATATTGAGGCAGAATGCTATTGCAGGCAAGGCCAGTGAGTCCCGGGTTTCAATTATTATTATTATTATTATTATTATTATTATGTCATTTTTCATCATATTTCGATTTCTGCTTTGGTCTCACTACCAACCAAGTCTGCGGGGAGACCTAAGGCAGGTCGTGGCGTGTTGTTATGGCTCCATTTCATGTTTTTCTATCTTCCCTATCATCCCTAGCATTACATAGATAAAGTTTTCCTTAGTGTGTGGGCTGTACTTAATAAGACAATTTTTTGTATATCTCTTAAGCTGGGGTTTCCAGGGATTCTTTCAATGTGTTGTTTTGTTCCATTTTTTATCATTCCAAGTGCACCTACTATCACTGGCATAACTCTTGTTTTCAATTTCCACATTTTTTCTATTTCAATTTCCAGGTCTTTATATTTTGACAGTTTTTCAAATTCCTTGATTGCTATGTTACAATCCGCTGGACGAGCCATATCAATTAATAGACAAGTTTTCTACTTCTGGTTTTTAACAATAATATCTGGCCTGTTTGCTTCAATTTTTCTGTCTGTGTAGATGGTGTAATCCCATAGAATGGTGACATCTTCTATTTCTGTAACCGGTGCTGGGTGATGTTCATACCAGTGTTTGTTTACAGATTTTCCATAATGTTTTCACATTGTCCAAAATAAATATTGCCCAACTCTATCGTGGCGATTTTTATATTCATTTGGAGCAAGCGCAGAACAGCCTGAGATTAGGTGGTCTATTGTTTCTTGGTGTTTATCACAAAACCTGCATTTTGGATCCATATTATTATGCATAATATTTGCCTGAAAGTTTCTAGTGAAAAATCTTTGGTCTTGTGCTGCAAGAATAAAGGCTTCAGTTTCAGACTTTAATCCAGATGCACGTAACCATCGATGAGTATTAACTTTGTAACATTGGATTTATTGGCACGTTCTGGATATTGGCCATGCAGAGGTTTGTCTTGCCAGCGCTGTTTTATCTGTTCAAGAGCTTTATCTTTGGCTTTCATTTTCATATTTTTTGCCGCAATAGTTGGTTCTTGGCTTCTGTTTTGCTTTTCTACAGAATCTACTAACTGTAAATCTTGTTTGTATTTACTACCTTCTTTTATTATTGAATATCTTTTCTTTCTTTCTTCATGTTGCCTTACTAATTGTATCATCCAATCCTTTGTTGTTTCTATGTATGTTAGTAAGCCAATAATTGTTGTCTTGTATGACAATTCCAGCTGAATAAGACCTCTTCCACCTTCTTTACGGGGTATGTATAGACGGTCTACATCAGCCTTTGGATGATGCATCTTATGTTTAGAAAGAAGCTTTCTTGTTTTAGAATCCATTCGCCTGATGTCGTTTAGAGTCCAGTTTAAGATGTTGAAGCTATATTGGACAACTGGGATTGCAAGGCTATTAATGGCCATAACTCTGTTCTGAGAATTCCATTCAGTTTTTAATATAATTCGTAGCCTTCTATAGTACTCTTTACGCACTATTTCTTTCATTTTTTTATGGTGAATGTTTTCACTCTCATTTACACCTAGGTATTTATAAGCTTCTTCTGGTTTCAATTCTTTTATTGTTACAGCAGGGTCTAAGCTAATTGAGGATGTTTCTTGTATTGATCCACGTAAAACTGTAGCTTTAGCACATTTATTCAAATTGAATTTCATTCCAATGTCTTCGCTAAAGCATTTTACAGTTTGCAGAAGACCTTCCAGCTCATTATCTTTCTTAGCATATAACTTTAAGTCATCCATGTAAAATAGATGGCTTATTTCCTTTTGGCCTATTTTATAACCACATTCTGTCTTATTAAGTTGACTGTTTAGTGCTATTAATGATATGCAGAATAGTAATGGAGACAAAGAATCACCTTGAAATATACCTCTTTTGATGTTTATTTCATCAGACTTATAGGTTCC
Source organism: Ascarosepion bandense (assembly GCA_037127315.1). Classification (NCBI taxonomy): domain Eukaryota; kingdom Metazoa; phylum Mollusca; class Cephalopoda; order Sepiida; family Sepiidae; genus Ascarosepion; species Ascarosepion bandense. Next base: position 863,702 of record JBBBDQ010000609.1, on the reverse strand, counting down.
ATTTATATGATTGAGGTAAAGGTTTGTTTTCCATATAGACATGCACTGTTTGATGAAATTGATGATGACGGGTGATATCTTGTATATATTTAAAGTCTTTAAAATCCAGGAATGTGGCACACTATCGAATGCCTTACGATAATCTCCAGGAATGTGGCACACTATCGAATGTCTTACGATAATCTTATTATTATTATTATTATTATTATTATTATTATTATTATTAAAACAATCTATAAAAACCCAAATAAATCGTAATAATAAAGTTAATTATCTGGTGAATATGGCGATTGAATAAAAATTGAATTTCCATTTTGTAACAATGTTTTGCCTGGTCACCAAAAAAGCATACTGTCTACCGTTTTCTTGATTTGACGATTGTTGCTTTAAAATTCTCTAACTCGGAACACTACTGGTTTGAATTAATTTTTTTTCATTTTGATGGTAGCCACTACAGAGCATTTAATTTGAATCTTTACGTATGCATAGGACACCATCTTTAGATGCAAACCAGTTAATATTGGATTATGCGATTTTGGCGTCCTCCTTGTGATGTTCACATTACTTTCTGAAAACTTTTTTTATTCAGGAAAGTTTCGTTGATGTTCCCTATTTCTTTCGTCTAATTGTGTTCAAACCACATAAATCTTATATATGATCTTCATTTGCTGAATAATATTTTTTCGATTTTTTTTTTTGACAAGTGTTTCACAATAAAAAATGACAATCTTGCAAATTATTATTACGATAATGATTTCAATCCTCACTGGGTACTCAGCATTACTGGTTTTAATTTACTATTAAAATAATATTATTTTAAAAAAAGGTGTTGCCTGATTGTGGAGGGATACGAATCTTATCTCGCAGATAATTACTGGAGGAATCGATTCTCGCTGCGTAATGGTTTTTCTTTCTTTATGTGCTGTGTCACTTCAGGATATGGGCGTTCATAAGTATCATTGTTTATTTTTTTGTTGTTCTGAGAAGCTTTAAATTCTTGACCATATTTGTTTGCCTCTGTTTTGCAAATTATTCACGCAAAAACTTTAAGTAACTAATCGCTTTTCCCCTGTTTTTTACCTCCACAAAATGTTTTTCTCATTTTGTATCTCAAATTTTTCAATTTCTGAATTTTAAAATCAGTTTCCTTGAAATTTCTATTTTTAATTTAACTTCCCCCTTCCTTGTCATTCACATGCTTTTACATTTGTTTCGTAAACCATTACAAATGATGTGAGTTTGATTCTCACTGCGTGCTTCACACTATTTAAACTTTGAGTCACTGAACTAAGTTCAGTAAATATCAACATGCTGTTCCGTCTATTGTAAGGAAAATTGCGATTTGTTTCCTTAAAATATGGAAAGAACACTGTCTTTTTACACTGTCCTTTTATGTTATTATCTCAATCTTCTTATTACTTGTCAATTTTTATTTTTACTGTTTCTAATATTTGCTGTTCTTATTCAATCATGCATTTTATACATCATGTCTGGTATGCCTACGGATATTTAAATCCTCAATGAACACTTCAATGTTTTCCATAATCTATTCTTTTCAATCAACTAAGAAACTTATAACGCAACAAAAATATATTTTACTTAGACACTTAGAACTTAAATCCCAAAAGGAAAAAAATTAAAGAATTAATAACTTATTCTAAATAGACATTCCGAAAAGTAATAAAATATTTCGTTGTTAAGGTAAAATGGATGTCACTCAAAATTTACATTCATAAAGGTATGAGCTATTTTTAACATTTGTTTTGAGTTAGCATTCTTTGATATTTGTATTTATTTTCTATTTGTAATTATTTACACTATTTACATTATTCAGACTGTTTTCCTCATCGTTATCGTCATATTCACGATGTTTCGGGTGTTGAACGCTCTAACCTTCTTCAGGTGATTTGAATTTAGAAGTGAATCCTTTATTTCGTTCACCGGGGTAGGTTTTTCTAGTCCCATGAGTCACGCCTCTTTCAGATGCCACTCAAATAAGATCAGAGCGTACAGCGGCCAAAAAGTCGTTAAGATGGCAACAAAGATGTGGACAACAGTCCTAACAATGTAAATGGTGTAAATAGTTTTCTTTTGATATTTTTTTTTTTAAATTATTGATTACAAAAGTAGGTTTTTTGGGACTGCATAACAATATGAGATAATGAATTTATTTATATAAATAGAAATATTCGATTAATAATTTACAAAATATAACCCAAATTAATTACACATATTCAATTATAACTGGGAATGCTATTTACACTGAAAATTTATTATTGTATATATTAAAAATAAATCATGAAAACACTTCAAATTAAACAATTTCTGCAGAAAAAATTCAAATATTTGTACATAATACCTCGTAAAAATTCAAATACATTAAAAAACTGTTTAATCCCTTCTTTCTTTCCATCTATCTGTATTTATCTATCTCTATCTCCCTTCATCTTTTTTTCACAACTCTCTAAACATCCATTTTATACAGATTCTGTACCATGTTCCTTCTTTTTTCATTCTTCCTTTTTAGTATTCAAATATCTCCATCAAAAGAAGTGCTCCAAAATTGCAGATAACTACATAATAACATATGAATCGCACTCTTGATTATATAACGGCATCTACGAAATATTAAAACAGATGGAACTGATTTCAGGCCGTAATTATAAGACAGAGAGAGAGAGAGAGATAGATAGAGAGAGAGAGAGATATATCAATTTAAGTGGCTTGATTAATAATTTCACAATGATGTTAAAAATAGGATTTGACGCAAAGTTAACTTTGTATTGTGAAGCTTTTATACTTTTCAGTTATGTTGTTAGGGTTGGATAAGACCTGTGAACTTCTGCAGCTTTCACATGTCGTTGAGACAGATTTTGATTACAGATATTCAATGAGTTCTGCATTTCGTTCTTCAAAGGCTGCCACGATCACACATTCACAGGTACACTACCTTTGTATCTGTTATGTCAAACAGCCTTCTTCCGGATGAGTTCATTTCTGTAAGTGAGAGAAGAAGAATATATTCAGTACACGATTGTTTCTCATTTTAAATACCCGTTTATACAATTAGTATCGATACGTTGTATATATATATATATATATATATGTGTGTGTGTGTGTGTGTGTGTGTGTGTGTGATGTAGCGTAAGTATCACTAATGAATAGAGACAGCCTATTTCACGTTTTAACCGTCAGGTCATGTGAGAGAAAAAATAGCTCACTAGATATTTGGGAAGGTCGGTTAATTAAAGTATATTGTAATTGTGTATATAGCATGTAAAAGAAACAGAGCGCATATAAATATGAAAGTGGACCCTAGGAACAACGCCAAGCGGCGACAATATTCTTTATGTTGAAACACAGCCATCACTCTCTCTCTCTCTATATATATATATATGTGTGTGTGTATGTGTGTGTGCGTGTGTGTGTGTGTGTGTGTGTGTGTGTGTGTGTGTGTGTGTGTGTGTGTGTGTGTGTGTGTGCATTCTCTGTATGTTCAATGCTTTTACTGACGAGCCAATAAAATATTGAACTTTGGTATTTAGTACCGACGCTCTGATTTTAAACATTATTGTACACAAAAATTACACCAATTTATTTATGTTACTAGGCTTTTATGTTCATATCTGTCTGCCGAAATTAGTACTTACCAAATATACATATATATATATGCGTGTGTTTGTATGCGTGCGTGCGCGGGTTGTGTGTGTGTGTGTGCGTGTATAATTAAATTTGCTTTTCAATTAAAATTATTATAGTTTAAATTGCGACATGGCAAATTTTATGTTTCGATATTTTTACCTCGTCATCAGGCAATGTTAGCTCCTTGTTGTGAAAATAACTCTCATTTAAAAATAAGAAACAATACGTATGTTATTTATGGATGTGGAAATACACAAAAATATATACGTGTGTTCAATTTGAAAAACGGTTATATTTTTGTTGAATACATCATTTCTCCTTTCAATTTTATCAATCAAGCTGACTCAATGACTAACCATTTTGCATTTCCGTTGATGCATCTATCATTGTTACTAAATTATTCTCTTAAATTTCTTCTCTGTATCTCATCATTTTCTATAACTAAAACGAAAAAAAAACATTTTATATTTTTGATCTGAGTTAAGGGGAACTTTGAGTATAATTATACTATTTTTATTTCGGTTCATAATGCATTTTATACTAATTTTGCTTAATACTCTTAATTTGTGAAAAATAATTACTATCTATTAATTTATTAAAAATTTAAAATTAATTTTATTTTTTATAAAATCTATTATATTATCACTATATTCTAATACAATTCTTAATATCATAATACAAATTTTAATATCTATTTAATTATTAAAAATTTAAATATAAATTTATTTATGTTAATATCTATTTAATAATTAATCTTTTATAATATTAAACAAATTATTAGATATATGTAAGTAAAGAAACATTCTTATGAAAAATATTTTTAACCATATTCTAAGGTAAACATTTTGTAATGTTTACATATAACATTTATTTTATTACGTTTATTAGATTTTTATTCTTAAGAAATTTAATAATATATAGTTTTTTATATTGAGTCAAGGGGCACGGGTCGTACAAAGATTTACATATTTAAGCTTTTTAGAAATTCCATTTTAATGTGGGAGTCATGTTTTTTTTTAGCTACCAATTATATTTCGATAGGGGTGTTCTATTTCTGTACTTATTATTATTAAATGAAGATGTGTGTTGATAAAATCGTTTTTTTCAGAGTGTCCCTACGACTATCCACATAAATCTTTACATTATTATGGTTTTCCATAGAAAAATTAGTACATTGATATACAATGGATTCTGTAAGGCTTTTGTTTTTCAAAGACATTATATAGGGTTACTACAATTACATTTATTATTGTCCAAATTGTTAATTTCAGTTATTGGATAATTCTTATTTTCGTATGGTTTAAAATTTTATTTAAAATTTTACTACCATGATTTTTACAATTATTTTCAGATTATTCATACAACTATAATTTAACTTTAGATTATTTTTTATTGTAAATCTTACTTGCTAGATTATAATCATAAAGTGCTTCTTAACTTTAGAACACTAACCATCAACTGAAGTTACACCACTTCTAATCATGGGTATATCATACCCGATTTTGAAAATATCAAAAAAATATTTTTAAAAAATTCTTTATTTGAAATATTTTACATGCAGGCACTTTAAACAAACTTTGTACTGTGAAGTAACATTAATAGAAACTGAAAAGATATTATTTAGTTAAGAAAATCAGGTACTGAAAATTGTAATTAAATTGTAATTAAAATGGCGTCATTTTTGCTGGGTACTATATATCTATGGTTAGTGTTCTCGGGTTAATCAAAACTAGGACTGGTTGAAAGGAGGTGTAGAACAAGTAATATTTCAATTCCTATTTTTTCTTCAGGGGTAGATCTTCTCTTTTACATATTCAATATTTGGGTTTTTATATCCACTATTTTTAAGGCAGTTTTATAAAGTTTCTATGCTTATTAAAAACTTGTCATTTGCTGAATTTCTGCTAATTCTATATTCTATGGATGAGGGTACATGTTTAATAATGAATGGAGGATGATTAGTTATGGGGTGGGTATATAAATGATTTGTATTTGGTTGTTGCTATGGTTAGTAATCTAAACTTATTTATAAATGAAGCTTTGTCTGTGAGTGTGTGTCTCTGTGTGTGTATCCGTTACCTATAGACCCCGAAATGGCTGAACCGATTTTATTTAAAATTTACACAGTTGTACTATAAACGTCTGCGAGTGTTCTGAGCTAGGTTTTGTGTCGAGGTACCCCCGATAAATATCGAAAATCGATAATCGAAAAAATCGGGTTATAGAAGGAGTGGTCCGATTTTGATCAAATTTGATACACTCATAGACAAACACATAAGAAACTATATTCAGAATTTCACGGTTGCAGTTCTTACAATAGTGCAGAAAATGGATAATATATATATATATATATATATATATATATATATATAAGGCAAGATGTTTGTGTGTGCGTGTCTGTTTATCTGTTTGTCTGTTCTTAATACAAATCCACAATTTTTATCCGATTCTCACCAAAATTCACACAAATATTCTTTATGCAGAGTCTGAGCTCCAAGACTATGGATTAGTTTTAAGGCTTTCATTACACCCGAGCAACGCTAGTATATACTAAATCTAAAGTCATGTCGAGAAAATCTACTTTTTATATTTGTATTAATAGACACTTTTAAATTAAGGTTTTAAATTCTCTATTATATTATCTTTCTAATTTTATCTCTTTGAAAATTTGTAGCATTCCTCACTATTATAAATCCATCGTCCTTGTATAAATCAATATCTTCGGTATTTATATTCTTAATTGTGTAGCGCAACTAAGCCAAAGAGATTTAAAGACACAGCAGAGTCTAAGGATCCCATTAATATATCGTAGATATTTTCCTTGGAGCTAATTTTTCTCCACTGTTCTTTTTATAAATGAAAACAGATTTTTTGTATTCATTATTATGTTTCTCTCCTCCTCCGATAAATCTGAATGAACACTGGCAAATTCTAATGCTGTAACAAATAGTTTCCTTGATATTGATGGATATTATTCATCAATATCGAATTCGATAAAAGAACAGTTGTTTTTTTATATTACAAAACCAATTTGTTACGTTGGTGGAAATGAAATCCAAAGTATTCCATAATTAACTTATTTACTCTTTCACGTATATTTTTACTAATTTTTGCAGTCCTAGGTCTTGTGTGATTTATCATATTAGTGGTAGGATTTCTATTAAAATTTTACTTATGGTCTTATATGGTGATATAGCACTCCTTTGTGATGAATTTTGCTACTCTATTGCTTATCTTCAGTTTATCAGTGATTATTTTACTAGAAATATTTATCTTATCAACTAAATTATCCATGTTATTATTAACTTTTTTATAGTTCTTAGTTAAGTTTTTCATAATCAGCGTATTGTATCCCTTTGGTATTACTCTATAGAAACTTACTGTTTTATCTTATTTCATGAATATTTTATCAGATGTTTTAATTTCTTTCATTACTTTTTCAAGATGTTGTCGGAAATATTTTTTTCTTTTTATGAAAAGTGATATTATTTACTATAAATCATTTTCAAACCTGCACAATGTTTCAATATATGAGGCGGTTTTTTTTTTTGGCTTTTAAAACCATGTAATTCTTATTCTTTAGGTAAATTTTCCTTTGCAAAAAGAAACGAGCTTTCCATCTCATTCGTCGAATTAAATCCTCAGTTTTGCATAATAATCTTACGAAATATTCCCTTTTGTTGGTATTAAGTATATTTTTCAGAGAGATTCCGAAATTTATCTTTTCCATTTTTTTTTTTTTTTGTTAAAAAATAAATGTATACATTGCTCTTCCTTCGTGGAAGAGATTAAAATCCAGGTGAAAAGAACGAACAGTTTTAAAATTCCCAGTTCACTAACATTTACTTTTTTTAAAAAGTGCTCAATACAACATATATTGTAGAAAATAATATAATTTGATTTGTTTTTAATTAAAACTAATATAGTTTACATTGCGACACGGAAATTTCTAAGTTTCGAGATTTTTACCTCGTCATCAGGCAATGTTAGATCAATGTCGTGAAAATGATTTTCATTTGAATATAAGAATCAATAAGTTTGTTAATTTATGGATGTGGGAAGACAGAAACATTTATGTGTCTTCAATTTAACTAATCCGAATAGAGATTCACTTTAAATTTGAAAAAAGTTTATATTTTTGGGGAATACATGATTTCTTCTTTCAAACTTAATGGCAAAAATTGTTAGTCTATTAAAACGATTGACCAATTATTGTTACAAAATTATTCTCTCAGTTTTTAATCTTTGTATTTCGTCATTTTCTTGAACGAAAAAGAAAAAAACATTTAATACTTTTGATCTGACTTAATGGGACCTTTGAGTGTAATTATATTATTTTTATTTTTATTCAGAATGCATTTTATTCTAATTTTTCCGAAAACTATTCATTTGTAAAAAAAACCGTTTTTAAATATTTTTCAACGTAGAAAAATTTTAAAATTCATTTTATTATTTTATAAATGTATTATATAATTATCATATTCTAATACAATACTTAATATCATAATACAAATTTTTAATGTCTATTTAATTATCAAAATTTAAATATCAATTTAATTATTTTAATATGAAATGATTTGTTTAAACATTATTTTTGGTCAATACTCGTATTTGAGTATATATTCTGTTTATAATCAAACAGTATTATATATTTATTTCTACCGGCCTGATTATTTAAGATAAATTTTTATTACGAAAATGTGTCATTCGTGGTCAAGAGCTTTAAGACGAGCCAGATCACAGAGTAGCTTTCCCTATGTAGATAGTGGTTGCAGGTTCGATTCCTGCCGAATGACGCACATTTACGTAACAACATTTATCGCAGATAATCAGGCTTGTAGATATAATTATATAATACTGTTTGATTATAAATAGAATATCTACTTAAATACGAGTGTCGATCAAAAATAATGTTCAAACAAATCATTTCAAATTGTCGCTTTTTTATTGCCAGTCGTTAATCGTTATTTTAATATCTGTTTAATTATTATTCATTCATATTATAAAATAAACTATTAGCTACATGTAAATTAATAAATATTTTTATGAAGAATCTATGTAACCATATTCTAATGTAAACATTTTGCAATATTGACATATGACATTTATTTCATTACGTTTATTTAATATATTTTTATAGATACAAGGAGCATGGGTCGTTTAAAGGTTTATATATTCTACCTTTTTTAATTTTTTCCATTTTTATGTCAGAGTTGAATTTGTTCTTTTAGGTACCAATAATATTGCGATAAGGATGTTCTTTTTCTGCAATTATTATCATTAAATAAATATGTTTATGGATATAATCGTTTTTAGTGGGTTCTTACTACTACATACATAAATCTTTACATTACTACGGTTTTCCATAAAAGAGATAGTACATTGATAGACTATAGATTCTGTAAGGCATCTGTTTTCCATCGGACACGATTTAGGGTTTCTACCATTACATATATTATTGTCCAAATTGTTAATTTCCGTTATTGGATAATTCATATTTTCAGTTTGATTTAATTTTTTATTTAAAATACTATTATTATGATTCTTTATAATTTTTCAATATTATTCATACAACTATAACGTACATTTAGAGTATTTTTAATGAAAATCACACTTAATAGATTTTTATTCGGAAAGTGTTCCTTAATCAAAAAGATATTTTTCTCCTAATTTACTGCTAAACATTTAATTAAAGAGGTTTTATACCAAATAATATTTCTATTCCTATTTTTTCGGCGGTAGATCTTCTTTTTTACATATTTAATATTTCATAATTTTATATATATATCGAATTCACATTTCAGTCGTAAATTCTCATTAGCAGAACTTGATTCCTGAAACTTTGATCCAGTTTGGCCCTGCTTTATCTTAATTAGTTCTAAACTCAGACAGTCTTTCAAGTCAGAATCTATCTCATACATTTTTAAGTAGACCATTTGTTCATAAATTTAATACTGCTGTTGCATATGATCTGGTGCTTCTGTTATGTATTTCATAGGTTTTTGATAAATTTTACAGAAGATTTTTTAAATGTTATCAGTCCTGACCTGTCATCTCGGCATCAGTTACTTTCCCACCGCTGTAATGTAGCTTCCCTGCAATTTTTCTATAAAAAATTTCATGATAACATTTCTGACAAACCGTATTTACAAATGTAACCCAAGTGTTAATTGGTAGATAGGTCACGTCATTCTAAAGTAGAAATTTTTAGATATAACCATAAGTTTTACATTTTATTTTCTTACACTTCCCACACGTAGAACGCTCTTCCGGCTTCTTGAATTCCAGTCAACTATGTTCTTAAAAAATTTAAAAACAATTTCAATTTATATCTCATTAATTCCCAATTTTTATTCTCTTTTGAATAATACTATTTCTTATATTGTTTCGCCCTCAGTATCCCTTTGCATTTTAGTGGCTTTATTGCCTTTCTTGGAGTGAAATTTTAAAAAATATTTCTAATGAGAGCAGCGACAGATTACAACTCAGGCAACTACAAAACTTTGTTTACATTCTCTACTAGTGAAGTCATGGGTCAATAAAAATCCTGAAATAAAACTACTCATTTAAAGTTTCAGGTAAATGTAGCAAGCGAAATAGATAAGAAAAAATGTTCAGATTTTGTAATAAAAAAAATCGGGATACATCAATCTATTAACATATTTTTACAGATTAATCATACCATGAATATTTCCGAAAGTGTAAGGATTTAAAACTGTACATAGATTTTATAAACTCTCTTTAAATTACGTTTAAAAATGTCCTGTGGAGTAAATATGACATTCCGCTAACATAAATGAACTACACAAGACATCGTAAGTAAAGTACAGAGTCCTGAGAGAGTTCTGATAGATTGTTCGTTAACGTACTCTTGGAGTCAGTCGAGACATTATATTATAACCGTTAGTAGCGAGTTATAACTGTGGCGAGGAGTAATCGAAACTTATACGGAGTAAGAAAAAATAACGTTTTTGCTATATAACAGTGATAACATAACAGTTTTGCTATATAACAGAAATGAAAACAACGTCAGTGTAAAGGAATATTTGCGATATAATTGCTCCTAACTTGGCAGCCCGCCTTCAGTAACTTTCTCACTGACGTGGTATGACGTGACTTCCCTCTGTCTTTTTATGAAAACTGCACTGATGAGCATTTTCACCTCGGTACCTTGACCACATATATTTACTCGTGCTACTAGATTGGTATACACGTTGAGAGCAACTCAGTCTCAGCTATGTCTCCGGGGAAATAATTTGACAGTGAGAAAAAAAAGACAAGTCTGATCACGCTTATCCGGGAACTGGTGAATTTTTGCCGGAGTGTACGCGCTCGGAAATCTCATGTTAAATCGTATCTTGTGTCAATTTCTAACTGTGGGAGGGGCACTTGGGTAAATTTCCAAGAGCCCCGACAGAGTTCTAATAGAGGGTTTGTTAAAGTGCACTTAAAGTCAGACGAGACATAATATTATAACCGTTAGTAGCGAGTTGTAACAGTGGCGAAGAGGAATCGAAGTTTATACGGAGAAGGAAATATAACGTTTTTGCTACATAACAATGATAAAGACAAATTAAAACCACGTTGGTTTTTTCTTTGCTGTATGTAAAGAAATAACAAAACAAAACAAAACAGATGTTCTTAAATATGGAAGAACTATTAGCTCAAGTGGAAAAAATATAGCAACAGCAACAGCAGAAAAGGCAACGACAACAGCAACAGCAATAGTTGTAATTTCAGAAAAACTACAAAAGCAAATTGAAATAATTCAGAAACAAAAAGGAAAATTACCCCATTTTTGTCACTCCTAATACGGTGGCAAAGCCATAACTGAATTCACATACAATTCAAATGAAAAGATTCCCTTTTCTGCTTATTTTAGAAGATACAAGCAAATAGAGAGAGAAGAATGCAGCGAATAAGAAAAAGAGGAAAAAAGAGACTTTTGTTGTGAATATCGGAAACCACTAAAACATGAAAAATATTGTATTTTGTACTACCGAGAAAACCAGGAGACATTTGTTTTCAAGAGACAGTAAATATTCTAAAGTTTTTAGTGCGAAATGTTTGCTATCCAGTACTTGTTTGAATTGTATGAATCTGACAAAAAAGAATACCAAGATATTGTGACATATACTGAAATCGTTAAAAAGTATTGGGAAAGATTAAAATTTAACAAACTGAACCCGTATATGTTTATATGATTAATTTTCATTCAGGTCTTAACAGCGACAAAAACGCAGAAATACGTGCTAGAATACTAACGAAACGGGAAAAGAATAAAAAAACTAACACAAAAGAATGCGCGTCTATCCAAGCCAAAGAAAATGTCGAAAAAGAATCTTAATTCATGTTTCAAATGTATAAGGTTACATCTCAGAGACGACTGTCTCTTTAAGAATTTAAAGTTCTACAAGTGTGGAAAAGTAGGACATAAAAGTCACACTGTAAAACTAAAGCAATGTAAAGTTCTCAAAGATACGAAAAAAATAATTACAGAAAAACAATCAAGTTTATGGATGTCAAAATTAATAATGTGAATGTAAAAATGCATCTAGATACTGGAAGTGATATTACAATAATCAACTAATTAACATGGAAAGCAAGCGGAAAATCTATATTAAGAAGAATTTTGAAAATTGATGAGAAATTATTTGTTGTTGGTGAAATGAATTGCAACGTTTCACTTCCTAGCAAGTGTGTAAAAGCTAAGGATTACGTATCAAAAAATACTACAAACTTATTCGGTACTGACCAGATGGAATTATTCGAGTTATGAAATTTGCCTGTAAATATTTTTTGCAAAAATATAAATGGACAAGTGACCAGTTAAAAAAACAACGTGAAAATTTAAAGGAAGAAATGAAAAAAGAAATTATCGGATATTCTGTCGGATAAGTTGAGTCGCCATTCCAAAATCAAAACAAAATTTTAAGTGAAAATGGTCGACACCAATATTTAAACTGAACGTAATGTACCGTTCACAGACTTGGATCAAGTAAACGAAAAATTAGACAAACTTGAAAAAATGAGTTTAATTGAAGAAATTTACCATTCAAACGTGTCAGCAGTAGCGGTGAATGAAAAAATAAAATAAAATATTATTTGTGTTTGTGATGATTTTTCGACTAAGTTAAACAAATGTTTAGAAACACATGGCCATCATTTATTTTCGAAATTAAAAAGAGGAAAAAAATCTTTCGAAGCTAGATTTTTCCACTTTCATTATAGAAAAATTAGGACATACAGATTGTTTATCAAAAGTGATACCAAAATATACTGAACTGTGATTGCAGCATTAAAAAGTGAAATATAAATTAAAAATATATATTATGCCATGTAGTATTCTAACTGCCAGTTAAACTAGAAGAAATAAAATTAAAAACAGAATAAGAGTTGTTTATTTCTAAAACAAAATAGACAAAGTACTAAAACAAAGTAAAGATATAGACGATTTTTAGAATGAAATCGCTTACTTGCTATATGACGGAGTACTAACGTTGTCACAAAGAACTTTTCATAACTATCACATTACATGTGTGGATATTAAATAAATGTTAGAATAGATATTCCGGAAATTTCAAGGATGCAATTTCTTAAGAAAAGTTACTGAACCAAAAGTAGGTTGTGCTTTGGTAGTAAAGTCACGTGCCGCAAAATTAAAACTGTGGCCAGAGACAGATAGTCTGCGGTCAAGACTACACATAGATTTTGAAGGTCCAATAAACGGATTGCATTATCTGGGGGTAGTGGATAGCTTTACTACTGACCGGAAATTTGTAAGTGCAAAAAAAAAACAACTTCCATGGTTACAATGAGTTTGTTTACATGAACTGTTTGTAATAAATGACATTCCAGATGTCATGGTCTCGGATAACAGTACACAATTCACTGCTTACAAATTTCAAGAATTTTGTAAGCAGTTCTCGATTGAGACATGTTACTATCCCGCCGTGTCACTCTAGGTCAAACGAACAAGCTGAAATTTCAAGAGAGCTTTAAAAAAAAAAGTAAGTAATGAAAAAGTAAGTAAGAAAGCACTACAAAATTTCTTGAGATTATGGGGAATAACGAAGAAACCCAATATGCCGGCAGGCATGTCACCAGCAGAATTGATGTTCGTAAAAAAAATTAAATTGGTGTTTAACTAGTTGTGACTATGTCGAAAAATAATAAGAATGGATAACAAAAAATACATTTTTTTAAAAATTGGGGTAGATAAATTTTGACCCTTGACACGAGCGTACACGCTCAGATTCCCACCTTAAACCCGAGTATGTGGCACACGCTGTTTCAGTGGAAAGACTTTGTTTAAATATCCAAAGTTCAGAGTAAGTTCGCAATTGGCAAGCTCTCCCTTCAGCAGAGTACGACTCAGTCAGAACTCTGTTTATCGACGGAGACTCTACTGAGAAAATTAGACAGTGGAAAGTGCCCAATTCTGCTGTTGTAGGAGCTTGGTAAATTTGTACCCTTGACTCGAGTGTACACGTTTGGGTTCTCCACATTAAACCCTACCTTATGACACATCCTGTCCCAGTGAGGATACTATAGGTAAATATCCTGAGTTCCAATAGAGTTCTGAGAGGGTGTCTGTTAAAGTACCGTTGGAGTCAGTCGAGACATAATATAATAGTTAGTAGCGAGTTACAACAAAACGTTAGACGCATTTTCTTTTGTTAACACGAAGAAACTACTAGCTTAGTAATTATTGTGAGTTATTAAATTACTCTTGAATTTAATTTCAGTATCAAATAAAGACATGGATAAACGTTTCTCAGGAAATGCATGAACATATGCGTAGTGAGATATAGTTATTTAGTTTCTATAACCATTTTATGCATATTTACATTTATTTGCTCGACTGAAGCTAAAACAAAAGTAATTCCGTGATTTACACGTAAAATTTGTCTATTTTTATTATATTAAATCTCTTGATGCACTTGTTCATATGAAAGTGTCATATTCATATACTGTGCATTTTTACTTCTTTCTGCTTTCTTGCTATACATCTAGTTGTGGATGGGTGTTGACGTGTGTGTGAGTGTCTGTGTGTGTGCGTGTTTGTATGTGTATGCGCATCGATATTTTTTGAGGTACTTTAAACAGAAACCATGAAAAAAGAAAAGAAAACTTATTTTAGCTCTGAGGTTATTCGATACCTCGAAATCCCTTCAGACGACGGAAACTTGTTCCAGAAAGCATCTATATACAACGAATGCATGAAAAATCTCTCAGTTCTTTTCGCTTTTTTATCTTAAAAATGTAACAAATATGTTCTTTCTGAGAATCAACTACACAGAGTCATGTGCATGAGGTAAGCCGATCAGGAAGTTGAAAAGGTAAAAGAGAAAAAAAATATATGTATAAAATAAAGAATTAATGCACAATTTTAGCCGAACAGAAGTAAATCTTTCAATAAAATTAACAGAAAAAAAAAAACAGACAAAAAAATTAAATTTATAAAATAAAAATCTCAATTTGAGAATTCAATATTTACTTTCTTTTTAGCTTCGTCTTTACCTTTCCCCATTCTGTTTTCCTCTGCATCCCACCGTCTCATTCTTTTATTTTAAAATGTCTCAAGATGCCACGGAGGACTTTTAAATTTAAAAAAAATAAAGAAAAAACTGGCCAGTGGCAAAACAGTGTGAAGTCAACTTTATTAAAACTTTCTGAATTCTTCAACAATATCTATACCGCGCACATACAACACACATATAACACACACACATACACACTCACGCACACACGCTAGCACAAACACGTGTGTGTGTGTGCATGTGTGTGCGTATTTAACAAGTTAATATGAATGATTATAACGCGTATTTGAAATTGTAGACTTATATTTATGTATATATTGTTGGCTATGCCTATTTTGTAAGTTGTAGAAATTTATTTCTAGTTATTTTCGCACAACAAATACTCATATCACACACACACACATACACATACACACCAATAGATAGTGTGAGAGGGACAAAGAGTGAGATATATAAGAGAGAGAATGAAAGAAGGAATTTGAATAAGACAATGTAGATATAGAAATTAAAAATGCCTAGTAAGTGTCAGTTTCTTTCATCAAGCGATATCCAGATATCCCTAAATGCAGGAATAAAAATCGTTCGCCCTCACAACAATAGAACGTTTAACACTAACAAAAGAATAAGAAATGGCTGATTTTCCCTTTATTCATTTTCCCATAATCATTCAGTAGCCTATATATCGAACCTACACAAGAAGTGACTCATGCTCTGGTGGTCCTTAGAGGCGTGAAACTAGCAGTCACTATGGAATATTTATTCCTATATCCAGTATCACTTTCACTTCTTTCTTTGTCTCTCTCACTATCTCTCCCTTTCTGTCTCTCGCTTTCTCTTTCTTTATCTATCTATCTATCTATCTATCTATCTATCTATATATATATATATATATATATCTATCTATATATATATAATGTGGAGAATTTTGTCACTTAGCAATATTATTTCAGTCTTACCGACTTCGAAGTTTCTGCTGAAAAAAAAATTAAAATCACATATACTAGATATAACGCATTCGAAGAAAACTGTCAGACCTTTTTTCTCCAGTGAATGCATATTACATAGCCATAAATATATTATTTTACAACGTCACTTGATGCCGATATCTCTAATTAAATGCATGTACACATATATATACATGCATTCATCCATCCATCCATTTATATCCACATGTAATTATTGTGTTCACACACACGTCTGTGAATAGCAGACTCATGCATATATATATATATATATATATATATATATATATATATATATATATATATATATATGCATAAACAAACATTTTAACGTACACATTTCTTAAGTCTGCGCTCTCTAGCCTTTTTTCCTCTATGTACTCGTTTATAAAATCTTATACATGTATATATAAGAACAATGTGAACTTGTGTACACATACATCTCCACTTTTCTCCCCCAAATGGGATGGTATGTTTTACATTCTATACATCATAACAAACGTTACATATATATACTGGCATATGACCCGAGTTCGAATTCCAGTTGAATTCCTTGCATTCACTTACGCGCAAATACCCTTAGAAAAGATATTAAACCATCTTTCGCTTCAGTTATGGGTTAAATAACAGAGCAGACTAGGTTCTATATTCTTGGTTGGCATTCAGTCTACCGCAAATATTAATGGCTACCTACTGCGGAATAATCTTCTGTCCAGTCAGTCATGTCTCTTTCGAGACATGATTGCGCAAACGAGTATCACGTATGGCACTTAACTGACTTACGTGGAAGAAAAAAGTCGAGAGAGCGCAGAGACAAGAAATTAATATGTATACATATTAAGTTTGTTTAAAAGTTTATATATATATATGTATATATATATATATATATATATATATATATATGAGTCCACTCTTCATATATATGACAGTGAGTGAACACAATAATTACATGCGGATATAAATGGATGAATGGACGCATGTATGAAAAATACATTTGAAATTACACATATATATAAGTACGGACATGTTTGTAGGGAAATATACGCATGTATGTGTTTATGTTTCTAATCATGCAAATATATGCATATTTTCTGAGTATATGCGAGATTTGTTTGTATACTTGCGTAAATATATGTTATTACTAATTATACGCGTAAAAATCCGGTCTTCATAAAAATATATATGTGAGTGTGCGAACGCAAGATCTGCATCTGATCATGGATGGATGTGTGTCTGTAGGTATATGTAAGTATATGCACAGACGCATTTGCATGTACATATGTAGAAGTATGGACATATGTGTATGTGGAGATAAGTAAGTATACGTGATTGTGTTAATATGTCGGGTTATATGTATATACATATTCATGTGTTTGGGAGTAGGCGTATAATGAGTTTATGTTCACTATCCAAGAACGATGACCTCTTTTCGACCTGTCTAGGGATCTCCAACTAAGATAAAGCTAAGGTCTCTGTTTTAAATCATATTATTTTCCATTCCATTTTAAAAATGTTTATTCCGGGAAAATATTTATACCGAATGGAACGAATAGAGTGTGGTTTGATGAAATCTGCTAATTTACCTCATAGAAAGGAATTATAATTTATAACCAATCTAAATGATGTTTTAAGTTTATATATATATATATATATATATATATATATATATATATATATATATATAATGAACATACGTTGAATGCTTTTATAAACCCATTGTTAATAATATATTTCGCGGCTCTCTTGTAGACCGCTCCTCAGACTAAATTCATATAACAAAGAATGGGTTAAAATTATCCAGATAAAAAGAGTTAATTAAAAAGGAAGAAGAAAAAAGAAAAAAGAAAAAGAGAAGAAAAATAGGAGAGAGGAAGCTGCTTTAACAGTGTTAGATATTAGCGTCTAAATTATATCTAGACGACAAGACGGCCTTGGTCTAGATTTACAATGACAGTAACTATGGAGGTCAATATATTTTGACTTGGATTTTTAGTTGTCTATTTTAAGATGCATGACATTAAAAATTAAAATTAGGGGTTGAATTTTCGTTAGAAAAAATGAATTGTTAGTATTTCTTATTAATTCTAAACGTAATAATAATACTATTATATATTACATAAAACTTATTGGTACTAATAATATCATTATAATAAAGAAAATAATATTTAAAAACACTAAAGTAATAATAATAATAATAATAATAATAATAATAATAATAATAATAATAACGACAAAATTTAACAATAGTTGTTAAAAATTATGAAAATTGATAAAAATTACGAAAATAAAAATAAAGAATAATAATACTATTTCATAAAACCCATTAAAAATGCTCTTACATTAAAATATTACTATTATCTAAAAACCATACTTAAAACTAAAACTAAAAAATATAATAATAATAATAATTATAATAATAATAATAAAAACAATAATAGTAAAGTAAATATGATAACAATAATGATTAAAAAAATTAATAATAAAATTAATATCGATACCCATATTTTGTGGCAATCGTTATGTTAACCTCCTTGTTCGGATTCGATAACATTTTTGAGTATTGAGGTACAATTGAAGAAGAAGAGGCTATTGACGAAAAAGACACCCTAAAAACCTTGAATGTAATACAAAGCAATTTTTTGTATAAAAATATATTTTATTAATTTGTTTTTAATAAAAACGTATCATTTAAATCAGGAAATGACTGGAACGAAAATTCACAGATGTAACCTTAGGTTTAGGATAGAAAAATAGATCTCGATTTCTGTTTCACTTCCTATTTCTGGTCTGATTCGGACTACCCTTTGGTTTTCGTTGCTATCGTGGATCCTACAGTCGATATGGATAAAACACTGACTTCACCGCTGATTGACTAACGAAAACTAATTTCATTCACACTCGAACCTAAGCTAACTGCCAAGATAAATAGATTATTTTATTTGTCTTGTTAAACTTAATTCGATTTTTTATCTCTTACAGGTCCAGGCAAATTTAAACTCAAGTCAGTCAGCGACAGATATATATCCTCTTCGATTTCAAATCAAGAATCTGACTGATGAATCATTTACATAGAAAGTCACCAAGAGTATAAATACAGCTACTACCTATGAAGTATTTAAGTGCTTACCACTATCCGTGCGTTAGTAACACTACATAACAATGACGTTGCTGATATCTAAAGAACAGAATCAATAATTAACCTTTAATAATTATTAGTACACACAAGCGTGGATTAGAAGACTAGCATCTAAAGATAAAGCAAAAAAGCTAATGAATTAAAATCAGTTGAAGGAGAAAACCAGATCACTGATCTCTTCTTGGCAACTGCGGCTTCTGGGGCTATTATAAAAATATCAGCAATTCCACACCCAAGACAGATGGAGAAAATAATGTCTGGCGATATAAGTTAGCTAACAGTAAACACAATAGAACCTAAGAAAAAGCAAGTGAATCAAATAGAGAGTGCTAAGTTCATGAACATTTCTCAAAAAACGAACAAATCAGTCATTATATATATTTATCATTTGAAAAAGCTGCTAAATATTGCGAATGTGAAAACCTGGGATCGGAAAACTAGTAAAACTAGTAGATTTGATTAAAATAAAATTGGTAAACGGTTTTCAAAATTAGGAGTATTGACAAATGATATTAATGCAGTTACCACTAAGAAGATTGTATTCCAAAAAATGTGTCGAATTTGTTCAGCAACAAGAACTGACTCAAAAATTTAATCACAAATATTTACGGATCTAGTAGAGGAAATAGATGCATATGCATCAGAAGAAAGGCAGAATAATGTGCACTTGATGTGGTTATAAACATCAAAGAGAAAACCGAAAACGCTACTATCCGACGACCTAGAAAAATGTGACCAGGAATTATACGAATGGTTGAACATCATTGGATGCAAACTATATAAAACACCACAGTACTATCCGAGATCAAACAAATTAGTAGAAAGAATGGGGCAAACTGTTAAGAATGGACGGAAAATAAGTCAACAACGAAAAAAGGAAAGAAAAAATATAAAATATTTCTTCCTAGATTGTTGCTAAGCTATAGAACAATACCACATGATGGGAGATTAAAAATCCCATCCGCCCACATGGGTAGACAAAGTAAAGTCCCATTGACCATTTCTTATGCCACTAACGCAAAACTATAGTATAAAAAGTATAGTGAATCTAATCTACAAGAGGTAACATTCATAAAGTAAACTGGAGAGAACACAATGATAAAAGATAAATGAAAATTAGATATAAGCACATGTCGACCAAGTTAGATTGCAAAATGAGAGCTATGAAGGAATGTACAGTGAGTCTGAAAGTAATGAAAGTGATATTGTGATGTCAGTGCAGAGACAAAGATGGTAGTGGAATCGAGATCAGTATAGACACTGTAGATGAACGTTTGTTGGAAGAACACACTTATAAAAAAAGAAAAGAAAAAGATCACGATCATCTATATCTAGAAAATTTCTTAAGGTGAGGGAAAAAGATGGTGAGGAGACAAAAGCTCCCAGAAGACTTAACAGGGGAAATAAGCGATAGAACTTTTTTTGGTACAGAGAAAGGAAGTAACTCATTTACATAAAAAGTCAGCAAGAGTATAAACAGCTACAGCTATTACTCTTGAAGTAGATGAGTGCTTTCTACTTCCCGTGAATTAGAAACACTACATAACACTGACTACTTTCATCTCAAGCAAAGCAGAGTGACATAAGCAAGCACAGACTGTTATAAACAATTCCTCACCATGGATAGGGTAACTGGACATAGAAAAAGCCCTAACTTAATGGGTTGCTTTTTTACCATATGACAATTACAAGAAGATAAAAGATGTGACAGATTCAATACTTGAATTACATGAATTATTCATTGTGCTGTCGATTGGTATCATTAACACTATTCTGCTTATAAAACTCTCCTACTCGTAACCATAAAAGCTTCTGTCTCATAGTTCTATCGAATTGTATTGATTTATATGGTTCATATTTCAGTTGATGATGTTACATTCAAATTTCTTCTTCTTTTAGGCAGGCGAACGTAGCTCTCGACAACTTCCTATATTTAGCATTTATAAGCAACTTTTGATTATTTATTGTCTTCCTTCGTCTCCGTTCTGATTATCTATTTGCACAAACTCGTTAGGTAATTTACTTCCTGCTCCTCTCTGCCACATATTCCTTCAAAAAACATTGTCATTGTTATATTTTCGAAGCTCTCTTTTATCCTTATATATAGCAGAAATTTGATCAGTTTTTTCCTGCTTTTAGATATAATAGATATAAATGTTCTTTTATTTATTAAACTATTGTATTTTCTAGATTATAACACCTCTAATTCGTAGTTAGGATTTTGGGTTGTCTCTGGCTAACGACTCCTCATTTGCATTTAACTTCAAATTTTACAGACCTTTTATTTCAATTTAGCCATCATTTCATTATTATTATTAGCCACTTAATGAGTTAGAAGTTTAGATGGCAGATGAAGAATAGACTTGAAACATAAAAATATAGTTCTACAGAATAGGTATTAGAAAATGTGATAGAAAAGATTGAAGGCAAGACAGACAGAAAAATAAAGCATAACCTCCCGCACGACTTGAATAAATGAATGGCTTAAAGAAAAAGAACATGAATACGAATACGTATTTGTGTATTTGGTGAAATTATATTAACAATTAATTAATACAAAATATATATTAAGTACTTTTGCTTCTTATTTCAAATACTCAGGTAGCCAATTCCATGGTCAGTATTTCCAGTACCTTGGAAATCCTGCCTATACAGATTGGACATGTTTGTTATTGATTACAGAATGAAGAACGGGGTAGTTGTGATGAAAACCTAATTATAATTATAAAATTTAACACCACTTGACAATGATAATAAGGTATTACACAAAAATCTATTTGAGAACAAGAAAAATAGTGGAATTATCCTTAACATTTATGTCAGAACACCCATCTTTTGTACTTAACAGAATTTGATAATTTAACAACAAAATATCACCAGCTATAGACAAACTAGGCTTACATTTTAGAAACTTCTGATAAATTTCTCTACCTGCGTAAGATATATTAAATAAAAAGTATTAATACCAAAATAAATATATGACATATCAGAAGGCGTTTCGTTGTAGCTTATTTCTTCTCTAATTTTTAAATTTTATCACACATGCACACACATACATATGCTGAAATCTTATAACCAAGTTTTTAATATCACATTAACAGCAAGATTCTATTAAATACATTTTTGCCTTAACACAAAAATGTTATACTTTGAAATTTGATGATATATATACTGAAAATATAAGGAAAATTTAATTACGTACTAGTTATCAATAAAGTTATCTTACATTTTAGCACCCACCGAGCGAAGGACCAAACCGCATTCATTTTAGTTCAGGAAGGTTGATCATCTTTGACTATAGACTGGTAGTCCAGATAGTAGCTATAAAAAACAAAGATGAAATACTAGCAAAAATAAATTTAGTATTAGTTATATACTTCATTTAATAATAAGTGAATATCAAGATAAATATGATTTTGTTTGTTTATATATGAATTGATAAATATATTCTGATTATTAATAACTGTTAAACTTTCATTAATTTAGTTTCCTTCTAATATTAGGAATGTTTTGGTATTTCTTGTTCCATTATGAGCCAACCCTTGTCTAGCAAAGTGGTAGCGGCGTGCTATCGTCTAAGTAATGATAAATAACCACATTTCAATTTGAGCATGTAATCTTTTACATAAAAAGAAATACAATTCTGGGCAAATCGTCTTCGTTATTACATAACTCTTTGAGCAAATAAAAATCTTCAATTAATCCCAATAAGAATGACACCTGAAAAGAAAAGAAATCTTATCCCTAATGATGACCAGCCACTGTTTGTTTCCAAGAACACCCGCGAACACTGTCAGAGCAGCTATAAAATCACTATTATACGCACCTGCTCAACCCACAAAAAAAACTTTTTATAGTTAGTACTGCAACTAAGCTGAGCGTCAAGGGCGCATAATCAGTTGTGATCATTTTTTAACATGACCAGTACGCTCAGACTATCATGATCCATGATTTAAGCGTACTGATCTCTCTATCAGAACAATAAACCTTTTCTGAACAGAATCGTCTAAAGAATGTCGCTCAAAAAGCTTCGTGTAACCCGTGGTATGATTTTCAGGTAACTTTACAAAGGTGACGCGCATCTCCTATCAACTATATTACAAAGAAGTCACTTCCACACAAATCAGCCATTCGAAACCGGGTAGAATGACCAGAAAGCAAACGTTTCATCCCCTCGACCACACACACATCACCTTTCATTAAAAGGAAGATAAGGCAATTCTGAGCATGTCTTCTTCAATCGTATATAAATCGTTGACCAAATAACGATTTTTACTACGTTTAGCATAACAACTGAAAGTAAAATATATTTTATCCACATATGGATATGTTCATCTAAATATACCATTGCACAACATTACACATTTTTTGTTATCTATCTATCTATCTATCTATCTATCTATCTATCTATATATATATATATATATATATATATATAAACATTTACCTTATTACACTTTCCTGAGAACAAGTTTTGACGGGCATTACACAGAGAGGCTATTGTTCAAAACCTAAAACAAGCAAAAATTTTGATACATTGGCCATGGCACAAGGAGATTTTTATTTATATCTTGGAGGGACACATCATGAAAGGAGTTCAAGATGAAGAACTGGGTGACGCTATACTTAGAAGGATTAAACGGGGAGAACACTAGAAGCCACTATTTTGATGGAGGAGATGAAGTAGTCGAGAGCATTGATGCATTTGTTCATGATCATGGGCCCCTAACAATGACTTTGACAAAAAGCAATGTATTAAGACTGATAAAAAAAAACAGAAATAAAAAACTCATTTTTAGTGTTTCTCTATCATTTCCTTGCTCTTGTTTTTGAGGATAGAAGTTAATTTTTTTTAACATGTATGTCTTTCATCTATGATGCACGCGTATTGTGCTGAAATTCTGATCAATACCGATGCATTTGCTTTTGCACAAATACTCTTGGAAAATGTGTGAATTCATTTCTCGCTCCTTTAGGTAATAGCAGACTGAACTCTCTAGCCTTGATTGTAAATCGATCTAGAGGGCAAACCTTAGAATTTGAAATCCGCTGGGCATCGAAACCCGAACTCGCAGAATCTTAGTTGATACAGAAACCACAGCCGCAACGCCTATCATAGTGATGCTTTGACTTTATGCTCCATAGTGAAATCTATAGAAATTATATAGATTCTTCAGCCTATAAATTATTCGCGGGAATAAATTTTCTACTTAATTTGACGGCCAAAATTGAAAAGCAAAACAAAGAAACTAAAAAGTGATAAAAATTTAAAAAAATAATCATCAGGTAAAATAAAAATGAAATAAAATATATTGAATAATACCCAGGAGTGTATACAAACGTTTGTGGTTGTATTTATACGCATGGGTACAAACGAGTATGTAAGCAAAATCGTGCAGGCTTTTGTAAAAAATATACAAAAACTAATGACAGAACGTATGCACATGTTTGTTTACATCAATATTTACGTACACAATTTTCTAAGTAAGATGACAACGCCATCTTTTCTTGTGTATCTATAAGTAACTTTTAAAAAATATTTTAATAATTCATCTTTTGTAATTTTATACACAATTTTATACACAATTTTAAAACATAAAAAAGCTAAAAAATAATTTTATGAGATTTTCTCCTTTTTTTTCTTTCTTTTGAGGCATAACGAAAAACAGAAAATCATGTTCTACAACAGACACAAAAGTCTTGGAGGCAATAAAAAAATCTAGGCATTCTCTAGAAACTTGAAAAAGATTCCAAATAATAAAGAACACAGGTAGAACTAAAAGACTTTCTTTCAGTTTCTTTATTTCTTTGTGCTTCCTAAGTTCCTCCCCACTTCTTCCAGATAAATCATTTGTTGAACTTTCCATCCTTCTATCCAATATTTATGCTTAAGGACAAATTTATCAAAGTATTGCGTTTATATTTCTAAAAACACATCACTCAGATAGCGCTGAGATGGGTTTGATGTCATCCCTTATTCGAGTATTAATACTTTCAATTGGAATGAAACAGTTTAGAAATCATGACAGTGTCGTTTAAACTATCGAATATCGGTGTTAAAATGACTGGCATGAGAGCAGAACGAAGATTGGGTGGTTTTCGTCTACAGTAGCGGCCATAATATAAGGAACGGTAACAACAAAAGCATAAATATGTGTATTACTTAAAAAGTAATGCGTGATTGGCAATTAAATTTTTACCGAATAAAGATTAGGGTGTAATGCATAAATATTATATAAAGTTATAAATATTTACATTATATTTTTTTTAATAAAGATTAAATGGAAGAAAGAAAATAAGCTACTGTACAAAAGTTAAGGAATAATGTTAATAATCTGCATAAATTTTTAATTACCATTGTTAAAAAACTCGATGAAGCTTTTCAACAAAAAGTAAAAGTTCATTTATCATTAGGACTTTATTTTTAAGCAATATAGCGAATTCTACACGAAAACGCTCTCTTTTGAAAAAAAAATCATTATCGCTAATTATCAAGAAAAAATCAATTTCAGAAATTTCTGATATTGTTCATAGGTCTAAAAGTGTCGTTTATCATGTAATTAGCAGGTATAAAACCGATAAAAAGTTAGACGCAATACCAAAAACCGGCAGACATCCAAAAACATCGCAAAGTTAAGATCGAAGAATTGTTAGAATATTTACAAAAACCGTTTTGAAAAAAAAAAACGATTTTGTAAATTTTTGTAACTTTGTATAATATTTATGCATTACACTCTAATCTTTAAAATTTCATTGTTAATCATGCATTACTTTTTAAGTAATGCACATTTTTATGTCTTTGTTGTTTCCGTTCCTTATATTATGGCCGCTACTGTATATTCAGTTTGAATGCCAGCCATTTAATTCTCAATTTTTAAGATTTTCACCTGATATAATTCATGTCACCTCTATTTCTAGTTTTTTCATTCTTCCTTTTTGCTTTCTTCCTTTTTCCTGTTTTCCTTTTTCTTTTCTTCCTTTTTTATTATTTCTTACAAACACCAGAAAACACTCACTCACATGCATATACTTACAAACGCAAGTTTACCTAATAATTTTTTCTTTTGTTTCTTTCTTATACGCATAATTTTTTGTCATTTCTTTCTTTTTATATAGGTTTCTTTTCTTCTTCTTTTCTTTCTTTTCTTCTTCCTTTTATTTTTCATTTCTTTCTTCTTTTTCTTTCTCTCGTTCTTACACCCGATGGAAAAGACATAAACACAAGATGATAGAGACATGCGTTTGTTCTCTATTTATTCTCGATGATTGCACACTCATCTTTGCTATATTTTGTTTGTTGTTAGACTTTTGTTTTCTTTAAACGTCTCCATTTATTTAATTCTTTGTTTAATTTTTCTTTTGAATAAGTAATTTTTTGTTGTTGTTCTGTTTCACTCTATCCAACTCTAT
Organism: Ascarosepion bandense; assembly: GCA_037127315.1. NCBI lineage: Eukaryota > Metazoa > Mollusca > Cephalopoda > Sepiida > Sepiidae > Ascarosepion > Ascarosepion bandense. Next base: position 837,009 of record JBBBDQ010000609.1, on the reverse strand, counting down.
TTCCCATCCATATATTTCTTTGCTTTTCCTTCCTTCCGTCTTTACTTCCTTCTTCTCACTTTTTCTTTCACTTTTATTTTTATTTACTCTTCTGTCTCAATCGCATACACGTGCGTATAAATTTCTTTCTGTCCGGTTCTATATAGCTTTATCTGTTTTTTACTCATATACATTATTTTTTTGTTCTTTTGTTCTTATTTATGATTAAATTATTATAAAAAAATAAAAAAATAAAAAAGAAGCGGATGTTTTTTAATCTAACAATTAGCTAAATCTTACATTAAAAATAAGTTTTTAAATACACTATTTTTTTAAATACCACTCAATACCACTCTCTTGTTACGGTGAAGAATTGTCCCAACGAAAACAAGTTTGTCTTTAAATATGAGGAAACTGAATTTGTTTGACTGGACGTGAAAACAAGAGAAAGACAATCATCAAAACATTGTGAAGCGTAATGTTACACAGTATTTATTTTTTTTACTTATGTGAAAATTTTCGCCTGCAATGTTTACTTTCTCTTGTTTCTGGCTCTTACGACAGATAGTGTGACAAATATATCCACTGACGTATTGGAATAATGAAAGAGGGCTTCTAGAAACTAAATGTGTTAAAGCACAGAAATATTTCGTTAGAAATGAAAAAATAAAAAGCTGGACGGAGAACTACATTATGACTTCTTACAATTTATGTTTACTCCTTTCTTCCAACTTTCTCTAGAAGTTTCTGCAGACTCATTTCATTCTGTTATCATCACTGTGCTATCTGCATATCTTATGTTGTTTCATTTTCAAACTGTTCTACCAAATTAGTAGACCAAAAATTATTCACAAAAATAAATACCTAGTTTTGTGAGTGTTGACATAGAAAGGATCAAAAAAAGTTTTCTATAATTATATTTTGAATTTGTTCGAGATCGTAACAAGGTCTGTTATATAAAAGTTCTGTGTTTTTCAATGTGTGTTTATCGACGATGCGATATCACTGTGCATTTTTGTAAAAACAAAGGAACTCTGATCACACAAGAAGAGATCTGGTTTTGTGACTAACTTTTTAGTCTACTAATTTAGATTTACACCTCGTCCATCGTGTCAATTGTGAAAAGGTAAATAAAAACAATCTACTTTTCAGTTTCGAGTCAAGTCGTAAATTTGACTCAAGGAAAAGTTAATAATTATTTAGAACTACTGAAGATTTAAGAGGTTTGTTTTTTGTTTTTAGTGCTGGATAATTTGCTCACATATGAAATGGAAGATTGAGGCAACAAAAATCGATGGTTAGAATACCATGGACAAAATATGTTAATAACGAGAAAAATAGAACAAATAGGACGCTTATATCAAAAAGAGAGAGTTGAAATTTCCGAAACTCAGAATGCGTAAAAAAAAACTTGGGTAATATGACTCTCACAGGACATACTAAAGGCAAGAGTTTAAAAGGGAAATTAACCAACCTAAAATTTTTGTGTAAATGAATAGTAGAACAGAAAATGGGATGGTTAATAAAAAGAAAAACATGATTGTCCATTCCTAAAGCGATATGACATATAGAAAAATTTTCAGTGCTTTTATAGTGAATCTAATGAGGCAATAACTATTTTCCCTCTCAGAAAGTAAAATGATAGATTCGAGACGTACAAATTCAAACATTATCCTTATCTGGCGTCTGGTAAAGAATATCTGAGGGTGAAGCAGAGTGTTGGAAAACTTTCATTTACGTTTTCATGAAATAATTTGCTAGAAATGATATTCAGACATCAGAAGCAGCAAGCATAATTTGCTACCTTATGTGTTGTTTCCAAATGAACGAATTTTAATAAATCATTCTAAATAAATTCTTCTCAACAATGACATAAATAAGATATGTTTGCTATCAGTACGATAATGAAAGACATATTATTAATAAACTTCATTGAATTTATCTGTTCTTGAAATATGGACACAGAATTTGAGCTCTCAGTAAATATATAATTTTATCCTATCAGAGGGTCATTAAATACTCCACATACATACCTTTCAGAGTCTTATGACTCGTAAGAAAATGGGTGACCTAACAAATGAATACTTTGGAACGAATGTTCAAAGATTAATTCAAGTATTAATATGACAAGTGATTACCTATAGACTCAAGTATATATTTTTTCTTTTTCAGTCGTTTAACCCCAAGCAAGGCTAAATCACTATTGGTGTCCAGGGGGCTACATAAGAGCAAAATTTTAGGCAAGACGAGAGCAAAGAGAAAGATGGCCCAGCTACAGTGGGTGTCAAAGAAAGGGCAAGAGAAGAACGGAAACATAGGCGTGAAGACAGTTGCTAAGGCAGAGAGAAAGAAAAAAAGATAGAACAAGATACACAGTGCGATGTATAAAGAACTGGAGTCAAGTAGATAAGATATTTATTGACATTCCATTTAAATATCTGGATATTGTAGCTGTCAGGAAAGCAAGAATACGGAAGAGAGTTCCACAGGCGGAAAATGCGGGAAAAGATCATGGAGTAGAATTGACCGCTGCATTTGGTTGTTCTAATTGTAAGTGGGTGGTTGCACGAGTAAATTCTAGTGGCGGGGGCACGAGTGACTTAAGTTTGTCGGAACAGAAGACAAGAAAATATTTGTAGAAGAGACAGAAGGAAGCCACATCCCGCCGGTGAGAAAGTGGCTAGTGTCGAGCTGCCAAGTCGGTACCAATCAAATTACAGTTTCTATGTTAATCTACAGACTCAATTAAAATTATGATCAATGGTTACTAATGAAGTAAAGTTTAAACACGACTAATGTTTACTTATGAACTCTAATGCAAAAACTATCTATATTAAATACCCACAAAATATTCATATAGTGTAGAATACACGAAAAATGCTCAACTGAAACAAATGATAAATAAACCACTGTCAAATACTTGTCTTAAGGCAATTTTTATGCATATATTTAAAAGCTTACTTTAGTCCAGCAAAAGTTCAAATAGAGACAAAAACAAGAAAAAGAGGAGGCAGGTAGTAATAAACAATATCGTGAACTTAATGATGTTCTAAAGTCTCTCTCTCTCTCTCTCTCTCTCTCTCTCTCTCATATATATATATATATATATATATATATATATATATATATATATATCAGAATAGGTGCGAGAAGCTGTGAACGATTTTTGAGTATAGATTTATTGTTTCTATTATTATTAATATTACTTGCTTTTTTATGATAGACTAAGTGTCATAATGGTATTTGTGTCGTTACACGTCTTTCGAGTCTAAAGTTGACTCTCTTCAGGCGAACAAACTAGTGACTTCACATATCGAAATCCGTTTGCTTTTCTGATGGCCAAGGTATCGTGTAGAAATAGATAAGTCAAGTGCTGAGCAAGTCATAAAGTTCATATGCGTGCGTGTGTTCATGCTTACTTGTTTTTTTTTTGTTTTTTCACAATCGCACATTAAATTTATCTTGTCACCTATAGACAGGCAATAGAATTTTTTTAACTGACTTGCAAAATTTGATTTCGTCTTTATACTTAAAAATTGTTTTCAGCGATTTTGATTCAATTCTACTCTACAGATCATCTAGTTCTGTTTATTGTTTTTGGGTTACTATTCTTTTTTTAGTGTATGTGTGTTTTCTTATTCGCGTTTAAATTTCGTGTGTCTGTGTGTGCGTCTTTGGTTTTTCATGTTGTTTTGTTGAGTGAAGGCTTGCATTTTTTTTATAAATATTCTTCCTGCATCAAGAGTGTGTCATAATCTGCATTTTAGTAGATAGGCATTACTCTGAAATTTACCTCCACTGCATTCATGTAAACGTTGGGTGACATACAATTTCCTGTTATTGGCTAGTTTAATTTTACTTCTGTGCAGGACTACTATTTTGTTCAGGTTTTGTGTCGCTCCCACGTATATTTTTGCGCATTTATCGCAATTTAGAACATAAATTACGTTTTCAGAGTTGCAGCTCAGATCTGTTTTTATTTTGAATGCAGATGTGTTTTTAACTGGAAGTGTTTTTCTTCTGTTATGATGCTGTATACTCCAACACCTTTTTTATTGCATTTTGTGACCCCTCTCTACTCTATTAAGATTACACTTTCCAAAAACGGATATGATTTGGACATTTTGGATTCCGTTATGTCTCATGTCATCGATAATTTTTATAAGGTTAAGACACAAGTAGTTAAAAAATGTCCAATTTACTTACGACTACCTTACATTGGAACAGATGGTGATGTTTTAGCTAGGCGAATTTCTCAATCTGATGGCAAATGTTATTTTTCTGCCAATGTTCGTGTAATATTTTTACACGGCAAATTCTTTCCTCCATTTGTAAGGATGTTTTATCTCCACTTCATATTAGTTCTGTTATTTAGCAATTTCAGTGTAGTTGCAGATGCAACTACATAGGAAAAACATCCCAGAGTTTGGATCAAAGAGTTAAACAGCATTTACCTCCCAGAATTTTGGACTCAGCCGCCAGTAGTATCCAACTTGTGAATACTTCTGGGTTTTCAATAGCACAGCATGTAATAAATAGCAGGAATTGTGCGGTAGGATTGAGTGGTGTGAACTTTACTGGAATTTTTTTTTCGACTTCTTGTCAGTACACTTTTGATACCAATTTGCAACGTTTGCGTGAGTACGTGTTTTCGTTTTGTGCACAGTTGTTTATTCGTCTTCTTTGTCAATTTGATTTCTGTGTTTGTTTGAAAATTAGTTTTAGTGTCACGGGGAGACGAAATCTAATATGCATCTGTCTCCCCAGGCATCCACTTCATATGCGGCGCCGGCGGTGGCTCCCGCACCGTCGGTGTGGAATAAAACTCCACAAAAAAGGACCCTGCATTTTATAAGGACATGCATGAAAAATACATGGAGTTCATTAAAGAAAATGAACTCTTGGTTATACCAGATGTAGGTTCTGTCATTGCAGCCAAAACGATATCTCTGCTGACGTCTGACGTAAAAACACGAAAGTTTACGAGCGTCAGCAGGGAGAATATGGAAGAGGCACTGAAATGCCTCAACATAATACACAAAATTTTAGCCAGAAGGTGCCGGGCTATGTGGAACATATTGTTAAGATCCGAAGAGGAAGCCAAAAACTTGGCCGGAAACACACTAAGACCAAAGGGATCAGGATGGCAACCGAATATTTACGACCATGTGAGGGCCTTCTTCTCTTAGTTCGGCGCAGTGGACGAGGTTTCTCGTGTAACAAGCAAGTTCCGACTGAAGACATGTGTTTACATGTGACGGTGGATAGAACAATTTTTTTGAAAGTCGCCGATATTTTGTTCTGTCAAAGTTATTTGTAATGGTTGAAGGTCGGAGACCGCACTGCTGGGCATGTGGTACAGCATGACATATATTCAAGGCATGCCCCGGAAGAAAATTGGAGGAAGGACAGGTACCAACGATAACACCGCCGGTGGCAAAAACACCGGAAGCAGAAACTAAAAAAAACAGACCCCACAAAATACCGAGTGAGTGGATTGAGGTGGTGAGAAGTGGGATAAAAACGACACCCCTTCTCCTCAGCAGAACTCACCAAAAAAGTTCACGTCCCCAAATAAAACGAAAAATCAGAAACAACAAGAGCAACAGCAGAAGCAGCAGCTACAGCAACAACAACAACAACAATAAGAGAAACAAGTCTTTAAAACAGAAATGAGCGTGGACGAAATACCTCCCCCGCGTTCCTCATCGCTTAAAAGAGTGAGGCTGGAGGAGGAGGAAATACAAAAAAGAAAGGAAAGACAGATGGAATTGAACGAGTCATGGCGGAACCAGTCAGGATTACCACTAAAACACAATCCGCCCCTGCATCACCTGTACGAGCAGCTTCTGTGGGGTGGAGAAGACAATCTGCCTCCCCAGTGAGATTTATCTCTACACCTATACCCACACCCTCCTCTCAGCCAGAAACCCCCCAACAAAATTGGATCAACCAATATTGGTACCCCCCCAAAAAAAAACAGAAAAAGGAAAAGCAGAAAAAGGGATAAAGAAAAAGGACAATCCTTTTAAAAAGTGGACATTTGTGTTATAAATAGAGCGGGGGGGACCTTTCTTCCCAGAAGTAGGACCATTCTAAGGCCGTTATTCAAACTTAATACAAATGACGGAAAGTCAGTTGAAGACCCTACCAATTTCCCAGGCGCCCCTGGGGGAACTCACTCTGATAAGGAGTACCGGGGGTAATTTGAAAGCCTGGGATTTTATTCAGGGAGCCGTTGAGGCTTATCCTAAAGTAAAAATGGCCCAAACGGGCACAAATTATTTAAAGAAACTAGCGAATTTTTGTGCGGGGAGGGTCTCTGTCATACTCCATCTCTCTTTTTACAGGGACGTAAAACTAACCTTTCCAACGGACGTCGGCGGCATTGTCCAGGACGGACAGATTACGTCCGATATTGGTAATGGAAGCCTAGGACAATCCGTCGAGTTCCCTACTGCCATTGATTTCCGCTCAGTAACTGACCAGGAGTAATTTTTTGCTTTCTTGTTTCAGGTTTAAAAGATGTCAATTAAGTTAGCCAGCTTGAATGTGAAGGGTCTTGGGGGTCGGAGCAAGGCTGCCCGCCTGCTTCGAGACCTCTTGTTCTTCGGTGTGGATGTCACCGCGATGAAAGAGACACACTTTGTTTGCAAGGCCGATGCCTGTGTGCTGTCTAAAGATTTTGTCGTCTATTCAGCATATGGGAACCGGCTGGCCAGACGAGTTTCTTTGCTGGTTAAGCGTACCCTGGACGCGAAGGTGGCTCTTGTCCATGTCGTTGCCGAGGGCCAGCTGATCGTGGCTGATATTGCAGTGAAAAGCAATGCGTTTCACTGGTTGCGGTAAATGAGCCCAACGGCCGGGAGAAGTGCGTCTCATTTTTTCGGCGGTTGGAGCACTTCCTGGTGGATTCAACGCGACTCGTCTTAATGTGGGACTGGATTTCCATCCTGGACCCCAAGCTGGATAGAGGGCGGGGAGCTAGCGGGAAGGCACGTGATCGTAGCTTGGTTGATCTCATCGAAGAGTTCGGTCTCGTCGATAGATACCGGGTCGATCACAAGGGTGGGAGAATGTGGACGTGGCCTAATAGTTGGCCTTCTACTAAGGTAGCTAGCTACATGGATAGAATGTTACTTCGTGAAGCCGACATACATCTTTTAGACTGTCCCACGTTCCACTGGTTAGGCACTGGTTTGTGCCCGGGTAGATTTAGAAAATAGGCCTAGAATGGCTGGTTACTGGAAGTTCAACATGTCCTTACTGGACAGGCGAGACTTCCGGTGCCAGCTAATTAATTTAGTGCAACGGGCGTTAACTGGGGGAGTCATTGGGAATAAGAGGTGGGAGAATTTTAAGAATAATATTAGGTCTTTCACCACCAAGTTCAGCAAACGGCTCAAACTAGATAAGACTGACAAGGTGAAGACACTGAGTGCTAATTACTTCCGGGAGGTGGCTGGTGGGGATCTCCTAGAGATAGCCATAGCTAAGGAGGCCCTGGAGCGGTCGAATAGCAATCGTTACATGGGACAGATAATTAGACATAGGTTAAGAAAGATGTATTCCGAAGCTGTGAACATGGGCGCTGAACTGCGCAAGGAATAGACTCGTCGAGGCGGCGACCGGTACATTCGAGAGGTTCGCAACCCGGAGGGACATATTCTTCGGTCGACTGACGATATGTGCGAGGTGTTTCGACGACATATCGAGATCCTGTTTACCAAGGAGCCTGGTCTCTGTGATGAGGAGTTTTGCAGCTATTTGGCTGACTTTCCCCTGCTTTTGCCGGCTGATGCAGCTAGCTGCGGGGGAGAGATTACGGAGGGCGAAGTCTACACGTCTTTGAAGAAGGTCGGCAGAAGTAAATCGCCGATCTCGATGGTTTGCCCTATGAATTGTATTTGAGGCTGTCGCACATCTTTGTCCCGATTTTGACTGTGGCGTTCAACAACTGGTTCCGGCAGGGGTCCATCCGTAATCGGTTCACCAGGGGTGTGATCGCGCTGTTGAGAAAAGGCAAGGATGTAGGGAAGGTGTTAGAGGGTTACCGGCCCATAACTCTGCTAAAAACAGAGTTAAAAATTTTGGCCAAGATCTTGCAAAACCGTTTGCAATTAGTTACCGAGTCTCTGTTGGGACCTGAGCAGACTTGTGCTGTGAAGGGCCGAACAATTCAGAGCAACCGGCATCTGATACGCACGATCATAGAGAGGATAAAAGACGACGAATAAGCCGCGCTGATCAATTTGGATCAGTCCAAGGCATTTGATATGGTTGACCATCGTTACCTGGCGGTTGTCCTGCAGGCCGCTGGATTCGAAACCAACTTCCGCCGCTGGATTATCCTCCTGTATCATTCACGCACGGCTGTGATACAGGCGAACGGAAAGTTGTCGGGCCTTCTTGCGCTGTCTAGGTCGGTTCGACAGGGTTGTCCACTGTCGCCCCTACTTTATGCTTTGTCGTTAGAGTCCCTTCTTCGTCGGCTAAGGGACAGGGCGTGCAGTCTGGCCCTACGTGGAATTGCTGTCCCTGGTGGTGCTTGATCCAGGGTTTCCTCGTACGCCGATTACGTCACTATTTTCGTGTCCTCCCGGAGTGACATCGAAGTGGTACAGAAGGCGCTTGAACGGTACGAACAGGTGACAGGGGCCAAGATTAACCGCAACAAGTCGTCCGGCTGGAAAGACGTTACCCTCACGAGGCCCTTCGATTGGACGGACGGCCCTGTCCGCATTCTTGGAGTGTGGTTTGGTCCCGACCTCCAGTTGGAGAAAAATTAGTCTGAAGTACTAGCAAAAGTTGGCGCGTCGATCGATATTTGGCGTCGAAGGTATTTGTTCTTAAAGGGTTTGTCTAAGGCGTGTGCTACATACCTCTTCATTATCCTTTACCGATTGTCAGTACTTCCACTTTGTAGATGGTGTTGGGAGGGGATTGTGCGTTTGCTATTCTCCCTTCTGTGGAGAGGACGCAAACACTACGCCGACAAACGTGTCTGTTACCAGCGTCCGTGTCATGTGGGTCTTGGGATGCCGTACCTGATGGGCCACAAGGTTGCGTCAAGGTTAGTTTTTCTCAGATGAGTGATTTTGGAAAACTCATTGCTGAGTGGGTAGGTGAGGAACATGTTCCCTAGCCTTACTATCACTCCCCCCATCTCGAGGCGGTACCGTAAGCCTCGAAGGCGATCGAGTTTTCTCCTCGAATACCTGGCGGCCTTGCGGGGTATTCCATGGTTCAGTGACCTTTCACAGCCTAGGAGAGTTTTCTATCGTGGGTTAGTGTAGGCCGTCGTGAAGGATTCATTACGTGATGTGCTCCGCTTGTCAGAGGATGAGTTCGCTCGTTCTGGTCTTGGGGGCCAGGTACCGATAATCTCAGCAACTCTGAGTTTTCGCTCACCTGGCGATTGGCTCGGGATAGGTTGCCTCTCAATGACAAGGCCTTCGTATGGGACCTGGCGGATTTTCCAGATTGTGAACGCTGCAACCTTGGCTTGGGAAAAACGGCTTTGCTCGCCTTCTACCATGGTTCGCCCTCTATGGGACCGTGTCGGCGAGTTGACTGCTCGTATCGCGCCGCGAGAGCTTGTACTCATTGATCGCCCTCGTTTTCTGGGATGAAGCGTATGGTGTTTCTGTCGCTGCTAGCCACGGTTCGAATAATAATTTGGACGACGCGAACGGAGAAAGTCTTACGAGGTCAGCGTCTTTCACATCAGGATCTGATCCGATATTTTGAGTATCAGCTCAAAATAATGATTAGAACTGATTGGAAACGTTTGACTTCGACAGACTTCAGCAAAAGGTGGGTAAATCTGGAAAGCCTGGTTCTCGTGAACGGGGCTAATCTTGATTTTCTCTTTTAGATTTGCTGGTTACATCGGGGTGGATTCCTTTGGAACCTTCCCCTGGTTAAGGTAGCTTTCTTTTGTGTACCTAGTTAATGTGAATGTGTTCCTATCCTGTACCCGTCTTTCTCTTTTGTTATGATCCAAGTTGAGATTTCCAACCTCCCCAGTTTGTTTTGGCCTCCTTTTATCTCGGCAGGTTCAGCCTTTTACGGTCCCACTCTATTAATTATTTTACTCCCCCCCCCACTTCCTTAGCGAGTGTGCTTCTTTATTTCGCCGTTTGGCGGAATACAGCGGCCACTCTTTTTCTGGGATGGACGGGTCTTACTAACATTGTTTATTATTTTAGTTCAGAATTTGTTCTATTTTCAGTTTGTTTTTGGGTTCATCCCCTCCCATCATTTCATCTTTCATTAAATGTTTTAAATTATATTTTATATTGTATATAAATGCATTTTTCTTGTCATGGTTTTTCCCCCTTTTTTTAGGTGTCCCTTGTAACTATGTGGTATTGTGGTGTATGAAGGATTGGGATCTGATGGATGGGTTCTTGTGGTGAATGTGTAAATTGTAATGTCTGATTGGTCGTCATAGTATTTAGATAGGTATAGGATAGTTAAGTGAGTACCACCCTCTACCACTCCCCTTTTCGGCCTTGTGTCATAATTGTATTTTATGCAATAAATACTGTGGTGAGAACTTTACAATTTTATCAAAGTCACACTCTCTCTTTCATCTAAAGGTTCTAGAGTCCATATGCATCAGATCACGGAGGCCTTTTCTCTGCAAGCAGAAAGAATGTATTTTGGGTTTGAGTGTGATTGGGCACTAGTTTTCCTGGAATTGTGTTTTTTTGTTGTTTTTTTTTCCATCAATTCTCATTTCATCCTTTCATCACAATTTAGAAAATCCCAGAAATTAAAAACTTGATAAGGTCTGAGCATAACCGGTTTTTTTGTCTTAGTTTTTGCTATGTCATCGAAAATCCTATTATTCCTTGCATATATATATATATGGCAGTTATTTTCTTTTCGATTATTCGAGTTATAGCAGTTATTTTTTTCGATTATTCGAGGCAATTTACTTAACTGGTAGTAGAACTAATATGAGCTCTTCTGGACGACCTCTTTTGAGACTTATGAATTTACCATTTTCTTGTTCTTCTAAACACTTGTCTGAACTGACCATTTCTTTCTTTTTATTTTTTTCATTTTAATATTTCTCTTTTTTGTCCCCCTTTCAACAGGACCTACTCTGTTCTTACTTCTAATGTTTCTTTTGTCTATATATGTGTGTGTGTGTGTGTGTCTGTGTGTGTGTCTGTGCGCGCGTGTGTATCTCTCAAGTGTGTCAATCTCTTAAGCAAGTGGAAGACTTCCCCACGCATTTTCCCAGTAAACTTAAAGGTCACGCCTCTCTTTAGATCTCTTCTTACTTTTATCCCTAACTAACTTCTATCCTTAACGGTACTTCTAGACGACTGCTTGATTTAATGCAATCGTTCCTAGAAAATCGTGAAATGAAACTGGCTTTGAACGGGTAACATTCCATATTCTCAAGCCTCTATCCCAGATCCTATGCTGTTTTATCAACGATCAATTTGATGTCATTAATTCCCAAGTTGTCATCAATACAGATGACACTACCATATACTCTTGTCTCAATAGAAAATCGACCAAAGCTGACAAAGTAAACTTGATTGCTGCTTTTGAAAATGATCTTCAATCAGTGGTAAACTGGGACAGGAAACGGCTTGTAAATTTTAATGCTCTAAAAAATCTGTTCTAATTTAATCACCATACAAAGATATTCCTGTCTGCTATCAAAACGGCTAATGCTAATCTCCTGGAAAGCAATACACTGCGATCATTGGCATCTATTTTTCAACGTACCTGAAATTGATCGACTACATCAAATCAATACATGTGGCTACTGCTGGGAAGGTTATTCTACTGTGTCGGGCCAGAACCTATCTTGCACATTTATAAATCTACAATTCGTTCTTGTATGTAATAATGTTGTTATATCTGGTTAGATACTCTTGCTATTCATCTCGAGGTTATCGACAAAATCTATAGAATTATCTTCAATGTAATCTATCTTAACTTTGCACATCAAATTCAGTCACTTTCTGGTCAACGTAACGTGGTTTCTGTATGTCTTTTCTACAAATACTTCCATGGCAAATTCTCTAAGGAGCTTATTTCCTGGTGCCTAGATCATATAAATTTAAGCGTACTACTAGATTTGAAACTTCCTGATGTTTTTTCTTTCCCTGAGTGCTACAATCCTCAAAAACCTAAGTGCATCGTCAATTGCCATTTTCTATCTTCTTGAATTCTGTTTATCTTTTAAGCTTTCTTCAATACACTAATACCCAGTCTTATTCTCACTATAACCTTCTACACACTAATGTCGATCCTGCCTTGCATAGGGTGAAAAGATATATGCACATATATATATATATTTATGTGTGTGTGTGTGTGTGTGTGTGTGTGTGTGTGTGTGTGTGTGTGTGGTTAGAACATTTTATTTTCGACCATGAGTCACGGTTTCGAACCTCAGCATGCTTGATTTGTTAGGAAGGTGAACTTGATTGTATCTGTAGGAGCCAGTTATCTCAGTGAGTGCCTGAAAATCGTACCACGATTTAGGCAAAGCCTTGTTAGTGAAATTCTGTAGACAAAACAGCTCGGAATCTATCGATGGTTATGCTAGCACAAATTCACAAGTCAACATGACCGAGAGCTTAAGCGTAGTGACATTGTTCAAACTGCTAACATGAATGATTATGCGGACTTTCCCAGACATTTTAAATAGACTCCCTACCGCATAGTTGCAGTATAAGCCTCAGATATGTTATATATCAATGAATAATGATTTTAAAGAATTATACAAAAAAATTATTATACAGGTTCTCGTGCATGCAACGATGTAGAAAGTGATATTATTTTATTGCAGTTTATTGAACACTCTTATACCGCGGGCTTTTAAAAGAGTTTTAAATGTAGTACCATCCTCAAAAACTTTTAAGAAATTGCTATCTAAAAGGCAAAACTAAATGTGCAAAATGTCAAATGATATCAATTAAGATTCTTGAAAGAATCTTTATTTTTGCCCTTGGTGAATGGGAAGATAGTTAATTTAAAGCATCAATTAAGATTCATTGAATAGATGAGTGTAATCTTTTTTATATTCATTTAATAAGCTCTGCCATTTTTTCCTTTATTTTCCTGAATTCATATCACCAGAATTTAACCATTGTTCCAAACATTTTGAAAACTATTTTACATCTGTCACGACCCAGGTTTGCTTTCTTTTATCTCAATACATTAGCAAGGGTAAATAGAAGAAGCGAAAATACAAAGGGCCGAAAAGAAAGAATTGTTTGCAAATCAGTTTCATACACAATTTAGAGAAGTTCAATTTAACAAAAACATCTCTTAAAAATGAACTTATTTTTATCCTTTTAAGCGTTATTTTTAGTGGATGCTCATATTTGAGTAGACGCTAAATTAATTTTTTAAACCGTATATGTATTTTTTCTACAAGCCTGAATATTAGAGAAATTTTAAAAAAGAAAAATATACGCGCTTCAGGACTGTGGATATGTCTACTCTAATATAATTATCAACTAAAAATAACATTTACAGAGATAAAACCTGTCAGAATAATTAATTAAAATTCATTGCCTTAAAAATAACTATATTCTTTTTTTAGTTTTTGCTGAATTTAAACATTTTAGATTGGTAGCTGCTCTTTCAAAAAAGCTAGGTTTAAAAATAGCGTCATGTACCGGTTGGATAAGACTCGTTAGAAATAATTAAGCGAAAATTGTGTTCCCTCTTATCTTTATTATATCGTTTTCTGATGCAAGACTTAGTTGTTTTAATGTGAGGGAAACATTATTTAAGAGTTCTACACAAGATAAAGTAATGTTTAGAAAAAGCTTCAAACAGTAACTGAACTTGAGAAACATATTTAACAATTGATTTAATAGAAAGTTCATTTAAAACAGCACTGGCTGCTCTATCAACGAATGCTGAAGGTTTTCTTATAAGGAAATGGCTAATATTACCATTATTATATATAGAATGCATAAGTCTTTCTTCATAAAACTAAGAAAGAAAAACTTTTAAGCTGTAGTACTAAAAGAATATCTACCTACTCGGTGAGCATCGGCAATAACAATTTTTTGTCTATTTTTTGTTTGAAGTAACCAGTTATTGTATTCAGAAGAGAATTGGCCCTCTCTTGAGCAAATTAACGTTTGAGAGAGTAAGTATTAGGAATCAGTTACAATTTTTGTAACCATTTCGCCCCAAGTAAGGCAGAAATTCCACTAGAACGCAGGAAGTTACAGGGACGTAAAGTGAGATAAATGACTTCGTATAGGGAGGATTGAAGAAAGGACAAACGATGGATGGGATTCATGAAGATATAAGATGGTGATCTACATTGCATTTAAAATTTTGAAAATTGTAGTTATCAAGAAATCAAGTAAACGGAAGTTTCACAGGCGGGAAGTACGAGAAAAAAATTGTTGGAATAGAAGTGGTGGTGCATTCAACTATTTCACTCCGTAAAGTGTAGGGACCGAGATGCCAAACTAGTAGAACAATTAAATTCAAGCAGTCGAGGCACCCGAGAAAAAAACTCGTCAGAGAAGTTCCAATGAAAAGATTTGGAGAAAAGACAGAGGGAAGCCACATCATGTCGGTGAGAAATTGATTGAAGCCGAGATGCCAAACCAGGATCGATTACGTTTTAAATCATTCTTTAGATTTTGTCAAAATCTCGAAAATATGAAAAGCAGGTGCATCAAACCAGGTATGGCAGCAATATTCAATGGTAGATCTATAAATGTGCAAAATGGATTCTAACAAGAAATACTGTCACACAAATTTACTTGCACCAGAGGCGTGCATTTCTTCGATGTAGGCGCTTCACTTCAAGTCAGTTGGAAACGTGAGGCCAAGAAAGCACAGTGTGTTTATCTCTAGGAATCTCGCGTCAGCCCTGTTGATAGCAGGGAGAAAAGTTTCTCCATGTTGCCTGAATGAGAGTGGTTTTGCTTTAGTTAAAATTTTGGAAGCCATTTCCTGCCACAGTTAACCACTGACAGGAGGTCATTTTCAGAAGAAGGAGACAGATTTACATTGTCAGCTCTGGTGGATTTGCTATTGAAACAAATGTAATGGTAGTGTTATCAGCATAAATTCCTACTTGCGAATCGGCGACATTAGGAAGACCAATGATGATACAGCCTTGGAAGACGTCCGTGTTCATATGAAATGATCTGGAAGTGAGCCTATTCAAAACGTTTTTCATTTCACGATTTGATAAGAACGATTAGATTAAATTGAACATTCTTCATGTGATATCATAGCCTTAGAGAATGCGTAGAATGGCAACGTGCCAAACCATGTCAACCGCATTCGAGATATATAGAAACACAACTCGAGCTTTACTGTTTCTATCATATGCTTGATATATATATATTCATTGATAGCTGTTAAGACATCAGCTGTAGGCCTGGCGAAACGAAAGCAATGAAACACGTAAAAATATGCTCCCATCTTTATCATTTAAATGAATGAAATGAAAGAAAAAATGAAAAAATAAGAAAGAATTTAATGTAAGCATTAGAAGGAACAAGCCGTTTCACCCGAAAGCATTAGAAGGAACAAGCCGTTTCACCCGTAAGCATTAGAAGGAACAAGCCGTTTCACCCGTAACTTTTGAATAGAATTCATAACTTTACAATAACTGTCTTCTTCTTGCTTTCCTGCTTGTTAGAAATCATCTTCTGTAGTTCCAGTCTTCAGTTCTAGAAATCCTCTTCTGTAGTTTCCAGTCTCAGGTGAGCAGTTTGGTCCTTCTAACTATCAATCTATTAGTCTTCTACCTTCTAGTTGACATATTGCAAGATGCTGTTATAAACTCTTCCATCGCAGGATCTTCTTTTAAATAAGCAATATGGGTATCGTTTCTCTAGGTCTGCTGATGTATTAACGATTATTTCTGAAAGAGTCTATCAAACTAAGAAACAGGAATCAAGGTGTGAGGTTTTTCGACCAGGTAAAAAAGGTACTTGTGAACATCATTCAGACTAAGTTGGCTGGTAAATTCTAGCTGCGGTTTGGCTTATATCTGCTATTGCTCTGGCCACAAATGATATATGAAGTCGCTAAATCAAGGGTAGATATAGAAGTGCTGTGGTAGAAAGTGGCTCGGTCTCCCAAGATGCATTAAAAATGCAGCCTTGTAAGGAAAGGGAATACCACTTTCAATAACATCAACTATGGAAGAGTACAAGTCTGGGACGGTTAGGACGGTGATAATACTAAGGCATTCAACGGATCGAGGTATCAGGGACAACCCCTCGAAAGTACATACGGGCAAACATTGAAAGTTAGAAGAAGGGAATAGAGCAAAATTGGCGCTCGAGCATAAGGATATGGTGGAGGCAGTCGAGGTTGGAAGACATGGGGTGGCCTGTAACCTTTTTAAGCCTTTCTGCAAAAGAACAGAGAAAGAGAGAAAATAAGCCATTGTTACTGAGGTACGAAAGCAGGAACAGGAGACGAGACGCTTAAATCTGGTGCAGAGTGCTCCAAAAGGAACAATGCTTTCAATGTCAGAAGATAGTTTTTGAAAAATAAAACTGTCTTGGAAAGAGTTGTGGGAATGGGAGCCAGCCAGGATCAGCTTTCTGATTGTCCACTAATGATGTGCTATCGACCTCAGCAAACCTGGTGAGGTGGAATGTGACAGAGAAAGAAAATGCTGGTGTGGTCAGTATGGTACACGAAGACATGCCCTATCAAGCTGTGAAGTGCGTCTGAAGAAACGTAGGTATATCTGGAGACATGATGAGGTCATCATCGAAGCACTGAGAGATAAATTGGATCAAATCAATGAAGGGAATCTCCCAATGAAGGAAGGGGAAATTAGATTAGATGCTAAGCTAATGAAGGAAGGAACGCAAGGTGAGTGAACAAGAGATGAGAGCGAACATGAAAGTTTAATACAGTTATTGATAGGATGCCAATTTTTTCTCATAGCGAGTCACACACCAACAATGTGTGGTCAAAAAATCCAGTCAGCACTAGTGTTGAGGGGACTCCCTTGATGGGTGGCCCGAACTGGCGAGAAAGCTGTCAAGAGTCTAAGGGTCGAAACAGTGCCACGATCCTTCTCTGATGACCCCAACATATACTGGATCCAGTTGTGGTGTTGCTGACTGGAAAGCACTGTTGAGACTTTACCACTTCTTCTATATAAGAATGTTGAAACTTGTGCTGTTGCTTTACACATCTCGAAAACATTTGACAGGGTTTTTACGTTCAAAGGTTAAAATATTTCTGGAAGCAATTTTGACTTTATTAATTTTTCCTATTAAATCGCGAAATTAAATTTTTCCTGAATGGCCACACTTCTAGATATTTTTGCATTGATGCAGGTGCGTCCTAGGGCTTTATGTATGGAACTACGTTGTTCCCAATTTTAAATATATGATCTTCCTGCTGGCATCAGTTTCTAACTCTGTATCTATGCTGATGACAACTATTTACTCCATTTTTTAACAAGTATGTCCAGTTTGCTAATATAAAACTGGCAGTTGATCTAAAAAACAAACTGACCTACAATTTACTGTTAACCGAGGCGAGAAATTTCTTGTAAATTTTAACGCCTCTAGATCAATTATCTGAGTGACTTTTTTCTGTCTTCCGTTAGCATGGCTGATGCTAACCTCCAGAAAAATGACTACGCCTTCTCGCGTTGAAATTTGTTTCTGACATGATGTAGAATGATTATATTGAATCAACTGTAAGGTCTGAATCTAGGAAAGTTTATTCACTGTGTCGTGAACTAGTGGAGAGTTTGGCGAAGTCTCTACTACGTGACCGGCTTAGCTTGTCAGCGGACGGGCTTTGCTTCTTTTAGACTTGGGCGTCAGCGGCGAATTATCTCAGCATCTATGAGTTTTCACTTACCTGGCGGTTGATTCGGAATGAGCTTCCTCTCAATGAAAACGCATTCATATTAAGCTTGGCGGATTTACCAGACTGTGAACACTGTGACTTTGGTTTAGAAGAAACTATATAGCAGGCCATCTACCATTGTCTCCGGGTCTACTCCTTATGAGACCATGTTGGCGTGTTGACGGCTCGTATCGCTCCCGAAATGCTTGTGCTCGTTGATCGTGCATACAAGGTATCGCCCTTGTATTCTAGTATGAAACGTATGATGTTTCTATCGCTGCTAGCCAAGGCCCGAACTGTGATTTGGACAACGCAATTCGAGGAAGTCTGGCGAGTTCACTGTTATTCTAATTAGGAATAATCAAATGTTTGGAATATCACCTCAAAATGAAGATTAGAACTGATAGAAAGCGATTGGTTTCGATAGATTTCAATGAAAGGTGAGTGACTGAGCAGAGTCTGGTTTCCATGAGCGGGGATGGTTTTGATTTTCTTTTTTATATCTTCCTGTTACATCGGGATGGTTTCCTGTGGAACTTCTCCTGTTAGGATAGTTTCTATTTGTGTACTTAGTTAATGTAAGTGTCGTTCCGGGCATGTTCCCGGCCCCTTCTTTGGCTATGATCTAAGTCGAAATTTCCAACCTTTCCACTTTGTTGACTCCACTTTTTTACATCTTGTCAAGGTCAGAACTTTTTTAACCTGTGGCCGTATTTATTTTTCCTTCCCTCTCCCTTAACGAGAGTGACTCTTGATTTTGTTTAAAGACAGGATACGGCGGCCTCTCTTCTTTTTGAGTTTGACACGTCCAACTAACATCATTTATTTTTATTTGTGTATTTGTTTTGATATTTTAGTTTGTTTTTTGGTTTATCCTCTCTCCCCCTCATTGCGTACCATTTACTATTTTTTTATATATAGAACTTTACAATCATAAAAAAATATGTCGTGGGGTGAATTATTAAGCTCCCTCGGATTATGCGGGAATGTAGTATATGGTTGTTTAAGTGATGATGGATGGGTTCTTTTGGTAAATGTGCAAATTGTAATGAGTGATTGGGTCGTGAATTTGATTAGCTAGCTATAAGATAGTAAATAATGACTAGCCTCAACTTTTTCCTCCCGTTCCCTCCTTTAGCCTTGTGCCAAAATTGTATATTATATACAATAAATCTACATCTTTCTTACATATATAAAGAGAGAGAGAGAGAGAGAGATTTATAGCATTTATTGGTATATATATATATATATTCAGTAAACTCCTTAGATTAGAAAATATATGAAAATAAACAGATTATTCTATAGGTTTATTTCGGTATTTACTAAGTCAATTAAAAAGCTATATTCAGAATTATTTCTACACCACCCTGTATAACCTTTCCTTTCCACTTTTGCAACTGTCATCACACCTGTATTCCCATCCTTAACTGGTTTGTCTTTCTATTTACTTTTATCTAATTTATTTACTTTGATGTAGCCCCCTACTATTATGTTTGAAATTAACTATTAAAACATAATTATTTTAGAACCAGTCATATGTCATTTTATCTCTAGTTTCTCCATTAAATATGTTCACAGTCATTATATTAGTAAAACTAATTAGTCAAACTTCATCTTATGATTACTTTGTAAAGAATATCAGGACTAGTCTTTCTGTAACTTGTTTATTATTATTATTATTATTATTATTATTATTATTATTAGTCTCGTTAGTTTTTAGGTAGTTTATTTTCATCATTATCATTTTAATACTAGTCTTAAGTTTTTTGGTAGTTCATTTTCACTATTATCATTTTGATAATAGTCTTAGAATTTTACTAGTTCATTTTCACCGTTATCAGTTTGATATATGATGTAAAGTGAGATTTAGTAATAATCAATCGCTAAGCTTCCATACTTATTCTTAGTGACGAGTTATGTAGGCTCTCTCTTGCACTAATGCAAATTAGGCATATTAATTTGCCAGTTTCACTACAATACTAGTCTTAGATTTTTTAAGTAATTCATGTTCACTATTATCATTTTAATACTAGTCTTCGGTTTTAGGCAATGCATTTTTACTATTATTATTCTGCACTAGGGTTAATTTTATTTTTGTTTTGTATGTATTTAATCTTCATTTATTCTTGTTCTCTTTTTAATAATCTTATTCTTTTAAATAATGCATTATGTCTAGTTGTGTTTATTTTACTCAATATCATTGAACTAAAGTTAATCTCAATAAATATATTTTCGACTTCCAACTGAAATATCTTTTATTCGAATTTTGTTTAAAGAACTTAGCCTCAATATCATAACATTAGACATTGAATCTTTTGAAATAAAATAGCTTTTGTGACGTAGTTTGCAAAGTGATACGAAACAACTGAAGCAAAATCGAATTAAGAAAAATCTATTTTACAGTTCGATATTCATGGTTTTCAAGTGATCTGTCGTACAACTTTTACGCAGAGAAAGATGAAAATCAACTTTTTGTTGAAAGGCAAAATCGGTAGAAAGAAGAATTTTAGCTAGTAGAGGGTGGAATGGTCTCGGTCAGTTGCCAGTGAATATTTATACAAAGAGGTTGCTTAAGAATGATTGTTAATCGATTGGAAGAATCAAATAAAGTAGTTTTTAGAGAGATTTCTAATCTATCAAAGAAAAATAAAAAAAATAAAGAGTAATAAAGGAGTAAGTAGTCAAATCAATGGATGTTAATTTCTCTTCGAATATTATATATACTTGAAAAGGTAGTAAAAGTTGCGATAAAGATAACGTTAGTTATACATTGTTAAAAGAAAATGGAAGGTGAATAAAAAAGAAAAATTAGAGCAAAATTACGAAGGAAGGAAGGAAGGAAGGAACAAACGACCGAACGACAAGAAAGCACAAAATAAAGAAATACAGGAAAAACAGGAAAAGTATGAAAGAAAGAAACTATTAGAGAAGTAAAGAAAGAAAGAAACTATCAAAGAAAGAAAGAAAGGAAGATCATCAGAGGATCAAATAGAAAGAAACTAACAGACAAGCAAAGAAAGTGAGAAAGAAAACAAAAACAGGAATATAGAAACAAAAATAAACTATATGCAAAAAATGAAAACAAATGAAAGAAGGAAAGCAAAAACAGGATAAAAACAGGAAATAAACTATCAAACGAACAAAGAAAGAAAGAAAGAAAAATATGTACTTTGAGGTAGCAAAAACATGTTTAAAACAATGTAGAGAGAAGGAAAGATTAAATGAGAAACTTTTAGTTGGATATAAAGAGAAAAAGTAAAAGTCTAGGTTAAGGGATAAAAATAGAAAAATGAAAAAGAAAGACATAGATAGATAGATAGATAGATAGATCTGAACAGATTTAGATAGATCTTAACAGATTTAGATAGATAGATAGATAGATAGATAGATAGATAGATCTGAACAGACTGAGATAGATAGATAGATAGATAGATAGATCTGAACAGACTGAGATAGATAGATAGATAGATAGATAGATCTGAACAGACTGAGATAGATAGATAGATAGATAGATAGATAGATAGATCTGAACAGACTGAGATAGATAGATAGATAGATAGATAGATAGATCTGAACAGACTGAGATAGATAGATAGATCTGAACAGACTGAGATAGATAGATAGATAGATAGATCTGAACAGACTGAGATAGATAGATAGATAGATAGATCTGAACAGACTGAGATAGATAGATAGATAGATAGATAGATCTGAACAGACTGAGATAGATAGATAGATAGATAGATCTGAACAGACTGAGATAGATAGATAGATAGATAGATAGATCTGAACAGACTGAGATAGATAGATAGATAGATAGATAGATCTGAACAGACTGAGATAGATAGATAGATAGATAGATCTGAACAGACTGAGATAGATAGATAGATAGATAGATCTGAACAGACTGAGATAGATAGATAGATAGATAGACAGATAGATAGATAGATCTGAACAGACTGAGATAGATAGATAGATAGATAGATAGATAGATAGATCTGAACAGACTGAGATAGATAGATAGATAGATAGATAGATAGATAGATAGATCTGAACAGACTGAGATAGATAGATCTGAACAGACTGAGATAGATAGATCTGAACAGAGATAGATAGATCTGAACAGACTGAGATAGATAGATCTGAACAGACTGAGATAGATAGATCTGAACAGACTTAGATAGATAGATAGATCTGAACAGACTTAGATAGATAGATAGATCTGAACAGACATAGATAGATTGATAGATGAAATGCGAAATCTATTATGACGAGCAATGGAACAAAGAAGAAATGGGAGCATCATTTCGAATGGCTAATAAAAGACGTCGTGAGAAAAAAAAAACAATTAAGAGACGGCATGCAATACAGAACCAAAAGTAAATTAAGGAGATAATAATGAAATCTACAGAGAATTAAAAAAGTAAAACTAGTGTCAATGAAGTGGAAGCAAATGAAAAAAAAAACATGGACATGAATAGAGAAACACAGTGGCAGTAAATCAAGATAAAATGATTTCAACAAAATAAATAAGAAAAATCGATAGAAATATTGACAGGTTTTGAAAGGAAAGAAGAGAGTGTAGGTAAGAAGGCTGAAGAAGAAAGAAAGAAAGAAAGAAAACATAGAGAAAAAGAGAGTAAAACTTAGATAGACTAGGATAATGAATGAACAAAATGTAACAAAGAAGTAAACAAAAAGAAACAAATAAACATGCAGACAAACAAAATAAAATGGGAAAGAGAAAAAAGAAAAGAATAAGTAAAAAAGAAAAAGAAAAATAGAAAGATAGAAAGAATGGTAGGATGAATAAAAAACTTAACAAGGATATGAATAGAAAAAAGAATGAAAGTTCGATGAAAGAATGATCGTTAGAAAGAAACAAACAAATACAGGGAAAAGAAAGAAGCAAATGAAAGAAATAATCAACCAAAAGCAATAAGCATGCACAGGAACGGAAATCGCAAAGGAAAAAAAAAGCAAACGAAAGAAGAAATAAAAGAAACGTTAGAACGATGCCAATGAAATGAAGCACACTTAAAAAAGAAAATGTATCAAAAGAATAAATACAACAAAAAGAAGATGAAAAACAAAAGAGGTTAAAAATAAAGAAATGTATGATAGGTGGAAGCCAAACAAAGAAAAGAGAAAAAGAATAACAAAAAAAAAAGTAAATGAAAAATCCCAAAAATAACTCCCATAGTTGAAAAATGTTGCATGAAATAGACTGATGTCCAGAGATTATAAGGAAATCTCACAGGAACGTTCAGGTGGGAAAGAAATAGCACTTCAATGTGGTCATTTTTCAAGTAAAGGTGATTAGCTGCAGTTAGCAGCAATTTCTAAGAATTCCACAGAAATTCTACGCCGACCGTTTCTCAAGACTCGAGCATCGACTAAGGCTTGGTTTTGATTCGATTCTTTTGTCCGTGGGCGCATACGATCTTGTTCTCTTTTTCTTGCCATTCATGGAACCACACAAGCTATATCTCTCTTGTAATTATGGTTGGCATCGACTCAAATTTTAAAATTAGACCAAAGAAACTGTCATCTTAGTCATCAACGCTGTAGACGTTCTAATGGTACAGAACTTGTTACAGAGATTACACTGTGCGCATTTCTGCTGGGATTTGCGTACAGAAAACAATTTCTCAAAATTGCTATGGCCACAAATATTTCTTTGTTTTATTCTGAAGTTTGACAAGCATTGATTCTTGAGTACCTCCTATTGTAAATGTAATATTAGCCGCTTACTTATAGGCATTCCTTGATTGAGCGACCAGTGTAACTTTCTGTTGAAATTTATACTCTTTCTCTTAAACATTGTTCAGAAAAATAGGTTTTTGTAGTTCAGTAACTATTATTGCACTGTACAATGTTGATAGTTCCTAAAATTTTGTTCGAAGTAGTGTAAAACAGCAAAATTTTGATTATACTAGTTTTCTCTTCAAGTTATATGGGCTATTTATTTTAGCTGATGCTGTTGCTGAAAATCCAAAAAGAATGTGGTTTCTATTATTTGGTAAAATTATTTGTTTGTGAATCTGTAGCGCCAGTTTTCAATATACATTCACTAAGACTTATAGGCATCATTCGCTCGAAGTAATTTCTAGCCTTTGCGTTCCAGGAAGTAGACTGACCTTCCCTCGACTGAAAGGGATAATTTGTTAGCTAAAATAGAAAAGCTGTCTTACCGGACTTCTTAATACTTTGCTTAATATTTAAAGGCATCAGTCACAATCCCAATAAGTCTTCGGGTTTCTATGTCACACTTTCCATCCTCTGTTAAAGTACTTCTCAAATATCTAATTTGTTATACTTGTTTGATTTTAGTGTCTTCACTTTGCAATTTTAATGTTTAGCTATTTCTTTTGCCAACATTTACGCATTCTGACTTTTTTCAGTTTGTTTTTATTTGTTTTTATTCTCACTTTCTTTCACTAACGCTTTTAGGATTTATTGTAATTTCATTTCTGTGTCTGCTGTTAACTCTGCGTCATCTGCATATCTCGTGTTTTTTGAGATTGTGGCCACCAATAATGAATCTTTGTAAGCCTTATAATTCTCTCAGAATGGCTGCCATATATAAGTTGAATGTCTGTTGAAAAGGCACATCTTTGTCTTATATCCCTTCCTATTTTTGTATATTTACTGAATTCAAATTCTATCCGTATGCAAGTGTTTTGCATTTAGGATAAGTTCTGAATTATTCTAATATATTTTCCAAGTAGATTCATGTAATACTCATTAAGCTAACTGCTTAATTTTCATAAAATTCTCAGATTATATCATTTACGTAGTGCACAAGCAATAAAATAACGTCAAAAAATTCTTCCAGAATTTTTAATTGATATTCTGATAAAATAGGTACTGAGACGTTTTGAATCAATCCTGTAAATATAGACATCACTGAGCTTGAGATGTAGAAATACATACATCACGATAACAACACAGAATTCACAACGACAATATACGTAGAAATCTTAAATACGCATGTTATTTGTACTTTAATTTTATTATTAGACACATTTTGGGAATAAACTGGACAAATATAAGAGAAACTAGTTAATTATATAATACAAGTTGTACAGATGATTTGAGATATCTGGTAATTTTTAATTTAGTTCTCTTCCGAATACCTTCATTGGTATATCACATTGTCGCTGTCCTAATTCAAAAATTTCTATCTGAATTTCTGAGATGATTCACCTGAATGCGTCTATAGCGAAAAACTGTCGATACGTTATAATAATAACAAAAACGATAAGTACATTAGTCCGAATGTGAATACTGCTAAATTCTCTTTCCAGAAATTCAAAGAATATCTTAGTATAGTACAAGATCAAATATGATGATCACTGAAAACTGATTAATCTATGGAAATGAAAATACTGCAGAAGCGACATGAACTAATAATGATGCTTATCGGATAAATTCACTAAAAGAAAAACCTTTCTGAACATGGGTTCAAAGATTTCACAAAGATGATTTCAAATTAGATACACAGCGGATAGTACTTTGAGTTTAATGAACGCTTGTTTTTCTCTCTACTTTGTGATTACAAAGCTGTTAATGTTAAAGAATTAACTAAAGAATTGACTTAAAATCATTGAACAGTTTACAGTCATATGCAAAATCTTGGAAGAATACCAAAACTTGCAAGATGGTCAGGCTTCATTCGCTGGAAACACTTTTTAATTTTATACACCCTTTTAATTTTTTACACATGCCATGCATGAAATTCGATTTGATAATATTCTTAAAACAATTAGAGCGTTGGAAATCCCTTCCTTTACTTTTACTTTTTCAAAATAGTTCAAAGAATTTTGCTAATTGTTGAAAGTTGGCTACTGGTAATGGTGGATCCTAAATTATTAAATATTAATTAAACATGATTTGATTTGATTTCTAACCTTAAATTTAGACATAGACGATAACCTAATAATCAAAACTAAACGTTTCCAATATCATCTAACTTGCAACCAACTTTTGGTCAACGTAAAATCAGTTTTTTTCTATCAAGTTCTGAGATTCAATCTATATAATAATGAAAACACTTAATCTCGAAAAACAAAACAAATTAACCCTAACCGTATTCTTATTTTCATCAATTCTGCTTATTAATTTCTGAAGTCAATCCCCATAATAGACACAATTAACTTCGTTTTTTACGATTTTAAAACAATCTGATACATTAAGATTCTACATTCAGTGACTCTTAGGCGTTATATTGACGGAATAATAGTATAAAAACATGTTTTCCATGCAAAATACTCATTGTTTATATATTATTAGTACTGTTAGAACAAGCATAAAACTTTTTTTAAGAAAATACCAACACTTTAATTTACTATAAACATTATTTGCGTAGTGACGTAGCAAATTCTGAAGAAATAAAAAAAATGAACTTGCTTATGACTGAGCCCTACGCAGTAAAACGTGAATTCATGCTTTTCTAAAAAGGTATTTAAAAAGATGACAATATATATACATCAATGATATATATATATATATATATATATATATATATATATAATCACCCGCAGACAGATCTGTTTCGCTGTATCACATGTCATCAGTACGGTTAGACAGCTGGTTGCTTTTTACCCAGCTACTGTATATATATATATATATATATATATATATATATATATATACTACCGGCCATAATTATTAGGCCACCACTGTATTTTTAAAAGAAATGATGTATTTCATACTATTTTTAGTATTTATTGCCAAATGGAAATAGAATGGTTCTTTTGATATTATTACGTTGAAAAATTTTACAAGGCAACGATGCAAAGATGAACTCATCTTAATCAGCCTAAACTTTCTTCATTCTTTCATCGACGGAACTGCAATATAGGTACTTATTAAATATTTATAAGTTCATTTGATGCACATGTTATTGTGCAATATTAACAAAAGAATCATTCTATTTTCATTTACAATTATTTACTTGGCAATAAATACCAAAATGTAGTATTAATACATTTTTTCAAATCACTGGAGTCGCCTAATAATTAAAACCGGTAGTGTATGTATATATATATATATATATATATATATATATATATATATATATATATATATACATTTTCTTGGTTAAGGCACCTTATAGTCTATTTGTAAAAATACCGAATGCATAAATAAGACAATTGAATGAAAAATAATATATATATATATATATATATATATATATATATATATATATATATACATTTTCTTGGTTAAGGCACCTTATAGTCTATTTGTAAAAATACCGAATGCATAAATAAGACAATTGAATGACAAAATGGAATATATATATATATATATATATATATATATATATATATATACGCACAGAAGAAAGCGAAAGAAGAGTAAAGATATTTAGGGATGGGGTGGAATAGAGAAATTAGAAAATAAATACAGAGAAAGAAGACCATGTTTGTCCATTGGGCACGTCTAATGTCTACCTTCCTTTACTGGACATCAATGTATTTTTCAGTGGCTAAAGAAAATAAATACTAAGCAGAAACATATAAAAAAACGCGTAAAAAACAGCTTGAAATCATATTCAGATCTAACAAATAATAAACTGCAGAAAAAAACGTGTTTTTACAAGGGGCCACAAAGGCGAAAAACTTGCCGAAGAGTAGAAGCAAAGAAAATCCAAGGTAAACATAAAAGGATGAGACTTCAGATAGAAGTGGAAAAAAGAAAGAGAAATGTTTCTGCAATCTGAGAACAACATAGGACATAAATGGATTTTGCTTTGTAAGATTTGACATTACATTTTTATGCTATTTTTGCTTTCGTTCTATTTTTCTACGTTGTGACCCTCCAGTTTCGGGTTTCTCAAGTCCGTCCATGCGCCAAACTTTGAGATTCTGCCAAGATCAATCAATTGCTTGCGCCAGTAATCAAGATGGCGTCACTTCGGCAATTGGGACGATGGGTGTGGAATGGGGAGAATAATTAGAAAGACGAAGATATCCGGTACTTTGTGGTTGGATTGGGACAAGATGAGCGAACGTAAATCAAATCTGAAAAACCTTGTGTGTTGGCCGGTCGGTGTGTTAAGAGCGTCGAATGATCTGACTCTTCGTAAGGCTTGTGTGATTTTAGCGCTGGGAAAGCGAGCATAAATTGTGTCCGCTGATATGCGAGTTTGAAGAAGTAGAAAAATCATGTTTAGGGTAGGTGCTGGAAGAATTCTGTCATTCTAAAGAGGTTTGGCTTAGGGAGAGTCACCCGCAAGTACATTTTGTTTAGTGCATTATTTATTTATATCCGCGAGAATTTATACGCTCACCAGAATATCCTAGCAAGTGAAAATAGCAAAAATCATAAATATATTTGCTTAACTGTGCATGCACCTGCAATAATGAAAGTGAATTTTCTAAAGCGGTGCATATATGAGGATTTTCTAAGTGCAGCTTAGATGTTGCATACGGCTAAAAGTATGGGACACCCAGTTAGGATCGAACTCGCTACTCAGTTGTAAATGATTTAGCGAGAGTAATTTACTAACCATTAAACTACGTTACTGTGCAAAAACAGGTACAAATATGTACAGCTTCCTAATATCGACAAAAATGTTAAAAAAAAAAAGAAAGGTGAAATGAGAAAAAAGAATTGTAATAGAAAAGAATTAAAAGAAGACAAAATTCTGAAGTAATTTTCTACCCGGAGAAAAAAATCATCGATTGATTTATTCGTTTTCTACGGCTTACCAAACCTTCAAAGGTTATTTTTATGAAAGAAAATATTTTTGGATTTCAATTTTTTTTGGTGTGAATAATAATAGTTTAATCATGCAAGTCTTTCTAATTAACCCATAACGAAGATAGAAATGGATTCATGCCTTTCCCAATGGTATTTGCGTATAATAGAACATGAATTTGAACTCGGATTATCGGTTAAAACTTCAGATTTTATATTTTTTCTTTTTCATTTAGGCTTGAAATCCTATAATTACTTGGAACTTCGAAAAGACGCATCGCCTCTCCTTGAATTTAAAAGGCCATAAATTATACTAAAGTTGATAAACAAGTCAGATGTACGTAAAGCCAGATTAACCAATGAAAAGCAATACTACACAATACTAACAATGATTTCATTTCTTCTTCTTCTTCTTCATGTCGTATTTTCTGTTAAAACTTTAACAAAATTGAAATTTTAGATTAATAAACGGTTCTTCTTTGCTCTTTATCCTATCATACTGGCAAGGTAATGTGATTAAGCTTAATAGCAGCTTCCTTTTTAATCGTTTTTAATGTAAGTTGTATAAAAGAATGATTATAGCCAAATACACAATTATGCACACACACGCACACACACACACACACACAAATATATATATATATATATATATATATATATATATATATATATATATATATGAATTAGAGCACTATGGCTATTAGGCGTGTATAATGATAATATACATGCTAAAAAGTATGCCTTCTACCGGGCGCCCAAAGCCCAGAGGTTAGAATCGCCGACTGACGCTATTTCGGTCGGGTTTCAATACAGGGTTAAAAACAATCGAATGACTACATATATATATATATATATATATATATATATATATATATATATATATATATGTATATATGAATAATGACGCTATATATATATATATATATATATATATGTGTGTGTGTGTGTGTGTGTGTGTGTGTGTGTGTGTGTGTGTGTGAATAAACACAAAACGAAAATATCTCATTCGTGGCGTTTTGTGATTTGAGGGACTTTATCAAGTTCAATGGATTTTATTTTTTAACAAGTATTTATGGATAAGACCGAAAATGTTATTATTTTTGCATTTTTTAAGAACGTTCATAAGTGTTTAAAGCTTATTCGCATCTTCTGTTGTTTTGATCCGTGAATTCTGTAAGATCGCTAACAACATTATGAACAGAGACAAAACGGCTCTGCTCACCCACTATTATAAATAGCTTTGAGGTCACATCTTCCTCGATAGACAAGTCGAAGCTCTTCACCTCGGTTTTTGCCTCACACTCAACGTTAGATGAAACTTTCCACTTATCACTGAGTAAAATCTCAATAGTATTTTCATTACAGCACGAGAAGTCTCAAGACTTATTAAAAGCCTTGATCCTAATAAAGATACTGACCTGGTAGTTTTAACTGAATATATCAACCCGAAGTTATCACGAATCTTAGCAAAGTTATTTAACCGCTGCTTAAAGGAGAAATCATTCCCAAGCTTGTAAAAGGTTGTAAGCATATGCTGTCTTCAAAAAAGGGTGAGTGATCTTCCACCTACCAGTACAGACCCATCAGTCTCTTTAGTATAATCAGTAAGCTTTCTGAGGCTATAATGAACAATAAGATTGTAGAGGATCTAGATAAGAACAACCGCTTGAGCGGCTAACAGTACTATTTTGTATATGCTAATTACCATTACTCCCAGAATTAATGAGGTTCTTGACAACCAACACCCCTCGAGGACCATAGCAGTAGATATACTGAAGGGTTTTCACAAGGTATACTACAAAAGTTTGCTGCACAGACTCTCTAGCAATAAAATCACTGGAACTCTCCTCTCAGTTATAGTCTTTCCGAATACATAGTTCATTGGAGGTAGTTATTAATGGTCAGTTCTCTGAGAACCTGGCGGTAAACGCACGCACCTTGAAGGGGACAATTCTCGGACCATTCCTCTTTTTGATTTACATAAATGATCTACCTAAGAATATAAGCTTTTATATATATATATATATATATATATATATATATATATGCCGATGGCACGACATAATACAAGTGCACCTCTAAAAATACTGAAGTTCAAAGATTGGCAGCTGAACTCTCATCTAATCTAGCACTAATTTATCAGTGGTTACATTCAATGCCTCGTAAAAAGAAACTAGGTACATTCGATCATCGCCGATCGGATATCGAACTACTACACCACCCGAACTACTCCCAGTCACGATGCACGGATGGCTCTCCGTCTGGGATGTTCCGTGCCTTGAAAGACTTAACTTAAACTCAAACCTGTCCTCAAGTGAAACTCATGTATATCATCTATTGCTAAACATGCTATCATTTATTTTTACAAGATCCATATCAAGCCTGTCATATTTGAAGTCTTGATAGATTTCAAAAGCGTCAGCGAGTCCTCTCACAGGATAGATGTGGCAAGCCTCTCACTGTTCTGTCGCTATTTCTATTGACAATGTTTAGTCAAACTACATTCCTTATTTCCTGCAGTTCTAACATTAATGGTTAGGAGCCCCCATTCTACTTACTTTTTAACAAACAAGCCGCATCCCCTCCGTATTTCATCGGTGAAATGTAAGTTACACTCCAGCATCTTCTTCCTGCAAACAACTGTTCTGTCAAACAGACAGCCAAGAAGATGTTACTTACTTTTTGCTCAGTACTGTTTATATATATATATATATATATATATATATATACTTGTGTGTGTGCTTGTATCAGCGCGTATGTGCGTAATATTAGTTCATAATGCGGCCAACTCACGTGAAATAATAAATAAACACTTGTATAAAACGTTCAGAAATCAGAACTACTCATTTCTACCTGAAATTAGATCTGAGATTAGATTCTTGACTTAAAAGCGAAGGCCAAAGAGAAAGTTCAAACGGAAATCTAATTCTGTACATTATTTAGCCTCAATGTTTGCTCGAGAATACAGAAACCTCTAATAAATATCATTCGTATTTCTCGAAGAAAATTAAACACAGATATCGTACAATAAACTTTGAACACAGGCACCAAAATTCTTGATCTATATAAGCCAAAAACAGGGAATAAAAATAAAGTAATTTCTTTTTAGTTTTTTTTTGTTTGTTTTTTTGACATCGCTATGGACTCACTAGATCTTTGGAGGCCCCAAGTGTGTGTATTTGAGGCTTCAGGATAAAAATAAATCAAATATTCATCTCTCTAAATGCACAATCAAGAAAATAGCAGTAAATCTATTTACGTCAACAATTTTGTACAATTTTGCATATTTATAAAAATTACTCCGAAAGCAATAATATTGCTAACTTATAATAAGCCTGTTCGAAAAATTAAAGAGTATGCCGCATGGTCCTACTCATCGCGCAGGTTTTATATTAAAACCAATTTTATGAGGACGCGTTAACCCGCTTCTGCCAACAGGTAATAATGCTTTTTATATGCTTGCTGTAAAGAGAAGATATTTTATATAAAATAAACTCTGACATTTTCTCAGGCGAATTCCTGCTTACGAAAGATTTTGATTTTAAGCAATCAGCCAAACTATGCATTTTTAATTTTCCTGTTTTACTTTGCATTTTGTTTTTCCGTATTTTTTATTCGGCCTAGCATTCTTTTATTCATTTACAGCAAAATATCTACTGGGGTTAAAATCGTCTAAAATCTAATATTGGAAATAAAAAGTAACGGAATATTAATAATCTTTTTTTTTAAATCTTATCACCCCAAGCCAGGCGATAACGCCACTGATGCGCAGGGGGCTACGCAAGGGTAAAAAGAATGGAAAAGAGAAAGCCAGAAACCACATCCTAAAGAGGGAACAAGGGATGAGCCTCTTCACCTGTTCAATAGACGTGGGTGGAGTGGGAACCGGGCGATAGTTTAGTCTATCTACTCCAATTGAAAAAAAATAAAGATAGAAAAGAGTGAAAAAGATTGGAAAGAGAAAGCCGGAAACAGCATCCTAAAGAGGGAACAAGGGATGAGCCTCTTCACCTGTTCAATAGATGTGGGTGGAGTGTGAACCGGGCGATAGTTTAGTCTATCTACTCCAATTGCTCTATATATTAATACCGTAGTACCTATTTGATTATCTGAAACACTATTATAGAGTGGACCCTCCGTTCCCAGGTTGCTGCATGTGGGTTATTAGTGTTCTAATCTTGTCATTTTATTTTTTAATAACTTTTTTAGAGAAAATTGGTTTTTCGGAGTGGTGATCTTCCCCAAAAACGTTGATTATTATCACTTCTATTGGCGTCGGCAAAATTAACATGTTTTCAACTTTTAATCGGTGAAGTCACTCTGGATTCGCTTGTGTTTTGCTTGTAAGCGATTGAACTTTTATACAATTAACTTTATATTACATTTTTTCCCTTTTTCATTTCATTTAATTTAGTCACTTTTACTTTAATTTTACTTGATAATCCTTGATTATATAAGTCAATTTGACTTTAATTTTACTTGATAATATATAAGTCAATTTTACTTTAATGTTTGGTGATAATCCTAATGTAAATCCACCTTTCATGGCTATTGAGACGATGTTAAAACTTATTATAGTCAGTACCATTCCCACATCCCTAAGTTACCTCCCTGAAAAGGTGAAAAAGACACTTTCTACATTTCCGAAGAATTAAGGTTCTAAGAGTGTGGCATACTATCGAAAGCTTCACAGTAATTTCAGCCATGCTCTGTTGACATTTCTATTTCTTTTCTTGCAAATTTCTAGGATCATATTGTTTATTAATAGTAGATCTTTTCATCCATATAAACCTTTTCGACACCCCTTCTATTTCGTATGGAAGAATGCTGTTTTCACCGAAAAAAGAGTAAGTACAGTTCTTCAGAAAAGACGTGATCAATTTATATGTTATGTTATTGGCCAATAATTTTTCGAATCATAAGCTTTACTTGTTTCTTGGTAGGAGATAACAGATGCAATGGATAGATTGTCGTCTAAATTACTCAAAAATGAATATGACACTGACATTTCATTTTAACAGATATATTTAACAAAATTAATAAAAAATATTGAAATAATGTGACTTTCCATATTGAAATAATAAAAAGTGCATTTATTCAATGTAATCACAATTAGTTTCAACGGCGGCTTCCAGATGATTTCGGAATCTCTTGCACCTCTTCTAGATGGACTCCTTGAAGTTAGTGAACGCTACAATAATCTTTACTTCAGTTCATTTTTGGTATTACAATGAGTTTTTTTGGTCTCTCGATCAACTGCGCTCGACATATAATAATCAAGGTGGTTGCAGTCTGGGGGTTAAGTTATCAGATGTAAGGGTCTGATGTGGTCGCATAAAGTTGTCAGGACTGGTTTCTCGTGCTTGTGTGGGGCGTGTAGACTCCTGTTGCCAAATATGAGGTTTTCCAGGAGAAACCCTTTTGAACCATGGCAGCACTACCTCCTCAAGTTGAGACCCTCATCAATAAGTTCAAGAGTTCTTATCAGAACGATCAGAGTAAGTTTTCTGACTTGCCGATCCTTTGTATTAACCATTCGACTCAGCCTTTTCTTTCGAATCCTCTGGTCTGTTCTCAGATTCACACACAAACACTCTAAAATGTTCGTATTGTAGCTTCCGCTGAGCATACCAAATAGCAGAGTTTGCCATTTCCTAATTTCTGGCGGGTTGAATTGCGTCATGGTGCTCTTTTTCTCACAGACAGCGACTCTACTATACTGTACAATCGAAAATATCAAAAGCAAACGACGCACACGCATGAAATCAACAAATATAAAATGAAAACAATTTAACCATCGTACGCTCTATGAAATACCTTTAATGATTTATTCTGGGGCCATATTGGAAATATCAATTAGCCTTGATAAATTTTGCGCAGGGAGTTTATGGATTGCCGACAGACGATAGAGCCCAAAATTGCATACCTGGTCATTTCCTGGGGATTTCCATTTTGAGGATTTGCATTATTCTTGGTTGTATTTTTCCCATCCTGTTTATTCTTCATTCTTTCTTCTTCTCGTTTGGTCTATTTTTCACTGAGATTCATTTCGGTTGCTTAAAATATTCTCCCAAATGCTTTTGCCCTTCTTCAGGGCTGTGGCAAACCACATTATACCAAAATCACACCAAAGATACTGTCACTTCTAACCACCTGAATATCCAACGAGGAATCTTTTAAGGAGACACCCTATCGACCCTTCTGTTCTGTCTGTCCTTAATCCCTATTTCCCATCAACTAAACGTTAATAGCTATGGAAAAAAAGTAAACAAGGAAGGATTTAATCCCATACTCTATATGGATTAACTCAAACTCTTTGCCAAAGATGAAAATAAGCTAAAGGTCTCTTCAATACTGCAAAATGTTTCAGTTACGAAGTAGGTATCCATTTCAGATCAGATAAATATATAAAAGTAACATTCAAAACAAGAATAATTGCAGAAATACACTTAATCGGACTAGATTTTATTTAAAAGATTACGGAACTAGAACAAGAAGAAGCCTATAGATACATAAGAATTAGCAAAGATGAAACAAAGCATAACCATTTTTATCGTTTCACCCCAAGCAAGGCGGTATCGCCACTGATGCACAGGGGGCTACATAAAAGTAAAAGTTTAGACAAGAGGAGAGTGAAGAGAAAGACGATCCAGTTACTGGAATGCCAGAGAAAGGGCGAGAGAGGTATGTTAACACAGGTGGGAAAAAATTACGAAGGTAGAGAGAAAGGAAAAGAACAAGATATACAGGGTGATGGAGTCAAGTGGATAAGAAATGGGTATGGATATTGCATTTAAATTCCTGGGGGTTGTAGCTGTCAGGAAAGCAAGGATATGGAAGGGAGTTCCACAGGCGGAAAGTGTGAGAAAAGAAGCTGATGGAGTAGAATTGTTGGCTGAATTTGGTTGATCTAACTGTAAATAGGTGGAACATTGTTGCCAGTCTGGTTGCACGAGTAAATTCTCGTGGCTTGAGCACCAGTGACTTAAGTTCGTCGGAGTAGAAGCCATGAAAATATTTGTAGATTAGAGAGAGGGAATCCACGTACCGCCGGTGAGAAAGTGGCTGGAGTCGAGCTGTCAAGTCGGGGCCTATCTCATAACAGATTCGCCTTTGGAGCCTGTTGAGAACACTGAGATGAATAGCAGGGGCGCCTAAACATATATGACAGTAATATTCTATGCGCGGACGGATGGTTGATTTGCAAATGTTCAAGGTGGATTCATTCGGAAAAAAAAAACTTCCTGGCTCGACACAGTGACCCAACGTTCCTAGCAGTGGATTTAGTTATTGAAGCAATGTAATGATTCCACGAGGTCGAAAGGTAAGACCGATGATGTGCAGTATATGCTCATGGGGTGCAGGAGAGGTTGCTTGTGATGGTTGAGAGATAGCAGTTTCGTTTTCGAAGCACTGAAATTTACAAGCCACTTCTTACCCTATTCCAGTCCACTACTGAGTGTAGGTCCTTCTCAAAATCAACAGCGAGGTTAAGTTTGTTCGCCTCGTCAGATTTCTTACTGATGCGGTAGTAAATCGTGGTGTCATTTGCTGAGATGCCTACTTGGGATTTGTTCACGTCTGGGATATCATTTATGAAGATCAGAAAAAGCGTCTGGCCTAGGATAGGGCGCTGAGGAACACCAGCGTTTGTGCAGTAGGATGTAGAGGCATGCCCATTCAAGACATACTTCATTATGCGGTTAGATAAGAAAGATTGAATCAGATCAAGCAAGCATCGAGTGATGCCATAGCTCTGTAGCTTGCGTACAAGTCTAGCGTGCCAAACCCCATCAAAATCCTTGGAGATATCCAGGGCGACAGCACGAGCCTCGTCGGACTTATCAAGGGCCTGGTATATGTACTCCATGATGGTCATTAGCATATCGGCCGTAGACCTGGCAAAGCGGAAGCCGTACTGCCTGTCTGAGAATAGTTTATGGGTAGTAAGTTGTTGAACTATTTCTGCATTGATAATAGCCTCGAAAACTTTTCCGAAAATTGGTTGGAGGCTGATAGGGCGATAGTTGGATAGGTCCAAGGGTTCCCCTAAGTTCTTAAATACAGGAACCACAGAAGATGACTTCCAGCATGCAGTACAACAAGAAGCAGAAAGGCAATAATTATAAAGTTTAGAGAGAAGAGAGGAGAGTTCAGGGATACATTTCTTAAGGACATTGACCGGGATTTCATCACCTCCGCTCGCCTTATGGGGGTCAAGTTTTGACATTACCTTAAATACCAGAGACGGGTTGATGTAAACATCTTTCAGCTGAGCCTCAGTTCTAAGAGGGAAGTTGGGTGCGGGTATACCAGACGAGTCAAATGTGGAGTTTGATGAGAAACTGCAATCAAAGCACTCTGCATTGTCCACAGATTCCGCGATGACCTCAAATTCATTGATTGAGGGAGGGATGGAGGATTTGCTGTTGTTCAACACACGTTTGTACAGACGCCAAACATCCTTAAAGCCGAACTTGCGGTCCTCATTCTCTCAGCAAACAACCAATTGGCGTCATTTAGGATCCTCGTACACTCATTACGAGTAGAGGCAAATAGGCGCCTATTAAACTATTGTGGTCAGATATATGGTTCCGAAATAGCCGGAAGTAGTGGTTCCTGTGGGCATCGGCGGCAGGAGATAACTAGAGGGAGGAATGTGGTTTGAGACGAAACTTCCTGATCGGTATGAAGGCATCAATGCCAGCTTTCACCCAGGAAGAAATCCCAGAGGCGCAGTCATCAACTGAGAGACTGAACACTTTTCTCCTAGTGACGTAGCATAGGAAATCGCCAAACGCATCCTATTCATATCTTTGGTAGCAGTAGAAGATTCTCTAGGTAGGAGGCTCCTGAGAGAAAGTGAGATTGGTGAAATATATTAAGAGAAACAACAGCATTATCGAAGTTACCGAGAGGGTAAAGCTGCGAGACTTGACAGGTGTCAGGTACCGAGGTGAAGCAGAGATCTACTAGAGAAGCGTGTCCTGAAGGGATGCTTGGAAAACGCGTGGGGAAATCCACTACTTGCGTAAGAGATTGAGAAATATCAAAGTTCATGGCATGAATGCCAGCTGAATCAGTAACAGATTCTTTTAGCCACTTAGCACGATGGGCGTTAAGATCTCTGAATACAAATATTTTAGCAAATGGGTGGGAGGAAGTAGCCTTATTTATATTGTCAGAGATGCTGTCTAGCAGGGAGCAGTCGGGAGAAGAGGGGGAACGGTCGAGAAAGAAAAGATAGCTGACTGAGAAAAGATAGCTAATCGAAGGAGAAAGTAGGAATACTACAGTCGAGTGCATCTGGTGTTGAATAACGAGTTAAATTTATTAAACAGAGTATCGGCCATATTCACCTTGGCTCTACCTGTGGGGCAATATAATTTCCAGATCCTTAACTAGACTATAGCTGACATTTTGCCTTCCTGTTCTGGGTACATACAGACGATCAGCCTTAGGGTGATGCATGCAATATCAAGTATGAAGATTTCTTATTTTGGTGTCCATTCATTTAATGTCAGCTTGAACTGTCTTAGGCAAAGCCACAACAGCCGGTCTTCAAAAACACCTGGAAACTACAAAAGACAGGATGATAATCTGTGTTAAAAACGGGAAAGAATTGTAAAGTTTTATTCAGTAATAAAGGAAAACAACAAATTCAAAGTGAAATTTGAAGTTGGTGAAGAAACGCAGATAAAATATAATGCTTCTACTGCCGCGGCAAAGATCTTAAAAAACAAAACAAAACAAAAGCAAATGCAATGAACCAGATACAGAAATGATGTCAAGATAAACTCTATCCCTACCAAAAAAGCTGATGCAGACAAACGCTACCAATATATTGCATTTTGTCTGGAAGAGATATGTAACGCTATGATGACGTTACTATTACTTTGCAATCAACTATTTTCTCGACCGAAACTGTCTATCTCTATCTTCAACGTTGTCACGACTATATGTTAAGTTTACAAAGTGTCGTAGCTGATATATTCTACATAGTTTAATAAAAACAACAGAAACTTTTTCTGCATTTATCAATATGTATAGACAGTATGAAATTATTTTACTATTTTCTTTCAATTTAGAATCTCAAATTTAAATATTCTAATATTTTCTAGAAATGTATTTATTATTAAATATTATTCTAATATTTTCTTGAAATTTATTATGCAATTTTTTGTTAATATAACGTTACAGAAGAACAGATTTGCAACTTTACAAGGCGACGTTTTGAGCAGGGTCTGAAGAATCGACGAGAAACGTTTATGCATCGTCTATGTAGCGTTGCTGAGTCGTTACATTGGCTCCGGAACACTAACCATCAATTAAAGTTACACCACTACTAACCATGGGTATATCATACCCGATTTTGAAAATATCAAAAGATATTAAATATAAATCTTTATTTTAAATATTTTACAAGCAGGCATTTCAAAATTTGTACATTGAGTTAACATGAATAATAACTGAAAAACATTATTTAAGAAAATTTAGGTAAGAAAATCAGGTACTGAAAATTTAATTAAATTGTAATTAAAATGGATTCAATGACGCTGGGTACTATATACCAGCGTATGTGCGTTGTGGTGCAATGGATATCGGCTCGGAACGAGAAATCGTGGAGCTGAGTTCGAATTCCAGTTGAATTCATTGCATTCACTTACGCATAAATACCCTTGGGAAAGGTCTTAATCTGTCTCTTCCTTCCAGTTATGGGTTAAATAACAGGACAGATTGGCAGGCAACTAGTCTACCGCAGAAAGCAATGGCAACCTACTGTGGGATAAACTTCTGCCCAGTCAGTCATGTCTCAAAAGAGACATGATCGCCCAAGCGTGTTTCACGTATGACACTTAACTGACTATATACCCATGGTTAGTGTTCTCGGTTTAAAAAC
Source organism: Ascarosepion bandense (assembly GCA_037127315.1). Taxonomy (NCBI): domain Eukaryota; kingdom Metazoa; phylum Mollusca; class Cephalopoda; order Sepiida; family Sepiidae; genus Ascarosepion; species Ascarosepion bandense. The sequence continues at coordinate 797,570 of JBBBDQ010000609.1, read as the reverse complement.
ATATTTTAATACTTAATACTTTCAAATGCACTTCACTCTTTGTTTATTAGTGAAATTGATCTGGATTACTGACAATAGAAAGCAATGAATGTCTAATATGCAAATATAGGACAGGGTTAGGAGTTCTGTCCGGGAAGTATTTAACTGCTTTTAATATCTCGGAAACTGATTACGAGTGCCTAGTTTTAAGGTCATTTGGCAGTCGATCAAACGAGATTTTAATGCACTTGACTGAACAAAAATTATCACTTGGTGTCAGTCGGTAGTGTGGTTGTGTGCTCCGTGATTGTTTCACTATCGGGCATTTCATTTTAGACTACTTGCAATAGTAGAGCAGCCTTGTGGAAAAGCAGCCACACTTTCTTGGTAAACTGATAACCGAAAAACAGTGAGCTGTGTAACAAAAAAAAATCTCCGAATATTCCCCCTCATGAAGTTTAACATCTCAAGAATAATGTCTAAACCTAAACTTGACAAGACTTAAAAAAGACAGTTCATGTACACCAAACATATACGGAAACAAGAACACAAAGGCACTCACAAACACAAGTGTGTGGGTGTTTCTGAGTGTGTGTGTCTGTCTGAGTGTGAATAAAAAGCGACAAAAAGAAAAATGTACTTAGCTGATGCGTTTCGTCCTTTGAGAGACTTCATATTACAAAATAAGTTGCTAAAATTGTTACTCATATTGCATTGGGGAAACATGCAGAAATTTAAAATAATGTATCTATGTAAAAAAAAATACCCATAAATAAAAATTTAATAAATGCACTCGTCAAACACTGAAATTATTCCTACCACAATTTCGATCTTTAAAATGCCACCCTCATCAAAAGAGAAAATTTAGTCAGAAGGAAAATTCTCGTGAGTGCCGCCATCGAATATTATCAAAATATGAACTTTCGCGCAGGTTTTTGCCAAACTCGCCATTCCGGAAATGATTTCTATTTTCTGAAATCTCTCAGAGGAGGAAAAGCGTCAATTAAGTACAGATTTTTTCCTCTTGTCTCTTTTTTATTCATTTTGTCTCTTCTTTAGATGCACACCATATTTTTCTATAATATATTAAGTGTCCATAATGGTATTTGTGCCACTACACGTGTTTCGAGTCCAAAGTTGGCTCTTTTCAGGCGAATCATTTTCTGACTTTTCATATCAAAGTCCAAATGGATATAGATATGTAAAGTCACAAATTTCCCTAGATTCCTAAGTATTCCTGACAATTTATCTTTCAGAATTCCAGTATTTAGCTACTGAGGAGCTGGAATTGAATTTTAATTACATTATGTATTCCCAGATTGATGGTGTTTTGATGGACACTGTTTTGGGTCTCGTTTGATCTAATATTCTTGTGGGTTTCCATAAAAACTTTTCTTTGCAAAATGCCACAAGCCCTATGTATTGTTACATTGATGATACTTTTTCTTTTTCAATTTTATTGGAAGAGTTGAGGCTTTTCACCTGCAAATTAATTCCTTGCACCCGTCTCTTCCTTCACTATGAAAGAGGAATATAATTCGTCTTTTCTCTTTTTGAATATGTTTGCTGAGCAGAAGGATGGTCCTTTCATCGCCAGTGCTTTCTGTTAATCTACCTTAACTGGACTATACACCAATTGGAATTATTTTGCTCTCAAATACCAGAAGTTAAATTTAATTTCCACTTTGACCCATCGTGCGTCGATATGTTCTTTCAAGCTTGATGGTAAAATGGAAAGCATTCATAGTATTTTCCGAAGAAATGGTTACCCTGAGAATATTATTAAACGTAAAACAGAGCGAAGAGTTAAATTTTTTTGATGTCATTGGCACCGATTTGTTACTAGTTTATTTGAAACTGCCGCTGTTCGAAAGGGGCAGCCAAGTCCTGATTAAGTCAATGTCAGTCTCTGATACATCGTGTTTATTGCCTTCAGCACACGCGCTGTTTTTAACACTGTCCTCGCGTTTATTTTGTTTTGTAAAGATGGTTGTTTATAGTTTGGTCGTTTATAAATTTAAATGTCAGTGTAACGCTGACTGCATAGGGCGGATCACTCAGCGCCTTGAAACGTGTTTTGCCCAATATGTGTCTGGCAATATCAACTAGGTTATATACGTTTGACACAGGGGGCACTGGATTCTGAGATTGGTCAACATTTTATAGATAATCTAGATTGTGCAAATAAGTTTACGTTTTAGTGGTTTTTCATATTTGGCAAAGCAAAGTCGGCTAAGGTCTGCAAACTTGAAACGCAGTATATATTAAATTGCACTGACCTTTTTTTATGCCGACAGAAAGAGAAATTTATTCGTTTTCTTTATTTAGAGGCTGATATGTGGGGCCTATATTTTCATCACTAGAATTATTTATTAAGTTTATTGTTGTTGTTTTTTTCTATTTTTCACCATTTTTGTTTTTTTCTCACACTTTAATATTAAATTGAATTTTAATCGTATATAAAACTTTCAATAATTATTTAGTTTTGAATATATAAACAAGACTATTTTCGAGATATAACGTATATATTGGTCTTTGAAGCTAATACACAAAGCATTTTAACGCTCAGAAATTTAACCTGCAGAAAACATGTGTGCCTGTTTTTTGAGGGATAATGAAGATGAATGAAGAACGGCGGATGATTGACAAGAATCAATTACTGAAGACAAAATAACCGCTAATGACCTTGCCCAAGAAATAAAATATTTCTAAAAGATTCCCCAATCTATCACTCAAATAGAATGAGGCGAATAAATTGTTGGTCATGATGGCGCTAATCTTAAACTGTCATTATGTTCTGGACAACACAAATATTCGTCCTACTGGAAGATTCAGTTTAAATGATTTCCCTCCAGCGATCATAGTAACCGACTAGACTCTATTAACATCATTTTGTTTGCTTTGTCTAATATTTAATGGCCTCTAATTTGATTTAAATTTATTTATAGCGTAAACCTTTTCTTATTATACATTTACATATCTATTTACCGTTTTTCTGTTCCAGAAATACTTTCTAACTGATGAGTTTTTATTTATTTTTCATAAAAGAATTCATTCAATACTAACCTCAAGAGTCACTCATGAGAGGGGGATACTGATAAAATGAAAGTGATGAATGAGACGCGTCATGTGAATAGACGAGGAAGCGGTAGAAAATAAAGATTATGAGGAAAAAATAACGATTGACTCTTAACAGGAAGAGTATACAATTGTAGTGTTCAGAAAAGCAAATAAGCTGGAATTTATTTCACAATGTGATATTTATTGATAAAAGGGGGTCTTTTTCACTAGTAAAAGGTTTTGCTCTTAAATTATTTTAAAATTCTACTCTTGACTTATCTGAATTATTTTTGTCTAATGTTTCACTTAGAACTGAGTCATTATTGAGTGATATGCATATAACTTCTTCATAATTTCTGCTAACATCTCTACATTAGATCTCCTCAAATCATCTAGATTGATGGTATCTCTACTATCGTCCTTAATAAATTTGGCCCCGAACTGGCTCTTATTCCCTCTAAACTCTACAATAAGTACTTTACTGCTTCTTGCTTTCCCACTTACTAGAAATTTTCCTCTGTTGCTCCTGTCTTTAAGAGCTTCTAAATATAGGCTTATTTGGCCTTCTGAAGCTCGGGCTTTGCTTTAGATATCTCGAAGGCATTTGACAGGATCTGGCATACTGGTCTTCTTTACAAGTTGAAATGTTATGGTATTTCTAGATAAATTTTTGAACTGATTCAATCTTTGTCTATATTTCTGTCATAAGATAGTATTCACTCTATTTACATTATTAGGACTATTGTCCTCATATCTATTGCTTTTGTTCGACGTTTCGGTCGTTATAGAAGGCCGGAGCGTACAACAGCCAAAACGTCGTACAAATGGCAACAAAGATGTGAACAATAGTCCGAATAATATAAATAGTGTGATTCAGTCTTTTTTTTATTATTTCGCGAAATGAAAGATGTCTTGAGTGGACACACTTCTAAATCTTTTAGTGTTAATGAAAATGTTAGACAGGGTTCGATGCTTGGACGTAAGTTGTTCCCAATGTTTTTTTGTTTTGTTTTGTTTTTTTTTTGTTAATTTCAACGTTAAGTTTGCATTATATATTCGTCTAAGATTATTTTCTTTTGGTAATTCTTTATTTCTGTTGTTCAATGTTTTTCTCTGTTTTCCGGGGAAAAGATTGTTGTTTTAAGTAATCAAATATAGTTGACAAACGTCGGCGATGAAAAAAGACCTGTTTGAAAGGCCACCGCTCTCGATGAAAAGACTAAATTTCAATTAGCAGTGGCTGCTGAGAGTTCAGCCATTACCTAAATTTATAAAAGCAAAATTGAAAAGAAAAATATGTGGAGAACATGAATTGCCAAAATCAAGAAAATGAAAATGAGTTGCCAATAGAGATCAGGAACAACACAAACGCCAAACTAGCAAAACAAGGGATTCGCTTTTATGCTGGAAGTCCTTACCGAACTGTACCATCAACCCGCTAGAGTTCTTTGTGAGCTTCACACATCAAAGAAGTTGGTTGCAGAAAGTTGAAAAATAATTGTGTCCATCTTTGTGGTCGAAAAACGTTTGCACAATATTCATATCTCCACAAAAGAGACTGTTATTAAATTTTTGATGTGCCTGGCGGTCAAACCGCAAATAATTATCAAAGAAAATATACTTCACGTTGAACATACTGCTGCACTTGCTTGCTGACTGTGAGGGTGCCTCCAGTTGAGATTTAATCACTAGAGGTCTTCTACTAGTAACTAAATATGAAGACGGTTTAAGGACCAAGTATCAGTATTTGAGGTCCCTCTTCTAACCTCAAGGGAGCTCTTGGCCGTTTATCTTTTGGTCAGATATTCAGTACTACGTCTGATGACCTGAACGGGGGATGGACCTGCGAGATAATGCTAAATTGTAAAGATTTCTGATCCGAGATGACAACTGTCTGAATATAGAGGGCCAGATATTGACAGTCATTGTGACTGCTCAAAAACTAACAGGCTGGAAGTGTGGAGATACTGGTCACCTTTCATCTTTCTGCCATGAGAAGAATGCTTCTAGAATTCTGAACCTACCTGAACAACCCCTACTTTGGCCGATTCTGTTATTTCCATTTTGCTTGTAATCGGTATAGAAGTGATCAAGACATTTGTGGTAAAACCACCATTTGGGTTCATTTTGCTGCCCCTATTCACAGAAAAGCCGCTTGTATGGTTGCCGAGAAGGAAAAGTGGAGATAGAACAGACCAAGGAGAGGCACTAAGCAGTGGGACCTCTGTCCACAGAAACTCCCATAGGTAAAGGCACATACAGCTTCACTCCATATACGACTTTCAAGAGAGATGCCCCAAACACTTATGCGGAGAAAATCAGATGACAAAATATGAAATATGAGCTTAATTTAGAAAAAAGTTAAGGAGGTCAAGAAAATTTAGAAAACACTGAAGGCAAATAGAAAAACACAAAAATTATCATCTCATTCCTCCTTGGAACCGTTTTGCCCATCAGTCAAAAAATACCCCTTGGTTTTTTGCCATTTACAAAATCGTTAAGTTCCAACTCTTTTAAAATGACCACCCACAAAAAGTACCCATTCTCAAATTACCCTCTAAAAAATCTACACCTAGCTTTGCTAGTCTTTGCACAGACCCCAGCAATTCACCAAAGTAACAAACGAACGTTAAAAAAGACAACAATACAATTATAAGACTCAGCTAAATCTGCATCAGAAAATAGAATATAATTCAAGTCCATTTTTAACACAGCGGAAGACGAGGGCCGAGTGTCTAAAGAAGAGGCAAATAAAGTCTTAGCACCTTCCTGCAAAATAAAAGACTGAAGTTTCTTTGAAACATTAAGCAGGTCAACAGTATGGACGGGGAAAATCCCTAAAAGTTGCCTAAAGCAAAGAGAATTCTGACGGTGGTTAGATCAAGCCAGGTTTCCCTAAAAATATTCGTGAAGTTAGAAGAAGCTAATGCCATCTTCGTTAATTTCCAAAATTAACATTTTTAACGACAATAATGTTAAACATTTACGTCAATATTATTCTGAGAGGTTCCCCTTTCGCTCCCTCTTCCCTGTATAGTTCTTAAAAACTCACGTTCCTCTAGAACATTGCTGGTCTGTCCCTTGATGGCACCATAAAGAGTAAGATAGATCAGGCTTAATTGAACAGATTGTCAGTATTCTTATACTAGCCATATTCATTTGTGATTATAAACCCTAATCGCACTGATTATGGTACTCGAGTTAGTTATTATAAATGCCAGAGATCTGAGGTCGGATTATCGTAGGGCGACCTTCATTTTCCCGGGGTGAATGGATTTTGCATACAGTAGATCTTTTTTTTAACTCGCGACCGTGAATACATTCTGTCTAAGAAGTTTAACCTCTGTTCAGCATGTTTTGATGATGTTTTCTGGCTGGTGAGCAAGGTTTTGTATGCGACGTGTGCTCTTGTCTTTGCATGTTCTGAGAGATGACTGGATATTACCATAAAGGATAAGACTATTCCTCTCATTAGGGTTTCTGCGTCAAATGAACTTGCTGAATTTGTTTTTGACGACATCACGTGGGTTAGTTTTAGCGGGAGATTAAAATGCTGTCCTTGACCCCGATATATATGGTATAAGGAAAAGATCAGGTACTAATAATCCAGATGTGAAGCCATTTCGAGACTTTATTAACAAGACCAACTTGTCAATAAGTATCGTTATGAGCACTCTCGGGAGGAAATGTGGCTTAAGCATAATTGGAGCAGTTCAGCTTTGGTGGTTCTTACTTGTAATCTAGACAGGAGAGTCGATGTAGGTTTTTCAAGTTTTAATTCTATAGTTACCTACCCGATTCTCCTTTACCACTCTCCGTGCTTCTACTGTTGTATGCTAACGCAATAAGTTAGGGTTTTGTTCTTTTTTGTGGGGAGGCAACACCTAATGTAATTCGGAAGATCTTTTACTGTTATAGAATCGTTACTGTAATATCTTGGTCAGTGTAGAATTTTGCCGTGAAGTGTATTTTGCACGGGGTGACGCAGATGTTGAGCTAGAAATTCCTTATGACTAGCGAGGTCAGAAGGGTCAACGCCCGATATTTTATAAAGTCCATCGAAAGCTACAGGTATCAATGGGGACAACTTAATAAGTGACGTCAGCTGAGGTTGTGTTAATGTTAATACACAACTAAGAGTATACAAGATTAAGAATTTCTCTGAGAATTCGTGCAAGGAGAAGTTCCACTGTTTGCACCATGGTCGGTGCTTCTTCTCCCTGGAATGTTGGATTGTTCTCAAGTACTTCTTACGAGCGACGGATGGCTTCTCCGTCGTTCACGCGTTGTCCCGTATGATGTATGCATATCATGTGTTAGCGAGCGGGTTTATTGAAGATAACTTCTTAGATGAGTTCGGTTTTGTAAAACAAGAGGCTCGCTCTGTATGGTGATGGGCACCCGGGTTAAAATGCCTAACTAATGATGAGGCATCACTCATCTGCATGGTGATTCTAGAGTCTGTCTTGGTCGGTAGAAGACTAATCAGCGGGATTAGAAAAATCTCCAAAATGCGTTCGCTGCGATGGGGCAATTGATACCATAGATCACGCCTTCATTCCCTGTGTCGTAAACCCCTTATGTTGGCTTACTGATAATTTTAATATTTCATATGCTGCGCGGAAAGATTGTTCCATTGAGGCCAGTTCTCTCTGTAACAGTTTGGTATCATTGTTGTTAGACGATGAATAATATGCATTCTTTTTCTTGCTAGGCGTTATGAGAGTCGTGATATAGGTACCATACCAGAAAGAAGTCTATGGGGACGAGAGGTACATCTCTTTCCAACTAATCTTCTACTTTAAACATCAGGTTAAAATCAAGTTTTGGGCGGAAATGCGGCAGCTCCGTCATCAGAATTTGGCAAAATGCGGATGAGTCTTGGCGTATCTCTTGAATAAGAGGAGTCGATTTAGAATGAGACTTTGATGCCGGTTAGATATTAAGATATTGTTCTAACTGAACTGAAGTTAGTCAACCTAGTTCAGAATTATTTTATATTAGGGTTATGTTTGTCTTTAGTCTTTAATTGACTTCTTTTATTTCTACCCTAACTTTCTTTAGTTTAATTCCCTCTCTCCTACATCATTAGGTGACCAGATGTATCAGTTCCTTGGTGGATACTGGATGCCTTTCTTATTTGGAGTGTGTTCTTCATACTTGTTGTTGTGTTTGAGTGAGTGAGTAATTAGGCTAATTAGTGGTTTTAAATTATTAGCATCTCGCATTAATTTCGTCCGGTTAATTCATGTTTTTACCACGTTAAAGATTGTATTGTTTTTATTACTAACAATATTTCATTTTAGTTTCTTAAAATAGCTTATTACATAATGTAAATAGAGTTTGAGGTTTCGACTTTTGAAATTGTTGTCTTATTCCCCCACAGTTAAAAATTGTACATAAAGACTTCATTGGAATTTTTAGGTGTTATGTTAGATCTAATAAGAACGGCGAATAAGAACGTGTTGTTTTAGATAAAGGAATATCGTTGTATGTTTATATCTAGCTAAAAGTAATTATTAGATATAAGAAAACTAGCCTTCTGCCATCTTTTATTTTTTTTTTTTGCCTGGTGTCACATTTTTGTATTTTTATCCACAAAAAAAAACACTTTCTTCTATGGTACTTAGACTGAATTTAAGCTCAGTACTAGATTGGCGGCAAGGTTACAGTTGAAATGGCTAGAAATAATCGTAATTCTTGTTATAACAATTTCTGAGCTTTTTAGTTATATAGTTTAAGGTAAGTTTGAGGGTAGATATTCTGAGTTTCCATTTAGACTAGTTTATATTTGTCATTCGTGTACAGTTGTGGCTAATCAGTCTTCAACGTTTAACGTGTGTAGCAAATAGAAGGGTTCCGTTTAACAAGAGCAGGATTTTCATATCATGAGCAGGTAGATATGATTTATACATACGGCTGCGCGAATGGTATTGGACGCTTGGCTGCACGGCTGTATCATATTGCTTTTCCAGAACGAAGAAAGCTAATTCGTTCAACCATTGCTGCTGTTTATTGTCGCGTTGCTGAAACAGGATCAGTAGCACCACAAAGTATTATCGAGGAAGACCGAGATTTGCTCGTACGCCTGACTACAAAGAACACATTCTACAGTCTATCGGAGACTAGCAAGTTATCAGCCTAGGTCAAGTAATTCTAGCATTTCGGGCATATTATTGTATCGCATGGAGTACTTCAAGAGCAACTCTTGTATCCGTATCATTTGAGACGTGTGTAGGGTTTTTCACTTTTTGATCCCTCGCCAAAGTAGAACTCTTTCACCGATGGTTTATTGCACAAAGTGCAGATCCGTTGTTTGTCTCTTCAGTCTTGTTTACGTACGAGGCAACATTTAGAAGAGATGTAGTAACAAATTTACACAGACAACATTTGTGAGCGAAACGGAATTCTCATAGTATAATACAGGTTAGGCACCAGTATCAAGATTAACGTGTGGGTTTGAATTGTCTTGTAGGTCCATATGTTTTAACAGCACATCTTAAAGAAGCCATTTACAGGGATTTTATTTCAAACACACTTCCAAACCTGCTTGAAAATGTATCCATAAAAATACAAAGACGCATGTGGTTTATGAATGATGAGGTTTCAGCACAGATTAGTCAAATTGTTCTCGATGCACTGGCTGACATCTACCATGAAAGATGGATAGGTAAGGGAGGACCACTTCCATGGCTTGCACGTTACACCGACCTCAATCTAGAGTTTTATATGGGGTGGTCTCCTAAAATATTGATTTATAGAGTAGACATTAATAATGCATAGACACGTCATCGACGTGTCATAGGGGCCTGCGAAACAACTGGATATCGTATAGGAGTATTTGAAAGAGAACGCAAGTCGACGGGTGCATGCTTGTGTAGAAGAAAACTTAGAAGATTTTGAACATTGTTATGATTTGCTACGTTTAGGTACAACGATGGCCTTTTGTATGTGTGGACATTTTATCTTGTTTTGGTAAAAGTATTTTGGCTACACCTTGTATATATATATATATATATATATATATATATATATATATATATATATGCAGAGAGAGAGAGAGGTGTAGCAAAAATACATACATAAGAATATATATGTATATTATTATGTACAAAGCGTCTACCCCTTTAATAAAGCATATACATGCTGGCTTTGAAGTTTCGTAAGAACGCCGTTATGATGTTCTCACTCGTAAGAGATGTTTCTCGTTAAGTCCAGTTTTTTGTTGTTTAAATAGAATATGGTGTGATATTGTGGAAGTAGTTTTGTTTGTGATTGGTTAGTTATTCTTTTTCATCCTGTTGATTACTTGTTTTTTCTTTTTCTTTAATTTTCTTTTTTATTGCATAGTTTCATTTATTTTTATTTTTTTGCATGCATGAATGAGACTTTACTTAGTTGAGATGGGCCTTTTTTATAGATGTTGTAGGGAGACAATAGTTGTCTCATCTTAAGGGAAGACAACTATTGTCATCCTACAAATACACACTCCCTAGACAGGCCTATTAACCTGCACTGGAAGTCCTACTAAAATGGAATAAAACATAAATTACATATGAATACCAAAGTAAAAAAAAATGAATGAAAAAAATATTCTTGCTATAATATAAAACAAGAAGAGTTCCTTTAGAAGTGGAGAGTATCGTCTAAATTAGTATTACTGCTAAAAACCAGGAAAAATGATCTATTTCGATAAACGTTTGGGCCGTCTAACACGACGACTAGATTTGGTCACAGACTTTTTTACTAACTCAGGTACTGATGGCGCCGGAGGAGTCACTGATGTTTCCATACCAATCCAGTTGGTGTCTAAAAAGATACCAAGCCAGGTAGTGTCCAAAAAGGCAGGCTTTAATTCGTCTATCGAAATGTATTATGTTGCATTATTAATGCTCAGCACAAAATATTTCTTAAAAATAGTGTCTTTCAAGGACTTTAAAAGGTCCTCTGTAGTATGGTTGCCATGTATGGGATTCAGCCAAGTCCCGCACAAAAACATGTGTGCATATCTGCAGGAGTTTAGACACATATATTGGCCTTTGAACCTGTGCAGAAGACTTATATGCTAAGTTCGCCGTTCCTGCAATAAGCCAATCGACGAATGAGGTCATGTTTAAAACTTTTTGTGGAAGTTCCAGAAAAAAACTTTCCTGGGAGTTTGAGTGTAGTGCCATACACTATCTAAGCAGATGAACTTTTCAGATCATCTTTAACTGCGGTGCAAAGTCTCAGGAGAACCAATGGCAAATGCTCCAACCAATTTGCCTTATTCGTTGTGGCCATTAAGGCTGACTTGAGAGTACGATGAAATCTTTCCACAAAGCCATTTGCCTCAGGATGGTAAGCAGTGGCTGTAATTCTCTTACTCCCTAAGATCCTCATCAACTGGTTCAATATGTTTGACTCAAATTGTCGCCTCCTGTTTGTAGTAATTACAGCAGGGACTCCCAAACGAGACACCCAGCTTGACACAAACGTCTTTGCTGTAGTATGTGCTGTAATGTTCGATATGGGAAAATCCTCACACAAACGAGAGAAGAGATCAACACATGTCAACATATATGTCTGACCCTCACATGAGGGGAGTGGTCCTGTGATGTTCACGTGCACATGTGCAAACTTCTTGTCGGGTGATGGAAAGGCTCCAGGTGGTGAGTGGGTATGCCTCCCCACTTTGGCTTTCTGACACGGCATACATGTCTTCGACCGTTGCCGAATATCAGTTTTCATGCGTGGCCAAACAAATCTGTCAGTAATTAGTAGTATGAGGCATTAGTTCCTGGGTGAGACAAATTGTGCAAGGATGAGAATAATGTCTACCCCATTGAATCAGCCACGGAGGGGCGCAATCGTCAGGTGCTTGTGTCACATACCACTTCCAATTCTGTGTTTAAATCATGTATCTTCGACAATGTCAAGCATGTGTGATTCTCTAGTAGAAGATGCTGTAATGGCTGATCTTTTACCTGGAGGTCCACAAATGGTTCATATTCCAACCTTGGGTCTAGCAAAAAAGCATTTATGCCACAAGACATGGTATATTATTGGCTCCCTTGATGAAACGGATATCCGACGTGAATTATAGCAGATAATCCAAATGTCTGGTTTCACGTGGGAAATATTTGCTTGAGTTTGACTAACAGGCCCCAAACAAGGGCTTTTGGTCCGTCAGTAAGTAGAAGGTCCGCCCTTCCAACAAATATCGCAAGTAACGGACTGCTGTATACGCTGCGAGAATTTCACGTTCAAATGTGCTGTAGCTTCTTACAAAAGAAGGAAATTGGTTTCCAATGGTCATCGATCTTCTGCTGCAGTACTGCATCTATACCAATAGATGAGGCGTCAACTGCCAAACACAACTCTCTACCTGGAACAGCATGAGACAATTCAACTTCTCGGGACAATAAAACCATAATTTGATGAAAGGCTGCCAAGGCCGGTTCAACCCAATTCTAATAAGTGCTGACTCCGACGTGTCAGTTTATGTTTGCAATTTCCAAAATAACCGTTAACTTCGTGAAACAGAAAAAATATTTTTTTCTATCTCTACACAAGTCATTTACTTCTTCATTTGCTTCTTCGCCCATACCAAATTTGAATTTGACGACGGCCGGCAACATTAGACTGCTACTTTTTCCTTGTGTGCAGGCTGGTCTTTGGCTTACTGCTGTGTTGACAACACCTATTTGGGGAGTAAAAGGTTGGTAGCAGTGATAGCTACTTTTGACCTTCGGTTTTAAATATTTGTGTTCGTTTCTTTTTTGTTTTTGTTTTTTTTTTTTGTTTTTTTTTTGCGTTTTATCATTTGTGCTTCGCATTGTGAAGTTTATTTCTGTGTGGCAACATTTCCCATAGAAAATACACAATATATATATGGCCGTTGTTTCGGCGGTGATCACTGTCAGCCTAGCATATTTTAAAGCAGACCCTGATTTATTTTTCGCAGAGTTAAAGTTGGAGTGTGAACTGAGAGGAATTACCTCTCAGAAAACAAAATTTAATTTAACCGAATCCAAGTTGCCCTCGCAGCTGTCCAGGAGGTGAGGGAAATTATTATCTCTCCGCTGAAAGACAAGCCGTATCAAAAGTTAAAAAAGAAACTTGTTCGAAGAACGACGATGTCACGGCAAAAGAAATTGTCCAAACTTCTACACGAAAAACAATTGGGAGATAGCAAGCCGTTGCAATTTTTTACGGCGTTTGCAACATTTAGCTGGAGATGGTAACGAGAATGACATTGTACGTCATATTTTTCTGCAGTGTTTGCCGTTTGCGTACCACGCTGTTTTAGCTGCAGTGGGTGAAGATGCACCCGTTGAAAAACTGGCTAAAATAGCGGATAACGTGGCAGACCTAACTTCGGGATGCACTGCTCCTGTTTCCGGCGTACAGACGAATGAACCAGATCCGCTGGGGAGACTCTTAGAAGGACAACGGAGGTTAGAGGCTAGGATGGAGACCTAGAGTGACGTTTACAAAATGTTAGCATGCCCCCCTCCCAAAGGAGAGGTCGCGCAAGAGCTGCTAGCAAGGAACCAATGTGTTACTTGCACAAAAAATTTGGAGATAGGGCTAATTATTGTAGGCCCCACTGTTCATTCAATTCACAACCGGGAAAAGCCAAAGCTAGCGACCGGAGGCGACACGGTGTGCCGGCGTGGGTGATATTTGTCGCTTACTATTTGTTGCAGATCGCGCTACTGGTATACGTTTTCTTGTAGACAGTGGTGCGCAAATATATTTAATTAAGTTAAAAAGCTCTCATAAACTTACTCTATAGGCCGTAAATATGTCGCTCATCCAGACTTATGGTCAGAGGTGCCTTACGTTGAATTTGGGTCTGAGACGGGTTTTCAATCATTTCTTTTGTACTTGTGGATGTAGAGAAGGCCATATTGGGTGCAGATTTCTTACACAAATTTGGTCTTCTCATTGATGTTAACAGACCTTGTCTGACAAACCCTAAGACAAATATTCGATCGCCTGGAGCCATTTATAATGTAATTCCGTTATGTCCAACTGTGGCTAACACAGATAACCCGGTATTTTGTGAGCTCTTAAAAAATTTTGAGATCATTACAAAATCATCTTTTTACAAGGATAGTCTGCCCCACAATATCACACATCACATTGCTACTAGCGGTCCTCCTGTTCACAGACGTCCTCGTCGCCTGGCACCGGAAAAGTTGAGTGTGGCGAAAGCGGAATTTAACCAAATGATCGAACTAGATAATATCCAGCCATCGAAAAGCAACTGGGCACCTCTTTTGCACCTGGTACCCAAACGTGGTGGTAACTGGCGCGCTTGTGGGGATTATATGGCACTCAACTCTGCCACTAAACCTGACTGTTATCCCATTCTGCATAATCACGATGTAACGGCCATCATTCAGGGTAAATCTATATTTATAAATTGGACCTTATCAGGGCCTACCATCAGATTCCGGTAGAACCTGAACACATTCCAAAGACTGCCATAACAACATCATTTGGGTTGTTTTAGTTTCTACGTGTGACATTTGGACTAAGAAACGCAGCACAATCTTTTCAAAGGTTTATCGAGAATGTATTGCAAGGTTTGCATTTTGTCTGTGTCTACGTGGATGATGTCCTTACAGCCAGTTCCTCTATGGAAGAACATATTAAACATTTACAGCTCGTTTTTGAACGTTTTGAGAAATTTGCGGTTGTTATCAACCCAGTAAAGTGTGAGTTTGAAAAGCCTGAAGTAATTGGTCACCGCATTAATTCAGCTGGAATTTCAGCTTCCCCATTTAAAGTGGCGGCCATTTCTGCCTTTCCCGTGCCAGATACCATGAGAAAGTTGTGGCGGTTTTTAGGGATGGTGAATTTGTTTCTAAGTTTCCCGCCAAATTGTGCGCAGGTTATAAAACCATTGACTGATTTTTTAACTGATGTCAAAAATTGTGACATAGTTTTGTCTGAAACAGCCTTGACAGCCTTCCATCAAATGATAGTTTTATTGTCCCAAGCAGTTGAATTGTCTCATGTTGTTTCCGGTAGCGAATTGTGTTTGGCAGTTGACGTCTCTTCTGTTGATATAGGTGCAGTACTACAGCAGAAGATCGATGACCACTGGAAACCAATTTCCTTCTTTTCCAAGAAGCTAACTTCTACGGACTCCATATGCAGCACATATAGAAGTGAAATCCTCGCAGCGTATACAGCAGTCCGTTACTTGTGACATTTGTTGGAAGGGCAGAACTTCTACTTACTAACCGACCACAAGCCCTTGTTTGGGGCCTTTCAGTCAAACTCAAACAAATATTCCCCACGTGAAACCAGACATTTAGATTATCTGCTACAATTCACGTCGGATATCCGTTTCATCAAGGGAGACAATAGCATACCTGCAGAGAGCATGTCTTGTGGCGTAAATGCTTTTGTGCTGGACCCGAGCTTGGAATATCAACCACTTGTGGAAGCCCAGGGAAAGGATCCGCCATTACAGCATCTTCTACGAGAGAACCACACATGCTTGACATTGTCGAAGATACATGTTTCAAACACAGAATTGGAAGTGGTATGTGACACAAGCACCGGACGATTATTCTCCTCAGTGCACAATTTGTCCCACCCAGGAGCTAATGCCTCAATACAGCTAATTACTGACAGATTTGTTTGGCCACGCGTGGAAACTGACATTCGGCAATGGTCAAAGACATGTGTGAAGTGTCAGAGGGCCAAAGTGGGGAGGCATACCCACTCACCACCGAGATCATTTCCATCACCCGACGAGAGGTTTGCACATGTGCACGTGAACATCACAGGACCACTCCCATTATGTGAGAGTCAGACATATCTGTTGACATGTGTTGATCGCTTCTCCCGTTTGTGTGAGAATTTTCCCATATGGAACATTACAGCACATATCACAGCAAAGACGTTTGTGTCAAGCTGGGGGTCTCGTTTGGGAGTCTCTGCTGTAATTACTACAGACAGGAGGCGACAATTTGAGTCAGACCTATTGAACCAGTTGATGAGGATCTTAGGGAGTAAGAGAATTAAAGCCACTGCTTGCCATCCTGAGGCAAATGGCTTAGTGGAACGATTTCATCGTACTCTCAAGTCAGCCTTAATGGCCACAACGAATCAGGCAAACTGGCTGGAGCTTTTACCACTGGTTCTTCTGAGACTTCGCATCGCAGTTAAAGATGATCTGAAATGTTCATCTGCTGAGATAGTTTATGGCACTACACTCAAACTCCCAGGACAGTCTTTTCTGCAACCCCCACAAAAAGTTTTAAACATGACCTCATTTGTCGATCGGCTTACTGCAAGAATGGAAAACTTAGCATATAAGTTTTCTGCGCATGTTCAAAGGCCAATATATGTGCTTAAACTCCTGTAGACATGCATACATGTTTTTGTGTGGTACTTGGCTAAGTCCCATACATTGCAACCATCCTACGGAGGACCTTTTAAAGTCCTCGAAAGACACATGAAATATGTTGTGGTTAGCATTAACAATGCAACAGAAAACATTTTGAGACTGATTAAAGCCTGCCTTTTTGGACACTACCTGGCTTAGTATGGGCCTGAGGTAGTAAAAGAAACTGTGACCAACTCTGGCCGTCGTGTTAGACGGCCAAAACGTTTATCAAAATAGTAAATGTTTCCTGGTTCTGGGCAGCACTACTGTTTTTGGCTTATGCTCCCACTTCTAAAGGAACTCTTCCTGTTTTATGTTATAGCAAGAATATTTTTTCATTCATTTTTTTTACTTTGATA
Organism: Ascarosepion bandense; assembly: GCA_037127315.1. Classification (NCBI taxonomy): domain Eukaryota; kingdom Metazoa; phylum Mollusca; class Cephalopoda; order Sepiida; family Sepiidae; genus Ascarosepion; species Ascarosepion bandense. Next base: position 780,779 of record JBBBDQ010000609.1, on the reverse strand, counting down.
TTCATGTGTAGTTTATGTTTTATTCCATTTTAGTAGTACTTCTATTGCAAGTTAATGAACTTGTCTAGGGAGGGGGTATTTGTAGGGAGACAATAGTTTTCTCCCCTTAAGATCAACAACAGTTATCTTCCCTTTTGATGAACTTGTTTTTATCTGGGTTCAGTTCCTTTCCCGGCTTAGCCACGACAACCAGTTGCTGGCGTAATGGTATGTCGTTTCTTATCTAGTCTTGCTAAAAACATTCTCGTTCATTTTGACATGAACATTTTTCATCTTGTGGGTTTTACTTAAACATTCTTAATGTATTGTTACTTGTCTGTGTTTTAATGAATGCCTATTCGTTATTGCTATGTAACTTGTCCTATTTTTACTACACGTGCAACGGCAGCGTGTTAATATTTATTGTTTAAAAGTTTATATTAGTAACGCGAAATATTGCCAGTTCGCAACCTTTGTTCTGTAAATTTTTCTCTTCGTTTGTGTATTCAAGTTTTTTCAGTATCCTCTATCTTTTGGTGCTGACTCATGTGATTTTTAGTTTCATTAATATTTCTACGCTACCTGAATTCGTAGATAGTCTTTTGCTTATAGATATGGATATGTGTCTGAATATGTTTGGAGGGTGACTGGAAATTTTGATTATATATATATATATATATATATATATATATATATATATGTGAAGTTGCTGTTTGTTTTTCTGTATGGTTTGTATGTGTTGTTGCTTAAGTGGACTGCTATATCTAGGAAATTTACTATTTTTATATTTGTTTTTAATGTCTATTGCAAATCCTAGAGAGTTGAAGATTTTTATCATTTTCTTTCTTATAATTTCTGTAGTTTTTCTGTTTCTTAGAATTAAAAATCTGTCGTCTTTGTATAAACCTATTTGTTATTTGTTGATGATTCTTTTATTTTGTGTAGATTATGTAAATGCCTATAATTTCGCATGTTTCTGCTACGTCGTAACTTCCAATTGTTACATTAAAATTGTAGTCATTATTGGTATTGTTGTAAGTGGTATGACATGTTATTTTAAGCCATATTTTATTTATTACGATAAGAAGCTGCTCTGACCAAATTGAATAATATCAGAGTTTCTTGTAGTGATATGTCGCGTTATGGAATAGATGTCCCTGCACGTGTCTCTGATGGGCAACCCTGAGGTCTTATTTTGCTGCAGTCTGCGCCAGTGTCTTTCCAACACATGTTGCATTTGACGACCGACTGATACTATTACTCTAGGCCTCTCCTTACCAAAAAATCTATAAGTATGACATCACACAAAGTAAGAATTAAAACTAACCCAGCTAAACAAAAATCACCTAAGCCTGTTAACATCTCTTTCTCAAACATCCGTGGTTTCCGTACCAAATTTTGCAACGTTAAATTCTTCCTTCATGTGAACTTACCTGACATCGTAGCTCTCTATGAAACTAACCATGACCCTTCTATTCCTTTCTCTGATTTCTATATCCCTGGTTACCTTACCCTTTTTAGGAAAGAAACCAATGTTCATATGCATGGAATTGGCGTTTATGTCAGCGAACATATCCCTCTAGCTAGGGTAATTTCTCTTGAATCTCCAGACTATTTGTACATGTGCCTCCTTCTCTTTCTACTAAGCTCGGTTAGCTATTTTTTCCCTACCGCTCATCTTCATCTCCTGACTCTTCCGTACTTGACAGCATCTTGAACAATATAGTTAAAGTCATTTCCTCTCATCCGTTCACTCATATATTTGTGTTCGGCGACTTTAACGCCCACCACGCCAAGTAGTTCAAAAACCTCTGTCACAGACCTTGCTGGTGTCCATACCATGAACTGTTCCAATCACTCAAATCCTGACGCAAGTGGTGGATGTCCTTATGCGTTTCTCTAATAACCCTAATGGAACTGACTCTCTGCTAGATCTCTGTTTCACTTGTGTCCCTGACTTCTGTCATGTCCTGCAGCTTTGCCCTCTTGACAACTGTCAACATGCTGTAGTTTCTGTTAATATCTTCTTTCACTTCTTCTCACACCCAAAAACCTCCGACCAACAGAATATCTTACTGCTGTCAAAGAGCTGATTGGAAGTCATTCTGTGCGGCGTCCTTTGGAACAAAGCTTTTAATCTCGCTGTTAAAGACTGTGCGTCCAAGATCTCCTCTTTGGTTAAAGCTGGCATCAATGCATTCATCCTAGCCGGGAAGTTACATTTGTCCCCCTGGTTCTTCCTTGCTTTCTCGGTCCATATTTCTCCCAGGAATCACTTCTTCCGGCTTTATCGGAACGACGCGTCTGACCATAATAGGCGCCTATTTACTTCTGCTCCTTATAAGTGACAGAGGATCCTAAATTATACTAAGCTGAAAAAATGAAGTAGCGTATAGCATCCCGTAAGTTCAGCTCCAAAGACTTCTGGCAACTTTTTAAAAAATGAGTTAAACAACAGCAAGCCCTCAATCCCCTCTTTAATCAATAATATCTTCAGCGGACAAGGTTGAATGCTTTGCTCGCAGATTCTCCATCAAATTAACATTTGATTCGTCTGGGCTATGAGGTATCCGCATCTGATTTCCCATCTAGAACTGAGGCTGAACAGAGTGACGTTCATATTAGACCCTTGCTGGTCTCTAATATAATTTCATAGCTTGAACTCCATAAGGCGAGTGAAGGTGACGGAATACCTATCATTGTTCTGAAGAAATGTGTCCCTGAACTCTCATCTTTCTTCTCCAGATGCTAATAATACAATCTCTCTGCTTCTTGCTTTCCTGCCTACTGGAAGTCATCTTCTGTGGTTCCTGTATTTAATAAATCTGGAGAACCCTCACACCCCCTCTAATTATCGCCATATCAGCCTCCTACCGAATTTTGGCAAAGCGTTCAAAGCTATTATCAATGCTGAAGTGGTACAAAATCTTACAGCCCGCGGCTTCTTTCCCGATAAACAGTATGGTTTCCGCTTCAACATGTCTGCTGCTGATATGCTAACAGAGTATATATACCAGGTTCTAGATCTGTTACTTTATATATCTCGAAAGCATTTGACAGGTTTTGGGGTGCTGGCTTTCTACGCCAGCTACAAAGCTATGATATAACTGGACGCTTGTTTGATCTAGTCAGTCGTTCTTTTCAAATCGCGTAATGAAGTTGTCTTGAACGGGCACGTCTCCAGATCATATCACACAAACGTGGGTATCTCCAAGGTTACATGCTAGGCCCGGAACTCTTTCTGATCTTCATTAGTTCATCATCTCACCGCCCACAAACTGTTCTCTGACAGGCAATATGGATTTCGCTTTGACAGGTCCACGGCCGACCTGCTAACAACCGTAACGGAGTACATGCTACAGGCCCTTGATGAGTCCGACGAGGCTCGCGCGGTTGCTCTGGACATCTCCAAGGCTTTCGACAGGGTTTGGCACTCTGGCCTCCTATGCAAACTACGCGGTTATGGTATTACCGGTCGCCTGCTTGACCTAATCCAATCTTTCTTAAATAACCGCAAAATGAAGGTCGTTCTGAATGGGCGTGCCTCTTCGTCCTACAGCACGAATGCTGGTGTCCCACAGGGCTCTATCCTGGGCCCGACGCTCTTCCTTATTTTCATCAACGACCTCCCAGATGAGATCAAGTCCCAAGTAGGCATCTACGCAGATGACACTACAATATACTCCCGCTCCAGTAAGAAACCTATCGTGGCGGACAGACATAATCTCGCTGCTGACCTTGAGCGGGATCTACACTCTGTGGTGAACTGGGGCAAGAAGTGGCTTGTCAACTTCAATTCATCTAAGACCAAGCTGTTGTCTGTCAACCATTGCAGGCAACCTCTTCTGCCTCCCATAAGCATGGACCAAGTGATTCTCCCTGAGAGTAATACACTACGCCTCCTCGGACTTACCCTGTCCTCAGACCTCAAATGGAACCACTATATTGAATCCATAGCAAAATCTACTGCTAAGAAGATTGGGTCACTATGTCGATCCAGGATGTTTTTCCACCTGAATCCATCCTGCATATATACAAGTCAACCATCCGTGCATGGAGTACTACTGCCATTTATGGTCAGGTGCCCCTGCCGTTCTCCTCAGTGTTTTTGACAAGCTCCAAAGAGAGTCTGTAATGTGATAGGTACTGATCTGGCGACTCGACTGCAGCCACTTCCCTATCGTCGAAATGTGGCCTCCCTCTGTCTCTTCTATAAATACTTTCATGGCTTCTGCTCGGATGAGCTTAAGTCACTGATGCCTCCTCAACAGGTGTTTACCCGTGCAAGCAGACTGGCAACTGGGTCCCACCCATTCACAGTCAGGTTAGCCAAATGCAGACGACAATTCTACTCCTGCAGCTTCCTCTCTCGCACTTCCCGCCTGTGGAACTCACTCCCGTATTCTTGCTTTCCTGACGGCTACAACCTCCAGAAATTTAAATGCAAAGTCAATACTTATCTACTAACCACTGGCCTCTAGCTCTCTCTCCTCCCCTGTATAACCTTCCCTTTCTCTCCACCTATGTATCTGTCATCGCACCTGCTTTCTCAGCTTTCTATTGTTCCTTTCTAACTAGTTTGTACTCCTCACTCTTTTCTAATTAATCTTTTTACATTTATGTAACCCCCTGCACATCAGTGGCGTTTCCGCCTTACTCGGGTTGAAATGATTAAAAAAAATCACCATTTACTCCCGCCTCAGTTAGAAATCTAGCTGCTGATCTTGAGAAAAACCTCTGATCTGTGGTGAACTGGGGTAAGAAATGGCTCTCAAACTTTAATGTTTCCCAAAGGAAGTTGTTATCCGTCAAACACTATAGACAGTCATTCCTGCCCACCACAATCAGCGTGGCTCATGTTACTCTCCCCGAAAGCAATACACTGCGCCACCTCGGTCTCATTCTCACAGACGATGACAAGTAGAACGACTACATTGAATCAGTTGCTAAATCTACTGCTAGGAAATTCTAAGAGGAAAGTCGGGTGCGGATACTCCAGACGAGTCAAATATAGAGTTGGAGGTGAATCTGCGAGAAAAGCACTCAGCCTTTTCCACAGGGGTTGTGAGGACCTCAGATTTATTGATTAAAAAGAGATGGAGGCTTTGCTATAGGTCAGTACACATTTGCAGAGTTGCCAGTAATCTTTGGATCCGAACTTACATGCTGTTATACGCTGCTTCATTCTTTCAGCAAACAAGTCATTCAAGATCTTCTTACACTCATTACGAACAGAGGCGAATAGGCGCCTGTTATGGTCAGACCCGTGATTCCGATAAAGCTGTAAGAATAATTCATGTGGGCAATGGTGGTAGAGCAGGCAAAAGTGAACCAGGGAAAGAATGAGGTTTAGGATGGAACTTCCTGACCGGGATGAAAGCATCGATGCCAGCTTTCACTAAATTCTTTTTCCCAGTGGATGTCACATAGAAAATCGCGGAACGAATCCCAATCTGCTCTTTGGTAGCAGTAAGATATTTTGTTAGTAGGAGGTTCCTAGGGGAGGGGACGTAAAGAGAAACATAAATAGAAACGACAGCATACTGTCTAGCATTTAGCAATTGGGAGAGGAAGGGGAACGGTACAGAATGAAAAGATAGCTAACCGATTTTAGAAGTGAAAGATGAAGACACATGTAAGAGTGGTCAGGGGATTCCTGAGCAGTGACCCTAATTAGAGGGAAGTGTTCATTGACGGAAACCCCTAGACCATGCATATGGACAGTAAAGTCCTTCCTTAAGAGAGGAAGGTAGCCAGGAATCGAGAAGTCAGATGAAGGGGCTAAGGGGTTAAGATTAGTTTCACAAAGCGCGAGGATGTCAGGGGAAATTTCGTGGAGGAAAGATTCAACGTTTCAGAAGTTAGTACTTATACCACGGATATTTGTGAAGGAAATATTAAGTGGTTTCGGTGATATTGGTTTCACTGATTTAGCTTTGTTTCTTGAGATGCGATTGTTCATTTTTGTGTTGTTGGTAAGGAGAAACCACAAGTAAAGGTGTCAGACGGTCATTGACTGCGACATGTGCAGGAAGGTAGCTGGGGCAGACTGTCGCATAGTTTGGCCTCGGAGTTGCCCATCGGAAGCGCTTGCAGAGATGCCTTTCCATGCGTGTCATGGCACCGCAACTGATATTATGCAACTATTGATCAGAGCAGCCGCTCTCGACCCTATGCAAGAGTTAGGGCTTTCTCCTATGTGTATAAGTGTCATCAAACCACGACAGATTTGTTAGTCTCTGGAATTATACTTAACATGGACTCTATATGAATAATATAGCATAAACTGCGCTCAGATATTTGAGGATGCATTCTTAAGGCGTCGTAAATAGACGACAAGCAAAAGTAATGTTACACGATATCCGCCTGAACTTAATCATTCTTATTTTCTTGCAGTCCTATCAAAAGAACTAAAATGGCTATTTTCAGTTTGGCACAGGAAATGAAAAGACGTGTCATAATCGTAGCTCTAACCAGATTGACAGTGACACGGAGACCACCAGATTCTTTAACCCTCTAGGGCCATTCATATCATATTTGATACAGTATGAAAACAAGCCTTGAAAGAAATATTTTCCTGAAAAATTTTTTAAGAGAAATATTTTATAAATTTCAAATGAAAGCAGTACTGACTGCTCAGTCAATGAATACCAAATGTTTCCTTATAGGGAAATACCAAATGTTTCCTTATAGGGAAATACTGTATCAAATATGATACGAATGGCCCTAGAGGGTTAATATACCCAGATGAACCAACAACTGGCTCCACGCACACCGTACAGAAGTAGCAGCTATAATGCACATGAAGTTTATATTGACTATAATATCTCTGGTGTCGTGAAAAATGGGAGGTCAATATCATGCCACCCAACCTTTGCTAATCTTTAATTTTCTACCTCTACCCGATTTCGGTTTTCATTTCGATATGCCTGAAACAACCAGAATAATAGTGGCTTCTCTTCCCATCTTCAAAAGTGACCTCTACTTATATTCTGTTATTCAGTTGGCGACCTGTACAAGACTTCGATTTTTATTCTGTTATTCAAGTTTCGACTTTTATGACATCGACTTTCTTTTCGGTGTTAAAGTTTCGACTTGTAAAAGATATCGACTTATAATCGAATATGCATATTTGCTTACTCTCTGCTTTTCCAATTTTTCATATATTCAATTTTCTTTGATTCCTTTTTCTCTTCACTTGAAGAATTAGTCCTTTCTTATTAACTGCCAACTTATATAAAAAGGAATAGTTGCATTTTTGACGTTTAAAACTAAGATTCGTTTCTTTTTTTTTCTATTACTAGATGCTTTTACACAAACTGCATTGATCCTACAGTTTGGAAAATACCAAAAACAACTTTTGTGTATTTTTCACAGAACAAAATATTGTTAAATTATATGTTGACTGAACGTTCTGTAATTTACTGTCATGTGGTTAGTAAATCTAAGGAAATACACGAGAGAATATGTAATTGATATATTTCGCTTTATTTATTTGAATATTTGAGGAAGAAGGAAAGTTTGAATAAAAGGTAAATTCATTTTATTTCAAGCTGCCTAGATGTAATATGAGATGACGTTTGCTTATTTCAACTTGTCTGACCACGTCTAACAAAATACAAGATTAATGATTCAACGGACATAGGCAGAAAATGCGCTGCAAGCGTGCGTATTTCAAATTTCTTTGATTTTCGTTTTTATAAGTTTTAATAGCAAAACCTATGTGATCTTTTAATATACATACCAGTTTAGAATCTTCACTTTCAATCGACCACGTGAGTCACTGTTATGTTATTCCCAACTCGTACCTCAACCGAACCAATAAATTACAATATCTAGTGTTTTCAGTTGATTTTCACTATTTGAATGTTAACATCTTTGGTTTTATTGTTTCTTTCACTTCTTCCCTTCACCAGAATATTCTGTTAGCAATTTTCTTGTAGCAACTAAGTAGGTGAATGTCCGATGTTTTCACAGCAAATTCAATTTTGCTGTTGAATGTATGAAAAGAAACGTTTGTTTTGGCTTGTAATTAAGTTGTTAGTTGATATGAAGATATTATGTTAATGTTAAAATATGCCCTTTCCATTTCAGGAAACATTCAATATTCGTTGACCAAATTGTTAGCTTTACTGTTGGGTGAAATTTATACAGTATTTGTATTAAAACAATTTTCTGGAAATTAAATTACTCGTTCACTCTACGTTATTATTCTTTCTAAAATTTATGGAAGCTTCCTTAGAGTTCCTTTTCTTTCGCTTGTTTTGTTTTTAATAGTATATAAAGTGAGCAAATCATCATTAATCATTAATCATTCATTTCGCTTCGCTTTAAATGTAATATTCATTTTTAGTGTTGCCGCTGATGGAAGTTTTCAAGTGATGTTATTGTTGTTATTTTTCAAAGCTTTTTGTTGTTGTTGTTGTTTTTGTTTTGTTTGTTTGTTTGTTTGACTTTTTGTTTTTTTGTAGCGCCAGTCTCTGGGTTTTTATGTGGGATCTTTTTTAAAGTATAAATCGTTGTTTGAAGCCACTTTTAATTATTAATCCAAGTAAACGTGCGGAATACAATGAGACTATAATATTTTAGAAACAGATAAAACTACACTCGTTAGATTAAGAAGTTGTCTTTATAACGTTTACGCATAGTTATTATGTATTTGAAAATCGTATACTTTATTTCATTTTCAAGTAGTTAATTTATCATTCGGAAGGTCTAGTTCTTTTCATGCTTATTTTGAAAAAGAATTTTTTCTTTTTTTTTAGCCTCGATGTTTTGTTTTACTATTGTAATGATGTTAAGTCTATCGCCAATAGTGTCTTTATTATTAAATTTTCCGCTTAAGTGGTGGTAATGTCCGTTCTTAATTTCTTTTTTCCTTTACTTAAATCGTAATAAGCGAAGCCAATTCTGGTTCAACCCTCAAAGCCCGTAGTAATCTCTGTAAATGTGGGTGGATTGAACATGAAGCAAGTGTCAGCTTAAAATTAATGACTTGGAAGGACGTATAAGACATGATTTAGACGTGTTTAAGGGGCGAGTAAGCAAATGCTGTGACAATAAGTTTCGGGTTGTGCAAAAGTGGGCAAAGGGTTTTTAAACAAGTCAATGATTAACATACCCCCACGTTACAGCTTCTCTTGCTACCTAACACAGGATAATGGCGTCGGTGATGACAGTACCAATTCCATGATGCGGGTAGCATTTTCCCTGCCAGTTTAACAATGGTGACGACAAGAGGAGTACAATGCGTGAAGACAATGGTAGAAGGGAATTATCGTCAGTATTTACTTAATGGTCTGCTTTTTCCTTCTAAAAAGCCGCTATGTTATAGTGAACGCCAATAACCTCTGATAAACTATCAGAAAAAAGTATATTAAATAATCTTTAAGGGTTAATTAGGTGTGGATAGTATCAGCCTTATTAAAAATAATTTTTCATGCCCTTATCTTGAACGCATTTATAAATAATTCCGTGCAAACTGGGATATGAAGGTCGAGTAACAGTTAGCTGCTTATAAAATTGAATTTACCGAACCGAGTTCAAATTCCGTCCTTGTCCGATTACTCTAAATCCAAAACACCAGCGAAGACAGTGTAAAAATACACCATTTTCTTTTTGAAAAAATTATAAACTCACTCACTCACCGGAGCCCAGTAAACCCCTTGAGAAATTTGTGGCCACTGCTTCTTACTGTGGTTTCCATGGTAATAGTAGGTTTTTATGGGCTTGAGTTACTCGCCTCATACCCAAACGGATTTGATTTCGGAGTTGTTGATCTTATAGACTGGTTACAAACTACTGTTAAACAGCCCAGTTTATTTTACTATTTAACCCTTAGCTGAGAAAAAATGACTTCATAAATTTATCAAAGATGTATACGCGTATGTTTATGCAAAGTACTCGACAGGTATTCGAATGCAGCTTTCTGACTTCTAGATCAGGGCCGCTATTCATCACTCCACATTTTGCGCATTTTTCACTGATAAAATAGAACAAAAGCTTTTTCGTCACCTTCATCGCAAACAAACATAGTTTTTTAAGAATTGTAAATGGAGATTTCTAGGTAAGAGAAGGAGTAGAAGTGAAAGTAAGTCAGAAAGGAAAACGGAATTCACACTCGGAGACAAGATTTCCAGACTCATCTTCTAGTGTACTATTTTCGAATCCACTTGTTACCCCATTAATCTGAATTTCTACCGGGCGAAGTCTCCTTTATTTTATATGTCGTGCGTTTTCAAGGTATTAGCGATCATGACTCTCAGCAACTTCTTATAGTCCTAAGCACGTTTCAACTCTTTACCATAACTTTTTGTCCCAATTGTCATATGTTCACAAAAATGCACGCTCTTCTGAACTTGCAAAGGTTGGAATATTTTTGTGTTTTTATTCATTTCACCACCAATCGATTAAAATGCAATGGTTTATTGTGAGTGAAAGAAACTGAGAAAATATTGAGAAGAGAGTGGTTGGTATTAAAAGAACAGGATTCAAAAAGAATTCAATGATTCAAGAAGACAGAAGATGTCGATTAAATTTTTCAGAATCAGAGTTGATTGGAAAGCAAGAAGACAAAAGAGAGCTCAATAACTGAGAAATGCAAAATGATAGACTATTATCATAGAGCATAACCATTTCCAGTATAAAAGAATGAGACATAATTGCTAATCCATTCAGATCAGTATAGTGTCATACAGGCTTAGACGATCATGTCTAGAAAGTGATATGACTGCCTGAGCAGAAATTTTTTCCCGCAGTAGGTTAATATTACTTTCTCCGGTAGCCTGGTTTCCAAGGATATTTGCGTGTATGTAAATGCAAAGATTTTGAGTGGAATTCAAACTTGGCCCTCCGATTTCTCATTTTGAGCCGATATCCATTGCACTATAATGCACATCAAATCTAGTAATGCGCTTAAATGCGTAAAATTAAAATAGTAAAGATTTCAAAATAGCAAAAGTTTCATAGCAATTTTTAGTTAGAACAATTTCTATGAAAGTATTTGTAAAAAAAGTTACAGGGAATCTACGTTACAGTGGTCAGAAAGTGACTGGTATACTAGGTCAAAACCGATAATGTTGCAGATTCTTTAAAGTATGGTTTCTGCTTCGTCAGGTCCACCGCTGATATGATAAAGACTATCACTGAGTACATATACCTGGCTCTCCATAAGAACGGCTAAGCTCAAGCTAATGCCCTGGATATATCCAAAGCATTTGACAGTGTGTAAAAAGCTAGCCATCTGCGCAACTAGAGGGCTATGATATATCTGGACGCTTGTTTAACTTAATCAATTCTTCCTATCGAATCGCGTAATGAAGGTTTTGTTGAATGGGTATGATTCGGCATACTGTCATACGAACACGAGTATCCCTCAAAGCTATATCCTATGTCCTAGGCTTTTTCTGATTTTCATCAACCATCTTCCTGGTGTAATTAGATCCCAAGTAGGCATCTACACTGATGATACCTCTATTTACTTCCACCCCGTTAAGAAATCTACCGATGCTGACAAAACACGCCTTGCTGTTGCTCTTGAAAAGGACCTCTAGTCAATGGTCGACTTTGGTAAGAAATGGCTCCTAAATTTTAATGTTTCCAATACGAAGCTTCTATCCTTTAACCACCATAGATAATCTTTCCTACCTACCATCAGTATGGATCACACTAGTCTCCCTGAAAACAATACACAGCTCCTCCTCAGCCTCACTCTCTCAGTTGACCTTAAGTGGAAAGATTACATTGAATTAATAGTTAAATATACTGCTAGGCAGGTTGGGTCGCTGTGTCGAATCAGAAAAATTTCTCTCTTCTGATCCCAATCCGGAGGCGCTCTCTCTCTCTCTCTCTCTCTCTCTCTCTCTCTCTCTCTCTCTCTCTCTCTCTCTCTCTCTGACGAGATGTGGTTTTCCTCTGTCTTTCCTATATATAATTTCACGGATTCACTCCGACGAGCCCTCTGGACAAATTTACTTGAGATACCAACTAGCAAACTTTTTACAGTGAAAACAATCAAATGTAACTTCTACTCTTTCCGCATGTGGAACTCCCTTCAGTAATTTTGCTTCCTTGATAGCTACAATCTCCAAGAGTTTAAATGCAACGTGAAATGTTGTCCCTTATCTCTTTGACTCAAATACGTTCCTCGACAGCCCGAACGTCGTTCTCCCATTACACTTTACTCTCTCGCAGCTCTCTTCCCTCCCCCAGTGTGTTTGTCCTTCTCAACTAATGGCATGAGCATGGGAAACCTATTAGATCCAAGCTTTTCTAACTTTTACATGTCTCATACTGGAAAAAAAAGCGCTTAAAATAGCTGACAAACCACAATCTGCACAAGATGGGTTGACGAAATTTTTGCTTTGATAAAATATAAAGACGAAATTATAAATATAAAATCAAGCTTTGAAAAATTACAAAGCTAAAATTTAAATACAAACTCATGGTTAATAACAAAATTGCATTTCTTGATGCTGACATAGAACTAAAATCCAAAGTATATGCCATCTATCCGTATAAAAAAAAACACACACCAGTACAAACACCTGTCTTCTAAACTATGACAGGCAATGCCCCAAAAGATATAGTATAGTAGTTATTAAAAACTTCTTTAAATTGAGCGCATCAAAATTCCTCTTTTTTAAAAATATTTTTGAGTGAAACAAGCATTAATTAACAATGATTTTCGCAACTGCATCATTGGCAAACAAATAAAATAATACTTTCAATAAATTACACAATACCAGTTATAAAAATATAACACAACAAAATGTCATCATATTGTACAGCAAGTAATTGAACATTAATCATAAGCAGGACGAACTGACCATACGAAGAATACATAAACACAATATTTCTGCCGTAATTCCAGAAAAATAGGTAAAAATTATAATATATTACAGAAAATAGAAAACGTCAAGCCTTGTTGCAAATAATCGAAATAACCCCATTAAATTTCATCTAATGATATATAAGTATCAGTTTCACAGCTCAGTACAAGATTTTGTTTCTTGTCACAATTCAATTACCTATACTGGACATACGACCATCCTACGTGTTACTTATCAGATCAAAGTGCTAAAAAAAAATCTATCAACACACAATTTAGAAGATGACTTAACGAAAATTTAGGTTGAAAACTCTATTATTCTAAATAAATCATATTACCGGAAATATCTCCCTATTAAAAAGTTCTGTGTCTCCCACTATCAACTTCACCTTATTTAACAGTGGAAAAGGAGTGTTGAAAGTTTTTTTAATAAAAAGATGCTAACGCAATGAAAGTCATAGAAAAATTGTACATTTTTCTGTTTTATAAACAGAAAAATGTACGGGTGCTGGAAAAACTAAATGAAAATGAGGATTAAATCTTCTTTGACTGTCATATTTGATGAAAGATGTTTAAAAGAAAGCTTACAACCCAAATATATATATATATATATATATATATATATAGAGAGAGAGAGAGAGAGAGAGAGAGAGAGAAAGAGAGAGAGAGATATAATTAGAGATAGAGAGATTAGCTGAAAAAGTTTATCATGATGGAAAAGTCCACAAACTTTATTAAACCAAGTTTTAACCTCAAAATATTTATGTTATCATTGAAAGGAAAGACTGAATTCTTTTTGGCACGTTCAAACTTTTTGTTAAAAGTCTTGTTTTCTATGCTTAAGTGTAGACAACAAGGATTAGAATTGGAAATTTAGCGCCCTTTTCCGGTAAATAAAAACACTGATTTAGAAATTCTTGCAAACATCAAATAATTGGTGGATTTTAATGACACTTTCAGGACTTATTCACAAATTAATTAGATTATTTTACAAATATATCTTTTAAACAATCATGGTAGAATTTAATTAATCAAATTTCTGAAAATTAAATTGTGTCCCGCTTAATATTTATAAAAAAGTAAAAAACAGGTCTCCTTGGAGAATGTGAATCATTATCTTTTTTTAAACAGCAATTCATTTACCGAAAATCTGCTCTGAATTTTAAAATAAAAATGCAATCACAGTAAGACATTTTTAAATAAAGCAAAGCTTTTTATTTATTAATAATATATATTATGCTTACTATTGTCTTAGAAGTTTTTTTCGGTGAATAATAAATTTTTAATAGATTTTTTTAAAAATTTTTATGTACTTTTAATTAGAATGACTTAGTTTTAAATCTTTTAAATTTCTGTATTAATTTATACGAGTAAGGTGATATACTTATTTTTTTTATAATTGTGTGTCCCGAGCAAGGCATTTTACTGCCACTATTGTGCAGGGGGTTACATAGGAGAAATGTTATGAGAAAGAGTGACAGGTTACAAGGGAAGAGAGTATGAGAAGGAAGAGAATACTGATGAGAGTGGAGTGGACGGAGAAAAAAGCATGCGAGAGAGGATGTAAGTTAGTGAGACAGGAGATGACTATTGACTTTACATTTAAATTCTTGGAGATTATAGCTGTTGGAAAAGCAAATATGCGGAAGGGAATTCCACAGGCGGGATGTGCGAGAAAACAAGATGTGGAGTAGAATTTGCGTTTACAATTTATCGGTTTCACATTAAAAGGCTGGGACCTAGTTGCTAAACTTGTGGCTCGAGGAAATTCATACATAGGGGTTACCAGTGAGCTAAGTTCATCGGAGCAGAAGCCGTGAAAGTATTTATAGAAGAGTCACCGGGAAGCCACACTGCGTCGGTGAGAAAGCGACTGTATCCTAGCTGCCAAGTCGGGATCGATCACATTACAGATTCTCCGTTGGATTTGGTCTAGGACACCAAGGTGGCTATCAGGAGCACCCGACCAGATATGGCAGCAATATTCAATGCACGGGCGGATGGTAGATTTATATATGTGCAGGATTGTTTTGGGCGGGAAAAACTCCCTGGCCTACACAGAGAACCGACTTTCTTAGCAGCGGATTTAGCTATGGATTCTATATAGTTATTCCAGTTGAGGTCTGATGTGAGAGTTAATCCAAGGAGGCGCATGGTTTTACTTTAAGGGAGAGAAGCCTGATCCATGTTAATGGGCGGGAGGAACGATTGTTTGTGATGGTTAATATATAGCAGCTTTGTTTTGGAAGCATTAACATTTACGAGCCATTTCTTACCCCAGTCCACCACGGATTGGAGGTCCTTTTCAAGCTCGGCAGCGAGGTTTGCTTTATTAGGAGATTTTTGATCGAAACGAGAGTAAACCGTAGTGTCGTCAACGTATATACCCACTTGGGATCTTATTACATCAGGGAAATCGTTAATATAGATAAGGAAAAAGTGTAGGACCTAGAATAGAGCCTTGAGGGACACCCGCATTTGCGTAATAGTATTGAGAGTCTTGTCCATTCAATACTAGTTTCATTGTACAATTTGAAAGGAATGACTGGATTAGATCAAACAATTGTCCAGTTATACCATAGCCCTGCAGCTTATATAGAAGGCTAGCATGCCAGACTCTGTCAAACGCTTTGGAGGTGTCAAGGGCAACAGTTCGGGCTTCATCGTTTTTGTCGAGGGCCTAGTGTATATAACTTGTGATGGTGGTGAGCATATGTAAAATCTATATTTACTAACCATAAATGAAAAAGCTTGGCACAAATCATCCCACGCCAATATTTTAAAAATAATTTTAAATATTTTAGCATGTATAAATGTGCGGAGTTTCAATTATACAGTTGACCATATACAACATTATAAAAAATAAGTGATACCTATAGTAAATATACAGCAAAAATATTTAAAATTCAATAAAACATTACATTTCAGAAAATATTTTCTTAAATTTTCAAGATTTCTGTGTACTTAAGAATTATATATAAAAGGCGCTCTTGTGAATTCAATTACTTTTTAATGTCTAAACCCACCATTAGGTAAATATAAAGCTGTCAAGCCGGTGAGCACTTTAAATGAACAGCTACTGTCTGAATAAAAAAGGCGTTTTTTTTTTTCAATATTTTAAACTTAAATTAAATAATACTTGTTTCAAATTATGCATTAAATCAGCTGATATTTCTAAAATAATGGTTCAAAAAAGTATATTTTATTTTTGGACGATTTTTATAATAAAATCGTAACATTACGATCACAGACTACTAAATTAGCGCTAATCAACTATTATAGCAAAATAAAAACAAAAAAAACAAAAGAAAAAAATCAATTTAAATTAACATTCTAAATATAGTAAAGTATTTTACTTACTGCAAATATTAAATTTAATTTATTAAATTGAATTCAGAAATAAAATAAGAACTTTAAAAATAAGGATATTTTTCTTTAGCAAAGAATTTCTTTCTCAAAGAAAGACCATTCAATGTAGAGCGTCACTGAATTATTGAATCAGCGTAAAATGAGAAGGCACGAATTTTATTTTATGAGATTATGTAGACGAGATAACGCTTAATTTGAATAGGTTAAGATTGTAATGACTGCGAAAATATCCTCTCGAGAGTATGATACACAAAGTAATACGTTTTGAGAAGAAACTCTCTGTGTCAGTCAGTTAAGTGTCATATGTGATACACGCTCTCGAAAGGGACATGACTGACTGGGCAGAAGATTATCTTGCATTGGGTTGCCATTGCTTTCTGCGGTAGATTGGTTGCCAGCCAAGGATATAGAACCCAGTCTATCCAATTATTTAACTCATAACTGGAGGAAAGAAACGGATTAAAACCATTCTCAAGGGTATCTGTGCGTAAGTGAATGCAAGGAATTCACCTGAAATTCGAACTCGGTTCCTTAATTTATTATTCATATTCGATATCCGCTGCACCACAAAGCACATCCCTGTTTATAACTTCTTTTTACTAATAGAATAATATGAAGGGAACTGAAATAATTTCTTCCAGTTTACACAGCCCAGATGCTCTTACCTGCGAAGGTCTAATCTTCTGAAGTTAAAGAAATATAACTCGACATAACGTTTGACATGAAAATAATGATGGAGTAACGAGAAGGTTTGTCTATTGAAAAAGGGTTGTAACGTGCAAAAATGATTAATCTTGCAAACGGTTGTGTTGATGCCTTTTATCTCAAGATTGGCCAGTGATGACAAGGCAATTCCAGCTCAATTATGGCAGTAATACTTCACTTTTTTCTTATCTTAGTTTTGTAAAGCAGAAGGAGCTACATACTTACAGAAGCAGTACAGGAAACCGACTATTTTTTCGCTATCTTTAGCGATTGATCCTATATGAGTTCCACTTGACATCTAGGGTAGGTCTGAGTCTGAACAGGCGTTCAAGACAAAGTGCCACTTTGAGAGAACAAAACTTAATCATGATAGGCGAAAGATCAGTGTTTGTTCAGTGGTAGTGGCAAGTTACCATTTTATTTTTTAAAGAATTGAATGTTAAAACCAATCCTTTCTTCATCGTGTCGTTAGAGCTATGTGAGAAAAGAGATCAGCGGCCAAGTTTTGGTCATCTCAATTTTTAGGAGTTTCACTGTTGTATTATCTGCATAAATATTCATTAAAGATCTAAATATATTCTAAGTCAGATAGTTATCAGGCAGAAAGTGGGTAAAATTGAGAAAAAAGCATCAGAAACTACCGGCATTGAATCCAATGGCTACAGATAAATGAAGGACAACTTGCTAAGAAAAGATGTGATATTTGTCTATATTTCTGAGAAGAGGAAGCATTTACTCTATTTACATTATTCAAATTATTGTCCTCATCTTTGTTGCCATTTGTATGACGTTCAGACGTTGTACGCTCCAGCCTTCTTCAAGTGAGAGGAATATGGAGGGAGAAAAATGATCAATGCCCCCTATGGGATGAAGTTGAAATAATAGATAAAGAACACCACTGGAAACTATGTAAACTTAATGAATCAGCACATGTGCTAATCTGCAAAAATCTCCTAAGCCAACCAAACATATAGATGAATACAATATGGGAACTAATAATATGGAGTGCCAGAGAAAATCATTAGTGTTAAAACTGCAATATGAGCTCTGGCAAAAATAAAAAATTATAAAAACTAGCGAAAATCATTAACATCAAAAATTGTAATAAAAATGGTTACTGAACATTAGGTATATAAGTCTCAGAAATTCAGTTGTTCTTGTTCTTAAGGACACATGGCCCAGTGAATATAGGCGTTGGTTTGTTCCAGTGACCCAAAGAGTTGTGAGCTCAATACCAAGTTACAGCAGTGATGAGCAAGTAACATAGAGGGTTAGAGAGAGAGAGAGAGAGAGAGAGAGAGAGAGAGAGAGAGAGAGAGAGAGAGAGAGAGAGAGAGAGAGAGAAAAAGAGATAATTCATGAATACCAAAAACTATTCACGCAAGGAATGAAAATGTCATGCTCCGGTGATCGTAATACAGGGTTCGGTTCCAAATTCCTAGCACCTGAAGAAACGTTGTACAAATGACAACAAAAATGAGGATAATATTCCGAATAGTGTAAATAATGTAAATAGTGTAAAAGACTACAAATATAATTGAAAAAGCCTTTCAATTATATCTTACCATTATATAAATATACATTATATATAAAGGTATTTGATATATCTAAGCCTATCGTCCTAGTAATGAATGTATTGTCTATTGTCTTACTGTTTTTTTTTTGTTTTTTTTATCGTTTAACCCCAAGCAAAGAGGTACCGACATTGATGCCCAGGGGGCTACATAAAAGAAGAGTAAAAGTTTAAGGAGGAAGAGAGCTAAGAGAAAAACAAGCCAGTTACAGTTACAGAGCAAGAGAACGGTGGAAATACAGGTGCGATGAGAGTTGCGAAGATAGAGTGAGAAAGAAAAAAATACATAATGATGTGGAAAGTACTAGGGAAGGATTGGAGTCAAGTGGATAAGAGATGGTAATTGACTATGCATTTGTATTCCTGGAGATTGTAGCCGTCAAGGAAACAAATTTACGGAAGGGAGTTCGACAGATAGAACGGGTGAGAAAAGAAGCTGATGCAGTAGAAGTGACGGCTGCGTTTGGTAGATTCAACTGTAAAAGGGTGGAACCTTGTTGCCAGTCTGGTTGCTGGAGTAAATTATTGCGGAGAAGTCGTCAGTGAGCTAATTTCTTCGGAGTAGAAGGCATGAAAATATTTGTAGAAGAGTCAGAAGGAAGTCACATCCCGTCGGTGGGAAAGTGGCTGGAGTCAAGCTGCCAGATCTGGACTGATCACATTACTGATTCTCCTTTGGAGTCTGTCGAGAAATAAAAAGGGAGTCCGACCAGATATGACAACAGTATTCTATGCACGGTCAGATAGTTCATTTTTATATGCAGTAGATGGACACGGGCTGAAAAAAGCATCCTGGCCTGACACAGTGGCCCAACCTTCCTAGCAGTGGATTCAGCTATTGATTCAATGTAATGGTTCCACTTGAGGTCAGAAGAGAGTGTGAGGCCGGGGAGGCGCATTGTGTTGCTTTCAGGGAAACTCGCTTGGTCCATACTTATGAGGGACGGGAGGGACTGCCTATGGTGAATGACAATTTACAGCTTCGCTTTAGAAGCATTGAAATTTACAAGCCATTTCTTACCCCAGTCTACCACTGAGTGGGGGTCCTTCTCAAGATCAGCAGCGAAGTTATGTTTGTCCGCTAGATTTCTTACTGATGCGGGAGTAAATGATGGCGTCATCCATCTAGATGCCTACTTGGGATTTGATCACGTCAGGTCGAAGATAGAGCCCTGGGGGACACTAGCATTTCTGTGGTAGGATGTGGAGGCCTGCCCGTTCAAGACAACCTTCATTATGCGGTTTGAGAGGAAAGATTGGATCAAACCAAGCAATCGTCCAGTGATACCACCAGCCCGTAGATTACGCAGAAGGCCAGCGTGCTGCACCTTATCAAATACATTGGAGATATCCTTGGCAACAGCTCGTGCTTCGCCGGACTTATCGATGGCCTGGTATATGTACTCAGTAATAGTCATCTGCATATCGGCAAAGCGGAAGCCGTACTGTCTATCTGAGAATAGTATATGGGAGGTGAGATATTTAACTGTTTCAGCACTGATGATAGCCTCGAACACCATGCCAAAAATAGGTAGGAGGCTGATCGGCCAATTATCGGATGGTCCAATGGTTCCCCTGAGTTCTTAAATATATGAACCATAGAAGAGGACTTCCAGCAGGCAGAAAAACAGGAATCAGAGAGGCAGTAATTATAGAGTTTAGAGAAGACAGAGGTGAGTTCGGAGGTACATTTCTTCAAGACAGTGACATTATGACAGTATGACGTCAGTAGGGAAGATAATAGAGCGAAATCCATACTGGTTATCGCTCAGGAGATTGTTCCTGTAGAGATGATCAGCTATATATATATATTGCTATACATGCTCTACTAATTATTCCATAGATGAAAGGAGTCAAATGTGTGTGTGTGTGTGTGTGTGTGTGTGTGTGTGTGTGTGTGTGCTTATGTGTATTCGTGCATGTATGTGTGTGCGCGCATGTATGTGTGCATGTGCGTATTGTGGAGAGAGAAAGAGAGAGAGAGAGAGAGAGAGAGAGAGAGAGAGAGCGAGCGATAGAGAGATGGGGGATAGTATGTCCTTGCTCGCGAAGGTGAATTTTAAGACACTTGTGACTGATGTCTTATTATCGAATTCTGAATTTTTTTTCATAAGTGAGTCAACATTCATAGATTTTAAACTTGACTCTAAAAGAATCCACGCAAGAAACTATTCTCTTTTTATCGTAGTGGTGTTGATCAGTTAAGTGCCATACGTTATACACGCTTGGGCGATCATGTCACTATTGAGACATGACTGACTGGGCAGAATATTATCCCGCAGTAGGTTGCCATTACTTTCTACGAAGGAAGGTGTTGATAGTGGAGTCTTATCCCTCTGCAGGGTATGTAATCGCTTTATCCCAAGCCCACGACAGTTCAAATTCTTGAGTGTGTGTTTTTAAAAAAAGTGTATTTCTCTATCTGCGCAATAGTTCATTTTGGAATACCTAGATTCTCGGTAGCTCAACGCATTTGTTATCGCACATAAAATCTTCCACTTGACTATGCGTAATAAGCGCATAATACGTTTTGATGTATTTAGAATTCTCATCAGCTGTAAATGATATCCGAAAAGTTATCAAACTACTTTTAAATATGTTTTTGCCTTGTTACTCTATGCGCAGATAAATAGTTGACAAAAAGTTTGTCAATGAATTATGTTTTTTAGATTACATAAGTGATACTATAGAAAGAGACCAACAACTTAGCCCAATGGTGTATTTTCGGCAAACATGCGATGTAACCGAGTTATGTCACTTTCTTTAATCTTTTCTCTTTTACGCCTTTTCTGCAAGCTTAGCAATGGTCATGACTGTCTCGTAAAGACACAAAGCTTCTACATTCAATATTCATCTAGATGGAAACGTTCTTTCGCACTCAGAACAATGTACACAAGTTTTGGTAATAAAAAAGGGTGGAAGTCATGTAGCGGAAGTCGTGAAACGGAAGTCGTGCGCGGAATGTATCAGCTCGCGCTTATCGGCTGACAAGCGATCATTTCGCAGAAGAATGATGTTTCGAAATGAATGATCGTAAATGCAAAAGCAGCTTCTTCATAATTGCTGCTTTACAGAATAAGACACGATAATCGTAAAAATGAAAGAAAAAAAACTAAAAGCGAAAAGAGAAAATAAATAAAATAAACAAAGTTAAATCTCTTTATCCAATCGCCAAGTGACCTATATGGCTATGAAGATAGTGGTGTGTCGTATAATGCAAGCAGATTGTGTAAAAGTTGTAGTTGAAGAGTTTGGCACTTTTCTCTAATTTTTTGTCAATGCAAAAGTGTCTGCACTAAAAAAAGACAATGAAAAATAATGCTGAATAGTTAAAAACGACCTTGCCAATTGTCAACGATCTTGAATCAACCAGTTATATATATATATATATATAAACTTGTATGTATTTTTAATTTATTTGTTTAAATACATATATGTGTGTGTGAGAACGCAGTGTGTGTCTAATTGAATGACAAAATAGAAAACTGTTTTCGTTCGTCGAATATATATATATATATATATATATATATATATATATAAAGAACGTAATTGAATGACAAAATATAAAAATTATTTCTCCCCTCGAAAAGAATTTTTTAGACTAATAATGGCATTAGTAAAGGAGCCATATATATTGAGTTGGGAGAGAAATACAATAAATCACAGCTAAAATTTTATACCAAGAAACGTTAAAAGTACAGACAGGCATATATTTAAATATATCAGACAGTAAACATTAAAGAGTTTCAAATTAAAGTTAAGTAACTCTATGTCTTCATCGTTCTTTTTAAAATTGTCACCGTTAAATTTATATTTCTTCCCTAAACTAGGAATGAGAATGATATATATATATATATATATATATATATATATATATATATATATATATAACATGAATATGGTATAATATCACTACAAAATATCTACATCACTAAATTAGATCTGTCACCAGTTGGATTAAAAATTGTTCGATATATTTACATTGGAAAACTTTTGAATACTTTTCATTTGAAAATGAGTTATTTCCGCAACCTAGGTTTCAACTTTTCGGTAACTTCAGGTGATTTCGAATAACTGATTTTTATGGTATTAAAACGTACAAACAGAGATTTTTTTATGAACTCACGACTAGAATTTTTAAACACTCGAAAATTTTCAAAATTAAGAAAGAGTTATTCAAGGATCTTAAACAATTTCATCCATGTTTGTATGATCCTAGTATGTATTTATAGATGTGATTATAGCTGGATATTTATTATTTTGTAATTATTTTTGTTCTGAGAACAACATAATAGCTAACTTTTTCTCAAGGCAAAATCTGCATACATCGCCATTTTTATTTTTATTTTATTCCAAGTTACGTCAAGGTTTTTTTTATTTTTCAATTTTAATTTCCATACGTGAATAGCCAGTTTGTATATATATATATATATATATATATATATATATATATATATATATATATATAAGAATGGTGTTCACGCTATTTACAATCACGCACAGCACGTGAGAGCTTAGAATGAACGCTTGTTTTTCAAAAGCAAAACAAAACAAATTACAACTTTTCGCTCATAACATGAGAAAAAAATACCAGAGATATAAACACCCTTGAACATGACTATACAAGTGGCCGGAAATGATTCAGACATTAAAAATTATGGACAACTATTATATTCGTCATTTCTAAGAAAAAGGACAAATGTTAGGATGTAAAAATCTTAATAAAAATTAATCAAATCTTCTTTATTTGACTGTATTCAATGAAAGATGTTTGAAAGAAAACTTGCTGTACAAGTATACATTATATATATATATTTATCTTTAATGCATACATTATATATATATATATATATATATATATATATATATATATATATATATATAAGTTTTTTAATATATAAGTTTTTTATATATAAGTTTTTTTTTAAATTTCTCTCTCTATACATATCCGACTAAAAGCGAATTAGGTTTAATTTCTAGAGAAATTTAAAAAAACTTAATTGAGAAATTACAATCTACTTTGCACCAAAACCTCTGGGAAAACTCTACTGACACCATCAATTGGTATAATTACAAAAAAATAAATCCAAATCCACCTTTCTTAAATTTGATAATGTATATTTCCACTCTTCAATATCTCAGGACCTTCTTGAAAGTTATATTCATTTTGTAAGAAATTATTTTGAAATCTCCGATAGGTATGGTAAGATTATTTTAGCTGCTAAGAAATCGATCATTACCTTTGAACATTCTACATAGAAGAAAGGGCCAAATGATAAGTTTGATGTTCTTATTGGAGCTTATGATTCATCCCAGGTGACGGAGCTGGTAGGAATCTATATTTTAGACATATTAAGTAGATTTTTAGACCACAAACAGATAGGTTTATATAGGGATGATGGGTTAATATTTATCCCTAATTCCAATAGACCCTTTACGAATAGAATTCATAAAAAGATCATTAGAGCCCTAAATTTTCTCGGTTTTAAAGATGAAGTTTCTTCTAATCTTAAAATTGTAAACTACTTAGATATTACCCTTAACCTAAATGATGGGTCCCATCAGACTTTTCTCAAAGAAAATAGTTTACTCATTTGCATTAATATCTCATCTAATCCCCAAAAAACTATTTTAAAACAGATACCCAATATCGTAAATAATAGGATTAACCGTTTATCATCGAACGTCAAAATTTTCAATGAAAATAAAGTAATTTACAACAGGGCCCTTCTAAAAAGCGGATACAAAAATAAATTAACGTATATAAAACCAACTATTGAACCCTACATATTGCAAATTAAACAATATTAATATAGAAAAATTTCTTCTCAGGTTAATAGATAAACATTTCAGTCACAACAATCCCCTACGGAAAATCTTTAATAGGAACACATTAAAAATTAGATATTCCTGTTCCCCAAATATGGATGACATCATTAATTCTCACAATAAGCAGATTCTAAAGGATTTATATAATACCGATTCTAGGTTTGGAATTTCTAATAAATGCAACTGTAGCTCCGTAAGTATCTGCCCGGTGGAAGGCAAGTGTAAATCCACCCAGGTAATATACGAAGCTCGCATCTCACCATCCAACAACTGAAAAAATTGCCGGACCTATATTGGTATATCCGCGGAGGTCTTTAAGCAACGTTATTACAATCATAGGTATTCCTTTTCCAACCTAAATCAGAAATACCAAACAGCCCTGTCACGAATATTTTGGAAAATGAAGGAAGAAGGGCAAAACCCTATAGTTAGTTGGAAACTGATAGGCTCAGCTTGTATCCCTAGGAATTTTCACGATAGTTGCAATCTATGTTAACAGAAAAAAATACAAATATTAAAATACCCTAACCAGCACCTACACTTGAATTTTAAAAAAAGAATTCATTAGCAAATGCCGCCATAAGGTGAAATTTGTGAACGTTTATACTTAGAATTAAATTTTAAATTTAGTCGAAGAAAATAAATTAATTTTATTGATTAATTAATTAATTAATTTAATTTAATTTTTAACTAGTAAATTTGAACCCCACTACCAATGACTGATCCCAACCTTATAGATTCCTTCTTCCTTTTCCCCCTTTTAGTATCTACCATTTAACGAGTAAGAATACTTAGACTAAATCTACCCCCATTTTTTCCTGCACCTTTATATTTTTCCTGCACCTTTATATATATATATTTTTAGATGTTTTTTGTTTTTATGAAATTTTTTTTTACCAGGAACGTTACAATAATTACTATAAATATAATAAAAAATAATAAACTATAATAACATTTTTCGTTCCTATCATACTAAACCGCCTTTAATTAGTTTCTTAAAGTCTTCAAATAATAATTTAACTCATAGTTACAAATATCCTTTAGCTTTTTAAGTAATTTATGTTCAGTATTGTGTATGTGCGTATATATAAGTGTATGTATGTAGGCTTTTGTACGCGTGTAGTTCGGTGTGTGTGTGTGTGTTTTGTATACATATATATATATGTATATGTATATATATATATGTGTGTATA
This sequence comes from Ascarosepion bandense, assembly GCA_037127315.1. NCBI lineage: Eukaryota > Metazoa > Mollusca > Cephalopoda > Sepiida > Sepiidae > Ascarosepion > Ascarosepion bandense. The sequence continues at coordinate 755,302 of JBBBDQ010000609.1, read as the reverse complement.
TATATATATATGTGTGTGTGTGTGTGTGTGTGTGTGTGTGTGTGTGTGTGTACACTTGTTGAATTGATATACTCCTTAAGTTAATTTTTTTTATTTTTTTGTTATGTTTTATTTCTTGTTTTATTATTTTTTATTAATTTTCTATTAATTTTTTAATTTTTTTAATTTAAATTTGTTTTATATTTAAATTTAAATTTGTATGTCAAGTTTTCCTAAAAAAATATTTTCTATAACATTCATCCCATTTATTTAAACCAAAAACCGCTATGATTTATTTTTCAACACGATTGTCAACACTTTCTATGGAAATAGATTTTTTTCTTTTTTTCCTTTTCTTTTCTTTCCTTTCTTTTCTTAGCTTATTTCCCTATCAACCACCTCTTCCCCACTTTTTACTTTCTCCCTTTACTTCCTTCCTTTTTATTTTTATTCTTTCCCCTAACATTTCAACTTTTAACTCTCGACCCAGTTAAGGAGTAGGGGTTTTCAAATAATCTAAAAATAAAAATACATAGATTTTTGTTTCCTTTCTTATTAATCCCACCCCTTTAATTTTCCGTGATGGAATTTTTTTTAAACTTCCGCGGGTAAAATATCTTAGTTCATATTGTCATTTGGCTTTTTGTATTAAAAAGATTCGTTGCCGATGATACGAGGAATTTCTCGTAGAAATTTGTCGTAGAAATAGCCAGACAACGAATTTGAACATCGGAATTTGTTTTATTTTATTATATATATATATATATATATATATATATGTGTGTGTGTGTGTGTGTGTGTGTGTGTGTGTGTGTGTGTGTGTGTGTGTGTTAGTAAAGAGATATATTAATATATATTAGGATTAAAAAGCATGAGCCTGCTAAAATACTCAATGAAAATTTTTCGTCTGCTGATACCATTCGAAATACATACGGGTCTTTCATTGCGGTTCATTTGATAAATAGTCCAAGTTGTGCTGCGGATTTTAGTGTGAACTGGTTTTCTATTTTGGCCAGAGTACACTCGTTGTTCCATCCGAAGGTGTTGGAGACGCTATTTATCAGGTCCAAGCGACCCTCTCTTTGTAAACAAAGGCCGTGTTTCCTTGGGCTTGCACTACTGGGTCTCTAGTATATTTAGATGTAATAACTTCCATTTTTCTCTTTTCGTTCATTCATGTAATCCATGACAGATTTTCTTTTCATAATTTTTTCCCAGTTTACAGTTCTGACTGAAACTAGTTGACTGGTGTTTTTATTTAAAAATGTATCATAAACAATTTCTTGTCTTCAACCAACGCCATAGTATATACACACACACACACACACACATATATATCAGCAAAATATCAGGAGAAGATTGGTAAATAATCCCAAAGAATCGTAGTAATATCGCTTAAATATTAAAATTGTTCTAACAGAAAGTTAGATGTAAATTTAATTTGCAAAGAAAATATTCATTTATTTTATCTGTACATTCAGTTTACATTTAGGAGGATAGCTATTTAAACCTATTTTCATTTTCAACCCCAGTCGACCTTAAATGAAGAAAATTCTTGTCATGGAAGCAAAGATTGGTCAAGGAAGGTGTGAGGAATGTTGGTCAGGAAAAGGTTAAGAAGAGGAGAAAATAGTTGTAATCTTCCTTTGGGAGAGGAATGCAGGTAATTTGCTGATGAAGTTCGGGATAGTGAGGAAGAATAATTCTTCAGGTTCTCTAAATTTAAATTGTAATTTTTGCAAACGGCAAAACATATAAATAAATGGAAGGAAGGGAATAATTAAGGGAGTTTAAATCTACACCGGTGACAACACTTGTAATTCATTAAGCTGACATATATATAAGTCACATTATAGATAGATAGATAGATAGATAGATAGATAGATAGATAGATAGATAGATATAATTATATAGTCATGTATCAATTGTACATTGCGACATGGAAATTTCTATGTTTCGAAATAGGTTCTCATCATCAGGCAATGTTGATGTAGTTGTGCAGATGATTTACATTTAAATGACAAAATGTTTTGGTTTGCTGTGAATGTATGTGGGTGGTTAGTCCATCCCTTGGGCAAAGGGTAGCCAGCCATTATATATATATATATATATATATATATATATATATATATATATATATACGAGTATGCATTTATATATAAATATAATATTAATAGTGTCTAAAAAGTTGTAGGGAATTCTAAAGAGTTCAACTTGTTATTACAAAAAGGTTTTAATTCATGAATTAGTCGTAAAAATAAGGAAATTAGAAATAGAACGTTTGGAAGATACTAGAATGATCGAGAAAATTCTAGTAGTTTCGATAGAATTCGAAAGGTTCTAGAAATATGCAAGTTAGGTGTTAGCCCCTATAAAATAGGTTTGGGGCAGAAAGCAGTTACTTGTTAACAGAATGTGTTGATATTATCAACTTCAGCTTTGATTACAGAATTTATATCCAGCCGAAAAAAATCACATAGAAAAATCGTCAACCGACTAAAATCTGAAAGAGTTGTTAAAATGATTTTCTGACATTATCAGCCCCGGCATTGGTTCAAGGATTTATATCAAGCCGAAGGAATCTTTAAGTAAAGTCGCCGACCAACTAAAATTTGAAAAAGTTGTTAAAAGGATTTGCTGACACTGTCATCTCCGGCTTTGATTCAAGGATTTATATCCAGCCGAAAGATTCTCTAAGAAGTTGCCGACCAACTAAAATATGAAAGAGAACCTCATGGAACTATATGGGTAAATACATATTTTTGACTTTTTTATTTTTGTCTCTTTCATATTTTTGACTCAAACTAATAATTATTCTTTCTCATTTAAGGAATTCCAAAACGTATAGCACTTAACTTCTTTGCCATCTTAACTGGGTAAAGATATTTGACACCTTACCTTCTTCTTCTCTTCTCGTAACACTCGCCAGTATTAAACTATGTTTCTTGTTTTGAATGCAACAAAAATTGTATATTTGTAAATATTTTATTTGGTGTATTTTGTAAATTAAATATTTGTCTGTAATTTATCTCTGAGTTTTAGTCAAGCATGTTTTCTTCTGTTACACGTAACAAAATATATATCTTCTTAAGGGGTTTCTATTGATGTTCGAAATTTAACAAATATAGTTGATGTATCTCGGAATTAAAGGTTTCGAAATCTAACAACAGCCGATAAAATTTCCAACTCTATTTTTTATTGATGATGTTGCAGTTTTTATCTTTTTTAAATTTATTGATATGTGGTTTGTTTAGTGTCTTAGTTATTTACGAATCATGAACACTCGTCAGTTATCAAAGTTACCCAATAAAAATCCAGTTTTTCGATTGCTAATTGTAAAAGTAGTTAAAAGTTTTGCGCGACCCCATCTTTTTGCTACTTCATACGACTCTGACCTCGATTAAGCCGAGCTGATTAAATATTACCTCGATCGAAGTGATCATTTATTGGTTTGCCTTTGCAATTCTTTGAAGTTGTTTTTTATCAGCTAGTTTCTCGATAAAATAAGAAAAATTATCTGTAAAGTTATCGGTTCAAAACTGGTATCTCAACTTCAGTCAATTTCACACCGCCGTGATGTGGCTACCCTTTGCCTGTTTTAGAAGCATTTTCATAGTCAGTCAGTTAAGTGCCATACGTGATACACGCTTGGGCGATCATGTCTCGAAAGAGACATGACTGACTGGGCAGAAGATTATCCCGCAGTAAGTTGCCATAGCCAAGGCTATAGAACCCAGTCTGTCCTGTTATTTAACCCATAACTGGAAGGAAGAGACGGATTAATACCTTTCCCAAGGGTATTTTCGCGTAAGTGAATGCAATGAATTCGGCTGGAATTCGAACTCGGCTCCCCGATTTCTCGTTCCGAGCCGATATCCTATGCACCACAATGCACATCCTACACACTAGTTGTACTGTACTAATAATCTATCATCTTTGGTACCTCGACGGTGTGGATTTAAGCATTTTACTAAATTGGTTTCTAATTACATCGTTTTACTTTTGAAATCAGACAGTCAGTTAAGAACCATACGTGATACACGTTTTGGTGACCATGTTTCGAAGCGACATGACTGTCTTGGCAGAATATTTTTCATGAGTAGGTTGCCATTACTTTCTGCGGCAGATTAGTTGCCAACCAAGGCTATACAGATTGATGTTTAGACCTTATATTGTTTTACTTTATTGCCTTCTGTATGTCAGAAATATAAAAAGTGACTCAAGTATGCTCCATTTTTAGTTTGTATGTGTTATATTTCACAATAAATATATTCCCACAAGATGTCACAAATTAATACTTTGCTTGAACATTGTCTTTCTTTTTCTGTTAGACGTTTCTGCAAGATCAGCTTCTCCTTAAATCCACAATAGTGATAAATACAAAGCGGATCTTAGTATCAGTCAGTTAAGTGCCATAAAGAGTACATGCTTGGGCGATCATATAACTTTCGAGTCATGACTGACTAGGCAAAAGATTTTCCAACTATAGGTTGCCATTTCATTCTGCGGTAGACTGGTCGCTAACCAAGACTATAGAAGCCAATCTGTCCTGCTTTTTAATCCATAGCTGCAAGGAGAAATTTATACCTTTCCCAAGGGTATTTGTGCTTAAGTTATTGCAACGTATTCATTTGAATTCATTTCTCGTTTCGAACCGATATCTATTGCTCGATGTAACCATAAGTTCTATTCTAATAGTCTTTTTTCCTTGCACTTCTCACCTCTTGAACATTTTCTTGTTTCTTGCTTCTCTACAACGTTCAAATCTTCAAAAAATTACACACAATGTTAAGTGCTATCTTCTATCTTTCTTAACACTGTTCTTCTATCGTCCTTTTTACTCAGTGCAGACTCCTTATTCTATTCAACTCCCTGTAACTTTTAAAATCTTAGTGGAATTATGGCCCTGCTTATAACCACTCCTAGAGTATAACTATATATAATTTAGTTCAAAATACCCTTTCGTGTATGACTGGTGTTAGCCGACTCTATACCTACAAAATATCTTCATCATAACTATAACCACCTCGTCCAGTTTATACCATCTTTCACTGCTACTACCAGCAACGTTATTAAACATTTTTCTTATACAGAACACTGTGATGGCTCCAGTCTACAAATTATTAATAATGTCACATATCAATCGTTTCAGCTGTTATTAGGTATTCATATTCTTTTACGTGCCATCTCTTTTCAGAACGTGGATTATGGTTCTCCACAATATCTTGTCCTTTGTAGCAATTAATAAATTGCGTCTTTTGTTAACTAACTCCTCTGAGTAAATATTCTTAAATATTCTTCCGCCATCCAATATCACAAGTTTGTTAGGTAGGTTATGCGTTGTTTTTATCTGCCCCTCTAGCCTTCAATATGTGCTGTAAGAGGCATTTTTGTCGTCTTCGTTCCTCATTATATACACTCAAAATGTCAACTGATTCCTTCTAATATTATTTATAAGTGCTCTTTTTGTTTTCATTTTCTCTAAAACTTCCTAAATGCTCACATGTCCAAGCTATGTTATTCTCAACATCCATCTATAGAACGACATTTCTGTTGCAACAAGTCTCTTCTTTATGTTAGAACTAGCAGTATAGCCCGGCGTTGCTCGGGTGTAATGAAAGCTTTAAAACTAATCCATGGTCCTGGAGCTCAGACTCTTTAGACGTTGGCACGAAAGACTAAAAAGCAATAGTTGTTTCCAGTTAAAGCAAAACCCTAGACTGAAAGAAAAATGAATGGATGTAAGTCAAATTTTGATTTCCTGGTATCGATATCAAATAAGATTTTTCGTCGTAAACTGAATTTTGAATGCCAAATAAGTCCTCTGAGTAAATGGTATCATGGCTGAGACTAAGAACTACAATTATATCTACATAGAGCCAAACTCAAAGCAAAAACTAAAATAAAAGGCTGAAAAATACAAACATACAGGCAGATAAACAGACACACACACAAACATCTAGCCTTTTATATATATATATATATATATATATATATATATTATCGATTTTCTGCACTATTGTAAGAACTGCAACCTTCAAACTTCTGAATATCGTTTCTTATGTCTTTGTTTATAAGTGTATCAAATTTGATTAAAATCGGACCGTTCCTTCTATAACCCGATTTTTTCGATTATCAATTTTCGATATTTATCAGGAGTACCTCGACACAAAACCTAGCTAAGAACACACTTAGACGCTTATAGTGCAACTGCGTAAATTTTCAAGAAAATCGGTTCACCCTTTCGGAGTCTATAAGTAACGGACACACACTCACACAGACACACACACACGCATACACACGCACAGACAAAGTTCTAGTTATAAATAAGTTTAGATATTGTCTAGCATTCCCTACTATATAAAAGAACTGACATTATGTATGAGTCCAACAATCTTCTATTTGTTTCAAACGAATTTTTTCTCTTTCTTAATAATCTTCTTAGCTTTTAGAAGACACATTTGCTATCCCAATACGCCTTCGGATATTTTGTCGCACTTTCCGTCTTCTGTTAAAACACTTTCCTGATATTTAAATTTTAATTGCCTGAATTTGGTATCTTCAATCTGTTTTTTGTATGTTAGGCTCTTTCGTTCGATGACAAACTTAGCTGAACAAAATCAGTATCCGAATCCTACTCATATACAAATCAAGTGATCCGAATTAAATCAAGGACTGTAGAATACACACATGAATTATCTTTAGACGTGTGGCACTGCATGATCTGCTGCATCCTCGATTATAAACGATGGATATAATGATACATATCTAACAAACAGTGGAGTAATGGATAGCAACTCGGATTGAAAAACACGAACAGAGATGAGATCTAATCCAAATCGCGACATTAGTTACATTCACTTACGTGAGAGAGGTATGAATCCATCTCTTTGCCATCCAGCTATGGCAAAAAAGTCTGGAACCTATAATAATGGGTGGAAACAGGTCTAGAAAGGCAACAACTGAATTCAAAACCTGTAACTATGCGTTAAATAGCGTCCCCAACCAACAATTAGCCTATCATGGTGAATACAGGTGCTCTACTAAAGACGTGGACAACCAGGGCAAGAAGTGAGAAGGCCCTGGATCTGTTCCAATGAGCTTTCATCCCAGCATCGACGATGGAAACAGTGGGAATATATTCTAGTATAGATAGGTATATTTGAGCTTTTTTTTTTTTTTTTTTTTTTTTTTTTAGAAATGAATTATAAACTGCTCCAGCCTAATTTGTACCCCGAATATAGAACAGCCTAGCTTTTAATAAACCCGGTTATTCTTTGGTGTATAGCTTATCTGGAACCTGTTACACTCGTTTCAGAGAACTGAAAACGCTTCAGTTTCAATGTTATTTAGCATTTCTTTTTTCTTCTTCTATGTTCCGTGTGTCCCTCCAAGATGTAAGTGGTTATGCCCCCACTACAATTTAGTCCTTATTAAAGCTTGGCTTCTTGCTATATCCGTAAACATTGTTTTGCCAAAGATTTACACAAGTTTTTACGTTGGTTATGCATTACTTTTGTCTGATCATCTTGCCTTCAATATGTCCGGCGAGTGACAAATTTTCCAAGCTGTCTTTCCTCACTATGTGTCCTAAAAATGTCGACTGTCTTTTATGATGATAGGTTTAAGTGTTTTTTTTTCTTTTGTTTTCTCAAAGACTTCGTCGTTTCTCACCTGTTCAGCCCATGATATTCTCAATATCATTCAAAAGTATGAAATGTTGTTGCTACAAATTTTTTCTCCAGATGTAATGAGATGGTTCCGAATTCACTGCCATATTTTTTTCTGATGAAATTGTCCTGTTTCTTAATAGTTTGCTTTCGTTTTTGAAGGCATATTTCACTATCCTAATTCACCTTCGGATTTTGGTGTACCATTTCTCATCATTTCTTTTTAAATTAGATATTAAAAGTTTATCCAATTTGTAATTCGCATGTTAGAGAAATTCGTTTGCTGACAACTATACATTCTGTCTTATTACAATAGATGTTTAGTCCTTTATTCGTGCTTTACCTCATTGCTTTCTGTATGTCAGAACTATAAAAATTGACTCCTGTCTGTCTCCATCTAGAGTTTGTATGTTTTCACACTGAAGATATTCACACCAAATGTCGCGAAATAATACCTTGATAAACATTGTCTCTCTTTTTCTGTTAGACGTTTCTGCAAGATCAGCTTCTCATCCGCACCACAGTGGCGCACTGATAAATACAAAGCGTATCTTAGTATCAATCAGTTAAGTATCTTACTTGATACATGATTGTGCGCTCATATCACTTTCGAGTCATGACTGACTAGGCGAAGTATTTTCCCGCGGTAGGTTGGCATTTCTTTCTGCGGAAGAATGGGTGCCAACCAAAGTTATCTAAGCTGCTTTTTAACCCATAGCCGGAGAGAGAAGGGATGACTTCATACTCTTTCAAAGAGTATTTACGCGTAAGTGAATGCAACGAATTCGAACTCGGCTCTCCGATTTCTAATTTCGATCCCATATTCATTCTTTCACAGGAATCGAACTTATAGCAATATTTCAATTTTGTTATTATTATTATTTTATAAGCCTTATATATTTTTTTTTATATAAGCCTTGTATATTTTTTAACCTTTCTTATACATTTTAAGGTAACTGAATGTAATTTTTTAGCAAAAAACGTCATTACAGTGTGACTTTCTATAATCTTATTTACTTGGGCTTTAATTTCCACATGAATTTCCCTGAAACAATCGTAATTACAGATCGGAACACTAATTTTTTTTTGTTTTGTTTTGTTTTTAGAGGAAAGGATTCTTTAGTTTTACGATTAAAATTATGTCTAAATCGTTAATTGTGACTGATATTTAAGGCTATTAGAATAGTTAGTATTTAAGCAAATAAATACGCTCGCTTTTCTACGAATAGCAAAGTTTGATATATACATGCCTACATCTACTATTCAGTTAAATGTCATACTTGATAAATGCTTCGGCGATCATGTTACTTTCAATCCATAACTATCTAAGGAGAAGATTTTCCCACAGTAGTTTGCCATTTCTTTCTACAGTAGACTGGTTGCCAACCAAGTCTATAGAACCAAATAGCTAGAGGGAGAAGAGATGTATTGCTATAATCTCTAGGTTATTTGCACGTAAATAAATAAAACGAATTCAATAATTATTCGAACTCAACTTTCTGATTCCGAGCCGATATCCAATGCACCACAATGGGCATCCTATATATATATAACAAGAGATAGTCACGTAGTCGTAATATATGAAAATGAGGGCTGAAAAACGCAGCGGCCGTAGCGTTTTGATGAAAACAAGGCTGATAAGAACACATGAATAGTGTAAATAATAGTAAGAAAAATGATGAATAGCAATGATATGAAAGCTTCATAATCTCAACTAAAAAGAAAAGAGTTTTTGTTTTATTCTGTCATCGATAATAATAAAAAGTTACCACAATTACAAAAACATCTAATCTCTCTCTTTCTCGTTCTCTGTCTCTCTCCCGTTCTCTTTTCATCCACTCACTCACTTTTACTCACACACACACACACACACACACACACACACACACACACACATGCACATGCAGATGCGCACACACACACACACACACACACACACACGCACACACACACACACACACATGCACATGCAGATGCGCGCACACACACACACACACATTACAATAAACGTTATTTTTGTCGGCACAAGTGCTTGAGTTGGCAACCGTGTTTTTGTTTTCCTGGGTGAATTAATGTCAACCGGCCTAGATCGAGAAGCCCTACCAAAGCAGCACTTTTCTTCAGTAAGACTTCTCGATCTAGGCCGATTGACATTAATTTCACTGTTTAATAAATAATAAAAAAATAACAGGAACGTCAGTTCATACATATGTTGCCACTGATAATGACAATACTACTACAAATAATAATAGGAATAGATAAGCCCACCTTTTGTCTGGTTCATACTCCTTCCAGATTTTCAACATAAATAGAGTCTGACACTTTTTTCTGTTTAAGATTGGGCTTCCAATTCCTTCTAAAATTTACTTCCACACTATACCTCTAACGTCTTCAAGTAATCTCTGAAATGTTATTCCCTCATTAAATGTTAACCTCTTCAAGTCAAAAGTTAGCCATAATCTTTCCGTTTCTGCTGTTAATACAACACCACGCAGTAACTATCTACCTTGACTGGTTCTTGAGCCTTGTATTAGGTGAGCATTAGTGAAAAAACAAATGTCATTGTAAATGATTAAGGATATCTGAAGTGAAATTACTCAGATAGTAGACAATTTATATTTAAATAATTACTGCTAAACAAGAAATTTATCCGCAAACTATAGAAGACATAACTTCAAAAAAATCATTAACAAAAATCGTTCATATATTTCACGCAAATGCTCGCGTGCATTCATGCATATATAGCATGCTGACTGTGTTTGAAAAATAACAAAAATCGTACCCATCACTACAGCTATGCATATATAAAAAATCTACAAATTCTGTTAAAAATTAAAAAATTATCCTTGAATAAACGAAAGTGCTCCAATATATAAAGTTTTTGGACAGATTTTACTCATTTTATTTCCAGAGAAGTAAACATTTATACAAACGTATATTAGTTACATAAACTGGCAATTACGTTCGTTATTCAATTTTTAGTGTTTCTATAAAGGTTTTCTTCTTTTCTGGCTATAAAATGTGTAAAATCTGTCCAAATACTTTTCATATATATATATGTCAATTATTATTATATACTTTTTTATTAACCATTACTGATATATATATATATATATATATATATATATATGACAGAAAAGTGAAAGAAAACGTCGATTAAAAACCCACTGTTGAAGCATTTACTTTTATAAAGAGTGCTCGATACAGAGTAGAGCATAATATTGTAATTTTATTATTGCAAGAGTTTAAAAAAACATAATATAATAAAAAATGCATTTCCTCCTACTACCCCTCACTAATTTTCGAAATAAACAGAAATTTATCTAATATTTTCAAAAATAAATCGTTTCCACCATTTATTTTAACATATCACATGAAGAGGAACAGTTTTGTACTAAAACATAAACATTTTTGTGTAGTGATGTTATGCTGTTATAAACCATTGTAATATCAAAATCATAATATATATATATATATATATATATATATATATATATATATATATATATAGCCATTTTTTATATTTAACTTTACAGAATCGTTGACATATTTTTTGATGAAACCTTCTGAAGTTATGTTGACCTGAAAGAATTTTTAACGTTAAATATTAAAACAATGCCTTTGTACGAATTCAAATCGCTATTTCTTCTCTGAGGATGTACATTGTGGTGCAGTGAATATCTGCTTGCAACTAGAAATCAGAGAGCCGAGTTCGAATTCCAGTTGAATACGTTGCATTCACTTACACGCAAATTCCCTCAGAAAAATTATTAATCGCTTTCCTTCCTCCAGCTGTGGGTTAAATAACACGACATATTGGGTGCTATAGCCTTGGTTGCAACCATTCTACCACAGAAAGTAATGTCAAGCTACACAATCGTGTATCACGTAACTGACTGTGTATACTGTATTGTATCAAGTCCTTGTTCGTGTATACGTATGTACGTATGAGTTATAAATATATTCTCTTTGAAAATATAATTAATGTTAGCCAAATATTTATTCAAACACATGCATTAAGTATCATATACAAAATCTAGTAATTTAAAAATTATCTCATATGCATATATATGAGTGTGTGTGTATTTGTGTGTTTCTGTGTGTCTGTTTTTACTTTGTTGCATATATATATATATATATATATATATATATATATACATTCTCGTTTTTCACAGTTTAATTAATCTTTACCAAATATTTACTCAAACACTTGTTCTAAGTAACATATTAAAACTCTATTAATGGCTTAAAATCACTTCACACACAAACACACACATATGTATATATGTTTTTGTATGTGTGTGTGTATGAGTGTATGTGTATATGTGTGTTTAGTTCGTTGATGAATTTGACAACTTAACTACTGTTGGGTTATATATTTTCGCATATAAATCATGTGATCAAAAACACAATAAATTAATAGACGGGTAAAGTTCAGATTCATACTTGAATAAAAAATTATTCGGGTTTCTAGCCAAATCTCTATGTATTCACCCGCAATATGTTTTCTTTTGTACCAAGGGTCTTACCCCACTACTGTACATGCTGTCGACGTATTATAAGCTCCTAGAATATATGTATGCATACATGGACGCTCACACAAAGATAAATATGTTTTAATTGTTTTAAATATAAAGATTGCATTTATTTAATGAAGATAAAAGTCTAATTTGTCTGATGTCATGCGCGTACGATTGTGAGTATGCATTTATGTTTAGATGCATGGATGTCTGTTGTTCTGATGATGAAAACAAATATATATATATATATATATATATATATATATTGATTCCTCTATATTTATTTTTCAACATAACGTCAATCATGGTCAATGTACTTAATTCACTGTCTTTCCATTAATCCTACAGATCGAACATGATACAGTGGACATATCAGATGAACATTTAACTTAGCAAGACTACGAATGTATTGATCACCCCTAATATATACGTATTTTATAAAATTATATCTGCATGGTTTCACAGGCAATGCAAATGCACCATAACAGAAACACACACATATGCATATATACATAAACACATACATACACGCAGGCACGCCGCATGTGTGTTTGCGGCGAGCAGTAGTTGTATTATTAGTAGTAGAGAATATGATACCTGGATCAATATAGGGTTTTTTGCTTAATTTTTATCTTGAATTTTTACTGTATAATATCCGATGAATGTCTTCTCCGCGTAAATATAAAGTTACTTGAAAGGAGGTTGTACTTAAATTTGCATGCTTTTTTTCATCATTAATCAAATAATTGCTGATGTACATATTACAAAGGTGACATTCTCTCCGAAAAAAAAAATCCTACATAGGATATAATGTTGCAACACTGTCGTGTATACTCCATGTCATAATTCCGACAATGGTGATTTACATGATAAATATAAATATGATAATAAATTCAGGCAGATCCTTGTGAACAGCATAATAATAATAATAATAATAATAATAATAATAATAATAATAATAATAATCACTAAAATTGGATTACAAACACAGATTACAAATTTTAGAAATCTTTCATAATGAGGTAAAGTAACCAACAATCAAAAAAACTAGCCATGATTCTGGAAAAAAATTATATTTACATTCTCAGAATTCCCATTACGTCACAGTCATGCAACAACACATAATTTTAAAAAAATAACTTGACAACACTAACATTCAAAGCCCAAAACTCAAAATTATTCAAAAGATGCAAATTAGAGAACAAACTTTGAATTTCATCAAATTTATTTAATTCTTCATAATACATGAAGCCTGTCAAAGCACGGTATCTTTACAAGAACAACCGTGAATTATGAACGGCATCTTACATTTTCGACACCAAGCTATAGAAAGCAATTATAAAAAAAAACTTATAAAAAGATATTAATATCTGTTATCGTTAACAAAGCTTGTCGAATGAACATATTCTGCCTAGACTCATCCACTACACACACACACACACACACACACACACATATATATATATATATATATATATATATATATATATATATATATATATTGGGATAAAACATAAATCGAATATGAATTAAAAGCAACGTTCTTGTGCATAATGTGCGTATGTGTATCAACCTTCATATTCCTATTATCCAACATTCTATCAGCAACATTTTAAATAAATTATTTTTTCCCAATGCTAGAATCTTTACAACCACATCCAAGACAATCGTATACATAGTTAGGAAGAAAAATAGATTCAATACATCAGATGCCAGTGACACCTCAAAATATCGTACTGGTTAGCAAGCTTGTCTTGTTAGAATCATTATAACTGAGGTGACGCTTATGAGGGCACAAGGCCAAAAATCACTGCTCATTTGTAATAGGCTCTGACGAAATAAGCTTGCTAACCATTACACCACGCCATGGTGTCCAAATCATTATAACTGAGTAGTGAGTTCGATCCTCACTGGGTGCCCCATACTGTCAGCCTTGTGCTACATTCAAGCTTTAGAAATTTATCACACAATATGCCGGGATTTATGACATAAAAAGCATGCAATGAGTTAAACTGGCGAATCATTTCGGAATCTAAAAGCCGCATTTACGATAAATATTTTGCCATCTTTAAACACATCGAATCACAATTTATTGCACCTTCAACTTTTATAACATCCATACATAAAAATTCTAGGATACGTCTACTTACTACTACTACAATAATCGGTGCAACTTAAAATCCTTCATCTTCACACAAAACGTCTCCATGTCAACATACGGACAACCAAAATAGATAAAAATGCCCCCCCACACACAAACAAACAAAATGAATAAACATTTGCATGCGAATCACGCAGAGACAGACTAGATTCGATTCGATTAATCTGCATTCTACTGGTTATCGAACCTTTGCAGTTGATTTAACGCCAGAAATTATTTTTAGGTTTTAAAAATCTTCTGGAGATAATAATGATTTAGTCATACAAGCCTTACAATTTGACCCATAGTTGGGAGGAGGCGAAGTGGATTCATACCCTTTCAAAAGGTATATAAACGTAATTGTATATAATAAACCCCACTGGAATTAGAACGCGGCTCTCCGATTAACAATGCCAAGTCGTTTTCCATTACATTAACCGCACATCTAAGATTTCATTACGTAGTATTCCCACTGACCAAGATCAACATTGCTTAACTTCATTGATAACAGGGGAACCGGAGTTTCAACGTGATCTGGCCGTTAGCCTGTAAAACTATAATTATGAATCACATACAGACATGAATTATACAGACGAACGCTGCTTGATAATGATGCTGCACGTGATGTCTGCTCAACAAAAGAAAAACAAACACAACAATTAAAATTTCTACTCCATATTTCATTCTCTGATGATGCTTTAAAAAAAGCAAAATATGTTAGATTTATAAACGTTTCATATTTACTTCTTATTTTATCCAAACCTTATCACTCATATCTATCTATCTATCTATCTATCATTCTATCTATCTATCTATCTATCTATCTATCTATCTATCTATCTATCTATCTGCTCGTCCCCTACCCTTCACTGAAATTTCCGGCGGTTATGCAGTTTGCCCTTACTGCCTGATGAGGCCGTGTGGTTAAAACCTGTGTAGCAAGTAACTTGTGGTGAACATTTAATCCTTATATATATATATATATATATATATATATATATATATATATATATATATATATATATATATTCCATTTGTAAAAAGTTCTACAATATAATTGCATTGAATACTTTTAATACAAATGTGCACTGGTCTAATCTTATTATGTCCAGAAATTATATATATATATGCACTCTCGCACGTCAATTGAACAATCTAAGGAAATTGTAGGATTTAAAAATATCGGTCTTCAGTAGTGTACTGAACACTTTTAGTTACTGGCGTTTGTGTGCATTATGCATATAACACGCTAAAATCTACCTTGATCCGCCTTGCGCTGATTGCTTAGAGGTAGAATCTCCAACTGATATAATTCCTGGCTGGAAGCAATTGGATATCTAGCCGTACTGCTGTGCTGTGATACAGTGAAACAGGCTTGTGTGCTGATGCCTATTGAGCTCTCTTGTGAAATAGTAGATTTAAAAACAGTAGCTACGTCCCGCTATTTACACATCGTTCTTCAGCAATTAATTGTACACTCTTGGCAACTGGCGTTTGCATTTTGCATGTAACACGCTAAAATCTGCTTCCTTTGCCGTGCGCTGATAGAGGTAGAATTGATCGGGTTTGAATCCCGATTGAAAGAAATCGAATGTCTTGCCGTAGTGATGAGTTGTGATTCAGCAAAGCAGGATTGTCTGCGGATGACTATATATATATATATATATATATATAATTAATGCTGAGAAATTTGTCACTTTGCTGTTTCATGTTTCCCGAAACTTCGAAGTCGGCAGGAACCTGCTCAGTTCATTGATAAACTTCGCTATATTAATTCTATTAATCGCGCTATCTCTACCCAGATATCGAGCATTTTGTCAAAATACCTTTTATCATTAAAACTACTGAAAAATATATCTGATCTAAACATTAATGGAGAAAGTATAGTAATTCCAATTTCAAAAACCTTTAAATCAACGATTAGGCTTATTTTCAGTGTTAGTCACATATATAACCAGACTCTAACTCTACAAAACAATCCTATACATTATCTATTGTTGAATAAATATATAATTAAGTTATTGTATTAAGTATTTATATTTATTTCATTTCTTTATCTGTTTTGAAACTACATACATATTTCCGGGATATATGATACTAAATAGATTTCTACTTTCACAATCTAAAATTCCATAAAATATTTGTATTTTTTTAATTTTTGTAATATTTACTGTTCATTACACTATTGCAAACATTTTGTAATCAATTAGAAATGTTATAACGTGCAATCTACAAATGTTTGGCACAAACCGATCTATATGGTGTTGAGTAGTTTTTGCACTGTAGGTTATAATCGGGCTATATCGGTTGCTAATCGACTTTACGCACCTAAAATGTTAGGAACTTGGTAATCTTCCACTGAAAGGTGACCCCTTAGTATTCGGCTAACTGCCGACTAATATCAACTGCCTAGTAGTTCTACTGAACTCCAATAGAACTCTAAAGAACTCTCTAGACCTTCTCAAAAACTCCTCAAGAACTTTTCCCTGTTAACTTCCTGTTAACTCTTATTAATATAGGAGGGAGTGTCTGAGAAATAGGAGTATTTTCCCATAACACTATATGAGCACAATTACTGAAATAGCGATCATCAATTATATGCAATGGATATCACCTGGGAATGAAAGATCGGAGAGCAGAGTTCGAATTCCAGTTGAATTTGTTGCATTTGATTACGCGCTAATAACCTTAAAGAAAGTATGAATTCATCTATTCTCCCGCCATGGGTTGAATAAAAGGACCGATTGGGTTCTATACCTTGGTTGGCAACCAGTCTACCGCTGAAAGAAATGGCCACCTACTGCTCGAAGATTTTCTGCCTTGTCATTGATCAAATGACACACGACTGCCCAAGAGTATATTACGTATAGCACTTAACTGGCTGACTGATATCTCACTTACGACTAGCTCGTTTGGCGACGTGGTCCTTAAAACGGACTCCTTTGATTTAAGTGAGAAATAGCTGCAATAGGATTTTGCGCATTAGGTCATTAACTCATAGTTCATCAGCGGTTGTATTAGCATCAGTTATTCTATTAATTTATTCATTTCGGTCCAGTCTGTATTTGTACATATCACTTGAACTATTTTAAAAATATATCTTAAGTATCTCGTTAGCATGTTGTGTGCTTACTAGGCTCACAGTTTATCTGGTCTTATGCCAAAATTAGTTTATCTGCTTAGTAATAGTTTTATTCTTACTATCACGTCCACTTCCTGTTCCGCAATCAATTTGGGCATTCTTTTTAGCTAGGTTATCTGCTGTTTACTTTTGTTCCTTTTGACTTCGAGATCTCCTTTGAGTGTCAAATCTTCCAAACCTTGCTCTTTACCTGTCCTAGAAACATCAGTTGTCTCTTCTAGATTCTAAGTAAGAGTGACCTTTTCTTTTCCATTTTCCTTAAAACATCATTTTTGATCACATGCTCCATCCATGGCATTATTATTATTATTATTATTATTATTATTATTATATTTTTATTTATTTATTTATTTTATTTTTTATTTTTTTGTAAAACTGCATCCCTCTGACCTGGTATCGGCGAATAATAAGTTACTAGCAGTATTCATGAAAACGTCACGGTCTTCCTATTTCCCTTGTCTGAAGTAGCATAATATTTAATGAATAACAACATAAGGCATGTAGATGATACAGTGCTGATTGCAAACACGGAAAGGAAACTACAAGACCTCCTACAGAAGGTAGCGGTGGAGAGTGACAAAAAAGGACTACATATAAACTTTAAGAAAACTGAATGCATGGTCATCAGCAAAAGGTGCAACCCAAAATGCCAAATACAGGTTGGGGATACCAGAATCAAGCAAGTACAAAAATTTAGATACCTAAGAAATGTTCTAACAGGAGATGGAAAGAGCGACACCGAGATCCGAAGGCGAATTGGCATGGCAAAGGATGCGTTCCAGAAGCTGAGTAAAGTACTAACACACAGGAAAATTTCACTAGAAACAAAGAAAAGAGTGCTGGACTGCTATGTGATGTCAGTTCTTCAATACGGCAGTGAATGCTGGACAATATCATCGAAAATGAGGACAAAATTGGAAGCAGCGGAAATGTGGTTCTACAGAAGAATGCTGCGGACTGAGCATGCAAGCAACGATGAGGTGTTGGAAAGAATGGCAACAAAAAGGAAATTAATACTGTGCATCAGGAAGAGACAACTGAAGTTCCTGGGACACGCAATGAGGAAGGAGAGCTTGGAGAACCTGATACTGACTGGCCAGATAGAAGGAAAGAGAGACAGAGGAAGGCAGCGGATAACATATTTGCAGGGCATGATCAGGTGGATGACGGAACGGGGGTTGCCAGGAGTAACAGAAGCAAACATACTAAGAGCCACAAGGGATAGGGAAACGTGGAGAACTATGATCGCCTACGTCCTGAAGGGACAGGGCACATAGAAGAAGAAGAAGAATTACTATACGTGTTCTACGACTATAAAATGCCCGTAGATATTCATTTATTGTACAGTCAAATATTTAACAAAATATTTCAATAACAACTATGAGTATGAATGGAGGCCATTATTTAATGAAGATATAAAATTGATAAATTTTACATTTCACTGAAGCAGATACTAAACACACGTTTAGTATCTGCTCAGTATCTGATACGTTATCGCTTAGTATCTGATACGTATCTGTTTAGTATCTGATACGTTATCGCTTTCTCTATTTTCTACTTTATTTTCTCTATTTTCGTTAACTAAACGACGGAACAAGTAGAATTAACACATGGTGTTTGGAAACAAAATTTACACAGTATTTGCCGCAAACGCACAGGCATGTTCATACAAAAATACAAAAGACTTACAGCGAAAGTAAGCACAGAAGACGACGAATATATCTACTACACTAAAATTGTCATGGCATGTACCTTTGGTACCCACAGCTGCCTAAAGTGTACTTAATATCTATGTGAATAAGTTTTCTTTTTAAGTTAGAGGAGTTAAGTTAATAATTTATATTATTATATTTGCTATTCTTTAGTTAGTTTGTACCACAGAGATTACTTCCGTTTATATTGGCACGAATATGCCACCTCATGGGCAGAAAAAAGTTGATATTTAGTTCCAGTGCATAATGCCCCACTTTAACCTTTAAGCTTATACCATGTATAATATGCACTCTTAAAAAAGAGTGCATATTATACATGGTATTATACACTGGTTATTATGGTTACAGCTGAAATGTGGTAAACTGTGATGTACGCTGATAGAGAGTAGTCAATCCCCAGTACTTGAGCCTTGAGAAAGAGTATTTTAAATCCTGAATTGTAAATGAACTCGAAAGGTTACTACAAGAATGTTTCGGATATACTCAACTATTTTAATTTCGAGGTAAGTTTTTAGTTTATTAGTTTTGTTCAATAAACACCAAATGTCTTGTAAAGATTTGTGATTTCCGTTGAAGTCACACACACACACACACACACACACACACACACACACACACATATATATATATATATATATATATATATATATATATATATAAACGAGCAGTATAGCCCGGCGTTGCTAGGGTGTAATGAAAGCCTTAAAATTAATCCATGGTCCTGGAGCTCAGACTCTTTGGACATTGGTACAAAAGACTAAAAAGCAATAGTTGTTTACAGTTAAAGCGAAACCTAAGACTGAAAAAAAAATGAATGGATGTAAATCAAATTCTGATTTCCTGGTATCGATATCAAGTAAGTTTTTTTCGTCGTAAACTGAATTTTGAAGTCTAAATAAGTCCTCTGAGTAAATGGTATCATGGCTGAGACTAACAACTACAATTATACCTACTTAGAGCCAAACCCGAAGGAAAAACTAAAATAAAAGGGCTGAAAAAATACAAACATAAAGGCAAATAAACAGACACACACACAAACATCTTGCCTTTTATATATATATATATATATATATATATATATATATATATATATATATATATATCGATTTTCTGCACTATTGTAAGAATTGCAGCC
Source organism: Ascarosepion bandense (assembly GCA_037127315.1). Classification (NCBI taxonomy): domain Eukaryota; kingdom Metazoa; phylum Mollusca; class Cephalopoda; order Sepiida; family Sepiidae; genus Ascarosepion; species Ascarosepion bandense. The sequence continues at coordinate 735,004 of JBBBDQ010000609.1, read as the reverse complement.
TAGAAACTTCTGAATATCGTTTCTTATGTCTTTGTCTATGAGTGTATCAAATTTGATTAAAATCGGACCACTCCTTCTATCACCCGATTTTTTGATTATCGATTTTCAATATTTATCGACACAAAACCTAGCTAAGAACACTCGCAGACGCTTATAATACAACTGCGTAAATTTTCAAGAAAATCGGTTCAGCCGTTTTGGAGTCTATAGTTAACGGACACACACAGGCACACACCCACAGACAAAATTCCATTTATAAATAAGTTTAGATACAAGCCTGTTTCGCTGTATTACAGCTCCTAATTGCGACTAGACAACCACAACCGGGATCGTAACTCGACTGATTTTATATCAGTCAAAGTCGCTAACCCATGAGGCATAGGCATTAGAGAAGGGAAATTTGAGCGTGTTATATATAAGCGGTGTATACACACGCCATTCACTAAAAGAAATCAATTCATTGCTGAAGAGTTATGCATAAGTCTCAGAAGTGGTAGCTGTGTATTTTTTAAATTTTCTCCCCTCTCTCTATATATCTATATATGGTAAAATATAAATTTAGAGTATGCTATATTCATGATTTAAACGGCTCAATATCTGGGATAGAACGTCTGCTGATATATAAGTGGACACTAGAAATCAACACCCAGAGGCAATCGTCTGTTTCAAGCTAATGTGCGATAATTAGGTGTATATTAAGGTGGATTTGTAAAATGTGTATTTTATTATAATAGATTAATAGATTTATTTAATAGATTAAAATAGAAAGTAGTTAAGAATAGAAAAATAGTTTAAAAACATGCTTTGTTTAACAAAAGTGAAAAGGAACAAGAAAAAATAAATAAATAAACGCCTTTTCTTTTATAAGGAAATTTGTGGAAGAGAAAAGGGTATCAGATTACTGTTAGATCCTACCAGCCTTCCAATAATATTTGACTAAGTGATTTGATGAGATAAAAGATAAACTTTTAGGAAATAGATTTTAAGTTGACCAGGTCAAAAACTGTCTTTATTGTATCTTGACCAAACATTAAGAAAATAAAAAAAAAGATAATAGAATTTTCCCTTTCTCCAGGCAATAAAAAATTCCTAGTTACGGGCTATAAAAACATCCGGCGGCCTTCACAGGAAGCTTTATTAAGATAAAAAGATAAAGAAAATCCTGGAAAATACGGGATGTCTGCCGGGATGTTTACACATCAAAAGAAGCAAAATTTAAGTCCCTTGAAATTTCGGACTTACAGTCGCCAATGCTTATCTTTTAGTTTTGTTTTAGCCGGGGGATCTCTAGTGTACTTCCGGTTATTTCAATATAAATACAAGTCATTTTTCCGAGCCGATCAGTTAGTAAGTTAGGGTTGAGTTGAGTTAGTTCAGCTGGGCGTGTGCTTGAAGTAGAAACTCCGTTCGTCTTAAGTCGGTCGGTTCAGCATTTGATCTCCATTAATTAGAGTGTGTCACATCGCCTGCCCCAACCGAAAAGGCTAACTCTAAACGAAATAAAGCATCAATTTAACTCATCCAAGTTGTTGAAGTTCGTTCCTTATAGTTTAATCTTGTACCCCCAGCTTGAGACTTCGACTTTTTCAACATACCCCGGCAACATCACAGCGTGGAGAACGGGAGCCGGAGAAATTGTTCGGGCCTCAACTGGAGGGGTGTTACACTAGACGCAATCGTCAGACCATGTGCGTTGTTTTACTCGATTTTTTAATATATATACACAGGCCCGTGATACATTGTGGATAGTCTTTTGTATTATTCTAATAGTGGGTGTGGTCTGTTAATTTGTGCATTATTTACTTAGTTTAGTTATTTATATTTTGTTTGAATTAATTTGTTTTACTTGCTTTTTCAGTTATTTTCATTTCTTCTTGTTAATTTTTAGTTTCCTATTTTTAAGTAGCATAGTAAGAATTTGTTTTCATGTTAACATTTTGAGATAAGTCCTTATCGTTTATTTAATAGCTTGTATTATATCTGAGAAAGTAATTACAACTATTTTTTCTTTTTTTTTTCTTCTCCTAGACAGAGTTTACAGTTTCTGAAGTTTGGTAGGCTAATGTTCTTTTCCTTATTTTCCATGGTATTGTTTATGTGATTTTTTAAAATGTCTCAGATACGCTTAGAAAGCAGTATACTATTCACATATTTACTATTTTCAGATGATTTTTTCTGTGCGTAGTTTCTTTCTTTCCAGGGTCCAGCTACTCCTCTATACATTTTTTTCTTTGTTATCTACTGATTTTACGGTAGCTTGATATATTATATTGTTCTACAAGCAATTGCCTATTAAGGTACATACGTTCTTTATTCTGCAGTTAAAAGTGGGTTTAATTTATTCGGATGATTTGTTGATTTGTTGTGGTTTTTTATTATTTCTTAATGCTGATATTTTCTGTTTTTGTTGAATATTTTGTTGAGAGTGATTGATGCGGGGAAGTGTTTGCGCATGAGTTTAATGAATATTTTTTCTAATTTTGTTTTTACATTTTTGTTGTACGGTGGGTTGAACCATATGAAATCGCTCTTCTTGTTGGCTATTTTTTTTGTGCTCTGTGTTGTATACATAAGTGTTGCATTGAATCCACTATTTTGGGGGGCTGTTTCATAGTCTTTCTTAGCTTCGTCGAATATGGGTTCATTTGGTGACTAATCGAACAGCCTGCAATTAATTGATTTTCGAAAATGTATAAAAAATTTAGTAAATAAACAAAGATCAGAATTTTATTTAGAGCTTCTTGTTCGGGTTGAGAACTTATCGGCATCCACTTCTTATTACTTCAAACTTTATATTTTAGTAGATATACATGTTTGAGTAGATGCTTTGATTTTTCTTTTAATAGTGTGAATTGCATCTACCGGTTTGTGCGTTCAAAAGTCTTCAACGTTCGAATATCCTTGGTAGGGAAAGGCACATTCTGTTTAGATGTGCTTTATATCACTTCGCCACAGTGGACTCCACGTCTTTGCAATTATTTTACATCCTTTATTACGAGTCTTGAATGCACAGGCCAGTAAATTAACACTGTTAAAATAGGGTATCTGCTAAAACACGTGTACCGCTAAAACATCGCGTGTAAAATTATACGAAATAAGGTCAGATTAAAAAGAAAGAATAAAAAATACATTAATTCCTTAGAAATTACTTTTTTTACTTTTCGGATACCAAAATAAAGTTAGTAGAATGGCATTTCAAAATAATAAGCTTTCGAAAATATCTAAAAAGGAATTTGATTCTACATCGGGGTGAATGTAGGTTGCTGGGTTGTCAAGCTGTCTGAGATTGAGCAGTTTAAGACAAATCGGATCATACAAAATTTTCCTCGATAAATAGGGACTCAAAGTCTGCATTATTACTCTCGAATGCATATGCTGCTTGATGTATATCACACTGTAACAAAAAAAAAATGACGTCTACTCAAACACATGTATCCACTAAAATATAACATTTAAATTAATGAAAAGTAATGTTAGATTAAACGCTTTTTAAAAATCATAAACCTCTTAGAAATTTCACTCTTTTGTATGAACTTCTTAAAATCTGATTTATACATCTCTACGAGGGAGTCCAAATCTCTATTCAAAGGTAAATGTGACTTTCTTGTTCCATCTTTATTTTCTATCAGCAATGCCAGAACGCATGACCTCCTTCGGGTGGCGTAACGGATAAAACAAACAGAGCGACAGTTACAATCTCCAGGTGTTTAAATGTAGGGTCAATAGACACCTCCTATCACACTAACTCCCAACTATTCTCACAACACTCTCATCTACCCAACCCTCATTCTCGGTATCCTCACCCGCCTATCACCCACCCTCTGTTATTTCCTATATTTAACCAGCCTTTCTCCACTCTACGTAGCCCCCTGCACAGTAGTGGCAGTGACATGCCTTGCTCGGGGTGAAACGCTTATAAAAAAAAAAAAATGAAAGCGAGAAGAAAGGACTATCAATTGTAAGAAAATAAACTCATGATTATCAGCACGAGTAAAAGTTCATGAGTTAATTATAAATTAAATATGCCTAAATCAAACAGATACAGAAGTTGAAAATATTAGGGAAGTGTTTTAACAGGGGTCAGAAAATGTGATGTTGGAATACGAACAGGCATCGGAATAGCAAAAGGTGCAGTCTAATATCTAAACAAGATATTAAGAAGCAAGAAAAAATCGTTGGAAAAAGAAAAGACGACTCAACAAATATTGTGATATCATTCCTCTTATATGGCGGTGAACGCTAGACAATCTCCTCACAGATCAAGAGAAAACTGGACGCAACAGTAATATAGTTCTACAGAAGGATGCTGAGAATTCCATGAACGGAGCTCATAAACAACGAGGAAGTCATAAGGAAAATGAAAACAAAAAAATAATTTATAGATAAAATCATAAAGAGGACAGCTAGAGTTTCATGAAGCATAATGAGAAACAAGGGCTTGTAAAATGTGACACTCACGAGACATACTGTAAGCAAAAGGGACAGAGGGAAGCAACCAGCCACCTTCTTGAGGAATTTATATGAACAGATGGTGCGTGAGTCATATAGTAGGGATGGTAAAAAGACAAACCTTAAAAAGCTAAAGGATTGAAAGTTGTGGAGAGCTATGAACACCTACAAACTGAAGTCAGTCAGTTAAGTAACATATGTGAAACACACTTAGGTGATCATGTCTCGAAAAAGACATGACTGACTGGGCAGAAGTTTATACCGCAATAGGTTGCCATTGCTTTCTGCGGTAGACTGGTTGCCAGCCAAAGCTATAGATCCCAGTCTGTCCTGTTATTTAACACATGACTGGAGGGAAGAGACGGATTACTACCTTTCCCAAGCGTGTTTGCGCGTAAGTGAATGCAATGAATTTATCTGGAATTCGAACTCGCCTCCCCGATTTCTCGTTCCGACCCGATATCCACTGTACCAAAACGTATATCCACAAACTAAAGGAACACGACAAATATAAGAAAAATGGATAGCAAGTAAGACTGGGTGACTATGTAGCAGTGAGTTTTCTTGTTATTTGTGGCCTTGTGTCAAACTACGCTTAGTAAAGTACAACAATAATGCTAAAGGGAATGCGTAAAAAAAGATGAATAAAATCCTATCTTAGTCATTTTCTTTCTATTACTCGTAAGCAACCCTTTTTTAGGAGGCCATCAGTAACCCTTATCATGTCGCCTGCCACTATCGTGGTGTATCGAGCATGTGTTAATTTACCCACCGACTTCTTTAACTGACTGAAAGTCCTGCGCCGTCGACCAACGTTCCGACACGTGTCCAGCCAATAACACCCAGAACAAACACTTTTTTTCATTACTAGTCTCCCACTTCTTCTAACTTAACACGTCCCTTTTCTTTTTTGTACCCCCACCACCATTTTTCAGTGCCCATTTAAAGGACTCAAACGCGTGGTTGTGGAGCGGTAAACAAGCACGTCGCTACTTCACCGACTCACTGAGACTGCTATGTATTCCCCATTTTTTGTTTGTGTCATGTTGTTGTCGATGAGATTAAGCCTTTTTCCCAGTTCACTCATGCTAAACGTATCGGTGCCAATTTCGCATTGACGCACTTAGGTGAATCAGCATTAATTTACATGTACCAAGTCGAGAAAGAATTAAAATAAACGCAAGCGATATGGAAACATTAACCCCGAGGCTTTGTGAAGCTACCTTTCTCGTCTTAATTCTGTTCTAAAGTAAGAGGAGGCAGGCAAGTTATTTGAGAGACAAAGTTGACCTATCCATCTAAAATACAGATTTAAATAAAATCTAAAAAATAAAGGAAATATCAAGTGTAACTTCGCATTTTTATCATAAGAAAATAATTTTCCAATTTTTATTTCATAAATATAAATGATTAAATCAAAGTTTTTTTTCAGTTCAAAAGTGTTTTTATTTATTAATCAATTCACCCCAAGCAAGGCGACTATGCCACTAAGACGCAAGGAGCTACTGGGGTGGGGGGAAGAATAAGTAAACTTTAGAAGGAACCAGATATTCAATTCAAATCAGGAATTTTGTCGTTAGATAACATGAGCAACTGTTATTAATCATAACAAAGAAATTAATTGTTTCAATACAGGAAAAAATTCGGCATTCATTGAACGTACAATTACAAGTTACTGTCGGTTGAAATAATTAAAATCTTGGCAAATTTGAACATTCATTCCCGCAAAAACCGGTGTGTAAAAGAAGACCGTTTTCCAGTGACACCGCTATTGTATTAACTATAGCCATCCCTCTGCAATTCTTATTCTTTTCAAAAGCGATAATTAGAAATGTTGTGAAACCTAAGCATTAAAAAAGGAATTCATACACTTATTTGTATATTCCTATTGTCGAAAACAGGGGGCACCTCGACGTGGTGTAATGGTTAGCAAGCTTGTCTCGCTAGAATATGTTACAACTGAGTAGTAAGTTCGATTCTCACTGGGTACCCCATACTTTCGTCCTTGTACCACATCTAAAAGGTACTTATAAAATTAGCTTTGTTAAAAACAAAAATAATAAACACTATTTATATTGTTGATTGGAATGGTTGACAAAATTGAACTAATTACCAATTGATTCGAACTTTATAAAATAGTAAATAATAAGGATTTCTTTGTAGTTGGTTCACATGTAGTAATTTGTTTATAAATTCATTGATAAAAATTGTTTTCAAATTTATTTTTTTATAAATTGGAAAGTAATAAATATTGCGTTGCATTAGTTTTAATATAAAATTATTTTTGTAAGTAAAAAGTTTAATAAATGGTGTTTAATACTTTTGTTGTAAATTCTCAAAAGCAAAAGAATATAAATTTCCTTTCATCTTATGTTTAGGTTTTATTTTAATTGCATGATCATTTTATAAAACAATAAACATTGCCGAGGATGGAAGGTAATATAATAGCGTTATCAATGGAAAAACCCTTCTTTTGACACTTTTTGTTTTTTCAGGAATGAAGTTTCCATTTTGCCAAACCTTTTTGCTTATTTTTTTTTTTTTTTTTTTAACACAAAAGTTAGATTCTCAGGCTCATTTTTTTTACAGCAGTTTTTTCTCTTGTAGCGGATGAGAAAATAAGTAAAATCAATTTTGTTTTCTTTTTTTTACACAGAAGTTAGATTCTCAGGTTCATTTCTTTTACAGTTTTTTTTCTTTTGTATCGGACAAGAAATTAGTTAAAATCAACTCTCTTCTTCACTGTTACAAAAATTCACAACGACGAGTGAAATCCTGGTTTTCTCAAATAGAAAAAGAATTGACCCTGTGCTTAAAGAAAAAGTCGAAACCAGATTTTGCAAGTAGGTGTTAAAAAGATCTTTGACAATGGGAGCGACTTGTAAGACTTAAAAGGACATAGCGATCCAGTGCGAAATTCAAAAGGACATATAAATGACTTCGCAGCGTCAGAGACTCAGATGGGAGCAGCAAAAGAGAGACACACATCTAAAATGTACAAACTTCAAACTTCAAGCGATTCGGACATTGTCCTCTTTTTCTTTCTCTTTATCTCTTTCAACAATTACTACTACGAACATTTTGAACGAATTCTTGATACTCTTAACTTTTTCATAGAACATTAATTTCTATGAATTCTTGTTAGTCCTCCTTTTAATAAATTTCTATTTTAAATTGCAAAATGTATATTTTATTTTTGTTACGCTATTCCACACAATTCCGCATATTCCAACCTGCCGCCAACCAATCTTCTGATAATTTTGATAATAATAAATCCTGTAAGCTGTAGGGAGTTCAGTTAAGTATGACACAAGGCCGAATCAAAGAAACATTAACCAGCTCCCTACGCTTCACTCCAATACTGATGAAAGTTCCCTTCCAAATAAATTTTCTAAGGTAACATGGATAGTTACTCTCATAATTATATCATTATTGTCTCTATTAGTTACATGTGCTACCCATTCGTTTTTTTTTTCATTTTTATTGTGGAATAAAGCAAAGTGATTTTTTTTTATTTCGTAACGCTCTTTGTGGTTTTTCCAAGGCCCGATGAAGGTGTGTGTTCTTAAAAAAGTATTCATCCACTTAAAGCCATTTTAAATAATTTATCTAAGAAAACATTAAACTTTAATTAACTACATTCAAACAGATCATTTATGAGTTCATTGTCACCGATGTCACATTATTAATTGATATATATCTTTCAATTGATTCTAGCACTAAAGATAAAAGAAAAGCAACATTTTCTGCAGATTATACTTGTTTAATTAATGGGCAAATCAATCTGAAACGCGAAAAAAAAATTCTGCAATAATATGGAGAAGGTATTTTGGATGATCAAACATATCAAAAATGTTTTGCAAATTTTAACGAAATTATGCGATAATCAAGGAAAACATTAATTCAGAATAATGAATGATATAAAACTCGGGAGATACTGAATTGTGTAGTATAAATATGAAAATATAGTAGTGAAATTGATTTAAATCAGCTAGATTATTTTAGTTGTTTTAACGTATGTCGTCGGTGTTCATTTTTTATAAAATATTTTCTTGTTTTGAAATACATTGTGACTGTCAACAAGGAGTAGATACTTTACTATAACGTGAAACAAAGGAGAATGTGAAATTAGTCACCACAAGTTGTAGCAAAGTGCAGTCTTCACCCAATGAAGTTTTTTATATACCAAAAGCTGAGTAAAGTATTACAAGACAGGAAAATTTCGCTAGAAACAGTGAGGAGAGTACTGGATTGCTATATGATGTCTGTTCTTCAATATAGCAGTGACTGCTGGACAATATTATCAAAGATGAAAGAAAGACTTAAAGCAACGGAAATGTGGTTCTACAGAAGGATGCTGCGAATATCATTGATCGATCGTGTAAGCAATGATGGGGTTTTGGAAAGGTTAAAAAAATTAATACTGACCATCAGGAAGGGACAACTAAAGCTCCTGTTTAAGGACATGTAATGAGGAAGAAGGGCTTGGGGAATCTGATACTCACACGATCACGACAGATAGAGAGAAAAAGACACAGGTCTAAGCAGCGGATAACATATTTGACAGATCTGAGCAGATGAATGGCACAGCAGGGTTTGGGTGTGGTAACAGGTGAAAGCGTTCTAAGAGCCACCAGGGATAGGGAGATGTGGAAGGCCATGATCGCCTACGTTTTGAAGAAACATGGCAAATAGAAGAAGAAGAAGAAGAAGAAGAAGGTTAGAAATTCTACCTTGAAATCATTCTAAATGAAAAAATAATCAGTTGAAGAAATCGGCGAATAACGATTATTATTATTATTAATAATAATAACAACGATTATTAATAATAATAATAATAATAACAATAGTCTGGAAAAATTGTTTGACAGAGCTTGATTGGGAAATTTGACCTTATCTTCTGTATTTATAAGCTATTACTCATTCAGATTTTTCTTTATTTCCATTTTTACAGAATTTTTACATAAAAAAATTTAACATTTCTATGGGAGAACAAGAGAAAAAGCAATTAGAGCCAAACTGTGCTGATAACGATCAAATGCAGAAGGATTACATAATTATACTTTTTCAAAGGTCTCAGAAGATGTTGAAACAAAATAATGTTATTGTTCAATAACCTTGAAAATTAAAAATGTGTTTTTTTTCTTTGTTCTGTGTCCCTTTAAATTGTTGTGAATCACAGCTCTCCACAATTTTCTGTTCCTTAATAAATTTTACCTTGCCATTTTTTCCAAACACTGATCTGCCATTCATTCTCTGGAGCTTGCCAGGTAGATTGAGCATTGTTGCCTTTCAGTCACTTCTGTGAATATCAAATTTTCCAAGCCCTTTTTCCTCTTGTGTCACAGAAATTTTAACTCTCACTTTTTGATGTCAAATGTCCTTTTTGTTGGCTTTGTCTCGAAAAATTCGTCGTTGCTCACATGCTCGTTCCATGGTATTTTCGGCATCCTTCTGAAAAACCATATTTCTGTTGCTTCAAGTCTCTTCTTCATCATTGAGGAGATTGACAAGTATTTTCATAAGGAAGTTAATTCATCTGTAATTGACTACAACTAGTCTTTTCAGATTATTTTAGGTGTCAAAATTTAAAATTCTTATGTTAAAATCAGTTTTGAAGGGGTAACCGACAGGCTTTTCAATTTTGGTGAGAGCGTGAGTTTGAATTTGCTCACTAAAACATGCGAAGGGCATTTTCATGGCAGTGGGTAAATGATTTTCTGGTAGGTATTTCCTGGCTCCCCACTGGCGATAAATATTCTTTCCCTTTTTGAGACATTGTGCAGTTTTCATGTAGATGCTGTCATTTAAGTATGTAAGCCATCATGACTCCCTCAGTTTCTCTACCTTGCAGCTATGAATAATTTTTGTTTCCTTATTACCACTATTCACACATTCTTATCAGTCTTATCAGTTCCAGTATTTGACGAATCGTTCTGATAAAAACAATGAAAATAAAGATATTCATATTCCTATCGAATATGGAGTAATGCAAATAATGGGTACAGTGAATTCATTCCCGTTGGTTGGCCTGCTGTTGGGGTTTTGTAACAAAGTAAATAAAGCTTTCTGAACAAAGAAATATGAAGTGGGAACAATAGGTCTGTAGCTTGACACGTAATAATTAGCAGAATATTGATCTAAAATACTCACTCTGTAATATTAGAACACTGTAATTAATGGAGTAAGATTAAGTTAACTGATCCGACAGTTAAAGTAATTATATTGAAACGTGAATATTTGTTAAAATAATAATAATAATAATGATAATGTTAATATACCAAGACGGGCGTAGGCCGACTGTAGTCGAGATTATGAAATCTATGTTCTTTTTGATAACTCTAGAGTATGCGCTTTGTCCGAGTATAGTACGGTTTTGAATTCAGAGTTGTCTTGCTTTTAGTTTGTTTGCAAGCTCTGCCTGTCCCACTATTTAGTCCAAAAATATGGCTGAAGAGAGGACAGATGTATTTATATTTTTCCAAGAGTATTTATGCGGAAATGAATGTAACAAATTTCTTCTTTCGTTCCGCTAACCATTACAACACATGTACCGAGTTCGAATTCCAGTTGAATTCCTTGCATTCACTTATGCACAAATACCCTTTGAAAAGCTATCAATCCATCTCTTCCCTCCAGTTATGGGTTAAATAATAGAACAGATTGGGTTCTATAGCCTTGGCTGTCAAGCAATCTACCGCAGAAAGCAATGGCAACCTACTGAGGGATAATATTCTGCCCAGTCTGTCATGTCTCTTTCAAGACATGATCGCCTAAGCGTGTATCACATATGGCACTTAACTGACTGACTTCAGAATAGTTGTTATGTAATTTTTTTTTTTTATCAAAAGGCTAAAGATTTATTCATGCAACTACGTACCTAGGGTAAGTTAACTGGAGGATAGATAGATAGATAGATAGATAGATAGATAGATAGATAGATAGATAGATATGTTTTTAATCTGAATCTCACGATTCCTTATATTTACTAACTTTCTCATATACTTTAGCAGATATATTTTCTAATTGATAACATATCTAAGAGAAGACTATTTTTTGTGTTTATTTTTTATTCATTTTCCCCAAAGCAAGTCTGGACCGTCATTAATGCGCATTGGGGGTTACAGTGAGAGAGAAACAAAGGTACAGGAGATTTCGAAGAAAGGATAAAAGATGGATGGGATTCCAGGATAAAGAAGATTTCAATTGCCGTTGCATTGAAAATATTGGAGATTGTAGCTATCAGCGAAGCAAGTAAACAGAAAAGGTTCCACATACGGGAAGTGTGAGAAAATAACGTACATTAGTTTCAGTGGAATATGAGTTTTGTCTATTTATCCTTTTGCGCGTAGCAAGAGGAGGTTACATTTAAGTATTTGAACGGTAAAATGGTTGGACATTGACGTCAATCTAGTAGCACTTGTCAATTCATGTGGACGATGCACCAGGGAAAGAAGCCCGTCTGAACAGTTGCCATGAAAATATTTGTAGAAAAGACAGAGGGAGGCCACAAAACGTTGGTGAGAAAGTCGATTGATTACAATGGAGATCTTCCTTTGGGTTTTATCGCAAACTGTTTTAAGTCTATCATTATGAATGTTAAAGCCCCAAATAATAATGACATTTGGGCTTTCTATGTCTAATTCGGGATGCTGGGCATACAATTTCCATCATGTAATACACAGATACCATCCAGTGATTATAGTTATGATGCTTGAGTTATTTTTGTCTTCTTTTGATATCAAGAGTGAATAGCCGGACACGCATTTCATTAACATCATTTTTATAATAATCTTCACTACTGTATAAAAGGTGACATAATTTTTGTCATAAATGATATATGTCATAAAAATAGTGCACGGAAAATTGCCAGTTGAAAATGGGAAAAATTCGCAATGACTAAAAATTGCCAGGGTTTTAAATTTGTTCATCTGATGCCTTCGAACTATTCAGAAAAATGAAATATGGTTTTATAAACTAAAAGCCTTAAAATTAAGCGAAAGCTTTTATTAATCAACTTTTTATGCATGAAACAAATTTCGGAAAAACGGGATGAAAATAAGAAAAATACAAAAATTTTAAATTTATACAAAAATTAAAAATATATGCAAAAAGTAAAAATATAAATTTTTCCATACAAAAAAGAAAATTGAGAAATAAAGAAATTAATTTTTAAAATATGTGGCGATTATAAGCAACTTATCAGATATGATTTTATTGTCTGGATTATATAGCTCAAGAGTTCTTTTAGGTTTATCATTGATACTTTTGTACAATTTTTTATTACGAATCTCATCTTCTCGTTTGAAGTGTAGTATTTTTGTTTGCACTAAAGTGTTCTCTTTTTCAAAAATGAAATACATTTTCAGATATTTGAATGACATTGCGCGATATTTAAAAAAACATTGTTGCACCTTTCAGTGCTGCTGTTGGTATGTGGCATGCAACGTTCTAATCTAGAATGAACAATCCACATAAGAATTGAGAATAACGACATTCTATGTTTACCCTTCTCTCTCATAACATCAATAAAGGTTAAATCAAAATAGGACAGAAAATTTTCAGGAATATCTTCATCTTCGGGTAGCTATTCAAAGCCTATAACATCATGACACGAGAGGATAGCAGTGCTGAAAACATTTTGCCTTTAAACTAAAGATTTTTAGATTGTGATATCGATCTTTGAAACCAGAAGGGGAAAAAGCAACCAGTGTGATCAAGTTAGACAAAACATTCATTAGTCTATTTAACGAAGAATTTTCAAAATCACTCATTACTGCGTAGGGTTCTAGTTTTACTAAATTCTTGATTATGTAGAACATGTTTTTTATAAATAGTTTAACTTTTGTTAGAAAGAATTGCAAAACACGTTGTAAACTAGAATTTTGAATTTGAATTGTAAAACGCTGATAAAACACAGCAAGTACCACTACAACAAAAAAGCGTTAACTCATTTGTAGATGAGTTGATGTTGACCTTCCTTCTCTACCAATTTTCAACTTGAACAACAAATATAAATTTTGAAATTGTATTTTTGATTCGAAAAAGCAATCATAAAAAGAAGAAATGGATAGTCTTATTTATTAATATTCTCATCATTTCGGTTTGACTTCAAATGATAAAATAAGAACTTGTAAAAGGGAAATGATAGTTTTGGTCATAATTAGTAGTTAAAAGTGAAAAGATTGTTTTGTTTAGTTTTTCTTTTTTTTATTTAACTTATATTCATTGACATTAAATTCTCTGATGTCAGTCTTTTAATTTGTCAATAGTAATATTCTGCACAGGCAATTTTCTTAACAGGAATTTTCCCCACTGTCAAATTTTCCGGTTAGTAATTTTTCGGCGGGAATTTTCCAAGAACCGATAAAAATATATTTTGAATATATGCAATTCTTAGGGCTAAAACTATTCAATATCAGGGATAGAGCAAATATAAAAGGTCACAAGATTGCGTTCAAACATAAAACAGACTGTTGCTTCTCGGTGTTGACCTCAGTTTCTAAAGTTATCTAGAGAAAGAAAGAGAGAGAGAGAGAGAGAGAGAGAGAGAGAGAGAGAGAGAGAGAGAGATAATGAAAAAAAGCCGAGATGAAATTGTGTTTACAGGAACTAGTTAAGAATTGTTGCTAAATGATAAAAATTGACTGGAGTATGCAAATAGCACTTGAAGTCAATTTCTTTCTCTCTCTCACTTTCTCTTTCTCTTTCTTTCTCTCTCTCTCTCTCTATCCCTCTCCCTCACTATATATATATATATATATATATATATATATATATATATATATATTGAAATGAAATGCCTAAATCATTCTTTATGAGAGATTCTATGAAATGGCCAACTTACTCTGAGGTTATTAGTGTTACAGCCAATTACACTGAAAGCAAATATGTTCGATAAGCGTTGGTGAAAACTGATCATTCGATGATCGTGCAGTTAACGATGCCAAGTTACTTTTTCATGACATTTTTATTAATATTATTATTAATTTTGATATGCTCATTTTGATTGACATCATTAAGTGCTTTTTGGAAAAACGCAAACGACCGGATGGGTTTCTTTGTTTTCTATAAATAGGCTCAAAATTATATTAAATTGTGTGAACGATGTAGGCGTTCATTAATTTCTTCTTCTTCTTCTTCTTCTTCTTCTTCTTCTTCTTCTTCTTCTTCTTCTTCTTCTATGTACCGAGTCCCTTCAGGATGTGGGCGATCATAACTCTCCACACATTTCTGTCATTTTGTAGCTCATGTTTCTTCTTTCCGGATTGACGCTATCTCTTCCCATCATTTTGTCAGGTAGGTAACCGACTGTCTATTTTGTCCATTTTGTCTTCGGTATGTCTTGTGAGTGACAAACCTTCCTTTCTTCTTCATTATGCGTTCTAGAAATTTCAGCCTTATCTTTCTGATTTTAAGTATAAGTGTTCTTTTTGTTTTAATGTGCCTTAAGTCTTCTTCAGGTCTTAAGCTTAAGCACTCTATCAATGGTATTCTCAGCATCCTTTAGAGTTATATCTCTATTACGTTAAATTAAACTTTCCAGGAAAGGATTATGACAGGATTTTCTTAATCTGTATTTATGCCTTCCCTTTATCATTATTGTCGTATTCCATTAGCATAGTTTGGAACCATGCTACAAATAACGAGCATATAAAGTTCTAATTAGTCAACCGGACTTACTCGCTATTCATATATATTTTTCTTTTATTTCCCGTATCCCTTCAGAATGCAAGCAATCATGGCTCTCTCCAACATTTTATTCTTTGTAACTCTTAGTAATGTTTGTCTTTTTACCATCCATCCTACATGCCTCACCCTTCTTTATTCACACAACCTACTCAGAAAGGTAGCTTATTGACTGTAATTTTGCCGATGTTATGTCCCGTGAGTGTCACATTTTACAAGCCCTCCTTCCTCATTATGTGTTCATGAAACTTCTGCTGTTCTCTTTATGATACTGTCTATAAGTGTCCGTTTTCTTTCCATTTTCCTAATGAGTTCCTCGTTGCTTATACTCTCCGTTAATGGATCCCTCAGCACCTTTCTGTAGAACCACATTTCTGTTACCTCAAACTTCCACTTCATCTGTGAGGAGAATGTCCCCCATTGATATTGGGGGACTTATATTACATCACACGTCAGGATATTTTTCTTTGTTTCTAAGAACATTTTTTCTATTTCTTAGTACTTTGCTTAGCGTTTAGAACGCGCCTTTCAATTTATTCGATAATAATTTACCTGTCGAGGCATTAAAAAGACTGCTATATCCATTGTCAGTCTTAAGGTAGCTAAAAATATCTGATATTCAGCAAAATCAATGCTCATTAATTGGAGTAGATAGACTAAACTATCGCCCGGTTCACACTCCACCCACGTCTATTGAACAGGTGATGAGGCTCATCCCTTGTTTCCTGTTTAAAATGTGGTTTCCGGTTTTTCTCTTTTTCTATTTTCCAATCTTTTCACTCTTTTTATTTTTATTTTTTTCAATTGGAGTAGATAGTCTAAACTATCGCCCGGTTCACACTCCACCCACGTCTATTGAACAGGTGAAGAGGCTCATCCCTTGTTTCTTGTTTAGGATGTGGTTTCCGGTTTTTCTCTTTTTTCAGTCTTTTCACTCTTACGTAGCCCCCTGCGCATCAGTGGCGTTTTCGCCTTGCTTGGGGTGATATGATTGAAAAAAAAAAAAAATAAGGAAAATATAATCATCCGCCTCAATTCGTTTCGAGGGAAAATTATATTCGATTACTGAAGAGATTTGCTGCGGGCAAAAGGATAGACAAAACTCAGATTCTACTGAAACTAATGTACGTTCTTTACATACTCTCATGTCATTTCTAAATTAATTTTTAATCCTACATTATCCGAATCAAAAGCTCGGTTACGTGTAACTTCTTACTAATACAACCATGAACAACTTCGAAATCCGTCTACACTAACTCGCTCACAAGTCTTGGATTTACCTGCGGTGTGGTTTTTAAGCTCTTCCCAAAGAGTGCTGTGTACTGGGATCGACTTCCCAAACTGATATTATTAAGAACTCTCCACCCTGACAAATCGAAATTATTATAAACGTTATTCTTAGTAGGTACACAGGTCCGAAAAAAATCCCAAGAGAAATCTGCAATGTAGTCGATCCCGACCTGGCAACTCGCCTCCAGTCTCTCTATCACCAACGTGATGTGGCTTCCCTCTGTCTCTCCTACAAATACTTTCACGGATTCTGCTCCTTGGTGCCCCCTCTTCACAAATTTACTTGCGCTACTAGACTAGCAACAGGGTCTCACCCTTTTATTGCGAAAACAATAATGTGTAACCACAACTTCTACTCCAACAGCTTCTTTTCTCGCACTTCCCGCCTGTGGTACTTCCTTCCATATTTTTGCTTTCCTGATAGCTACAATTTCCGAGAGTCTAAATGCAACGTCAGTTATCATCTCTTATCTCTTTTTCTATCATCCGTCATCTCCTTTTACACTTTCCTCTTACGCAGCTCTCTTAACACCAATGTTTCTCTCCTTCTGGTACCCATTCTCCGACACCTACTGTAACCAGTTCTCCTCTCTCTTCACTCTCCTATTATGTACCCTCTTGTGCACCAGCAGCAATACTGCTTTGCTAGGGGCGAGACGATTATAAAAAATATTACCAGGAACATAGATAGCTAAATAGATTAGACTAATTTAGTCTATAAGTTCGATATCAGTAATTCATTCATTAATTTTAGTTTTAAAAACTATTTTGTCTCTTAATTCAGATAGTAGCATTAGTCAATGTCCATTTTATTTTTGCTTTCTGTTTAATACAAACGCTTAGCTGACACAAGAGATATGCGGTGAGGTGTAATGAGTAACGGTCTCGGCTGGAGAAATTGGAGAGATGGGTTCGAATTCCAATCGGGTTCGCTATATTCATGCCCATGAGAAGAGTAGGAATCAATCTTTTATCGCCCAGCTATGATTAGCAGGACACACTGAGTTTTAAAATCACTTTACTGCAAAAACGACAGCTTTATGCGAGAACATTTTCATTCTCAGTCACGAATCAAAGGATCGCCCAAGCGTATATCATGTATGCCACTCAACTGACTTTCTCAAGACTTAGGTTATGGAAAGGTAATAAATATTTGTTCTTTATTTTCTTAAACAGGGAAATTAACATCAAAGTTCACCGGGAAGTCCTCCGAAAGAACAAAAGGTTAAAACATTCATCTCAGTATATTAATGGTTATATTACACACACACACACACACACACACACACACACACACACACACACACACACACACACACACACACACACACACACATATATATATATATATATATATAGTCGCACGTTGAATGCATGTGCTAATAAAAATATTGCCCTTGCATAGTAACAAAGTTATAATTTATATTATTAATAAATATACATTTTTCCCCTCACAACTCTGATTTTTATGCACAATCGTCAGGTGCTATCTGAAAAACATCAGACTTGTGCTACCGGTAAAGAAAAATTATATATATATATATATATATATATATATATATATATATATATATATTATGATCAATGTGGAAAAAATTGTCAATTAGCTGAAATAACATGCGATGTAGATATAGAAGAATCCAAAGGAGTATTCTGTACATATAGTGGTAGGATAAGTCTCTAAGGGAACTCTAAATATATATGTATATAAATACATATAGAGCAAATATAAGAAAAAATTTAAGCAAACATGCTACAGGCCTACACTTCCGATTTAGCATGAAATAACGTGTTTGCCTAAATTTGTTCTTATATATATATTATTTAGTATGCCCCCCCTTTCAACCAAAAGATTAGTAGTAAATTGCGAATAAATTCCTCGCTTTGATTAAGAAACTCTTTTCAAATAATAATCCATTGAGTAAGATTTTCAGTATAAATACTCTAAAATTAAGTTATAGTTTTATGAATAATCTGGAAAAAATTATAAAATATTATAATATTTTCATTAAAAATTTAAACATAATGGAAAATAAAAATAATCTAATAACTGAAATTAACGGTTTGGACAAGCATAAATGCAATTGTAGAACCCTATAGATTGTCTTTTGAAAAACAGGTGCATTACAGAATCCATTGTCTGACTATGTAAAATCTTTCTGTGGAAAGCCCTAGTAATACAAAGATGTATGTGGGTAGTACTAAGAACTCTCTGAAATAATTATTTTATCAACACACCTATTCATTTAATAATAATAAGTATACAAATAGAACATCCATATCGAAATATTATTGATATCTAAAGGAAACAAATAAAACATCCACATTACAATGGATTTTTTTAAAAATGCTAGAATATGTAAGTCTTTAAACGACCCATGCCCTTTGTGTCTATATAAAAACTATGAGGTCATCAAGAATACATTTCATAAGGAAAACCTATGACTCTAATATTACGTGTAAGTATTGTAGTCCTAAAATAATAATCAAGATATCCATACATTATCGATTCACTGAAGTATGGTTGTTACAGTTACTGGAAGTGACATCCAAAGTTGAAGCATCTGCACAAAATATGTAATATTTTAACAGGATTAAAATATCTCATCTATGCTAGACATATCTGAGAATATTTAAGCGGTGGTAGTATTCGAACTCGGGTCACAGCCTTCGCCCTATTCTTTTTTTAAACGAGCCATGCCAGTGTTTATACGACCCATGCCAGTTTCTTCAGACTATTTATGTAGGGGGGGGGATGCTGAGAATTTTGTCATCTAACCACGAAGTGATTTAAACAAAATTGCTAGTTTTGTTTCTTTTTAATAAATTCTCTCCAAGCAAGGCAACAGTGCCACTAAGACGAAGGTGGCCACTGGCAATGAAAGAAGATGAGAAGGCTTTAGAAGAAATTGGAAACCTAATTCTAAACAAGGGATAAACCTTTATTCCTGTTCAAAATCCTTGAGAGGTGTGTAAACCGGGCGATAGACGAACCTAGTTTATGGAAATTGAAAGAGTCGGTTCGATCATTTACCAGCGCACCCTCGGATATTAATAAAGATTTTGTGAGGTTATTTTTAAGCAAGCAAATCTTTGCCTAGAATATTAATGCCTCACAATCTTTCTATATCTCAGTCGATCAAATTGGTTTTAACAGAATGAGCTCATTATCACAACCAGACAGACAGATAGACTATGCGGAACAATTTTTTTCTATTATTCTACAACTGAATGAATGATAAATCTATTTTTCCATGCTGAAATCACCTCGCGTCCTTCTTTTCACAGGCGACACTGTTGTGTTGCGTGTCTTTTAATAATATAGACGTATGAATAAGCTACTCTAACCAATGCCAAAGAAGTAAGGTCATCGTATCAGCTGCTTTCTCATTCGAAAATTTATGACAATACCACGTGCCTGGCCTCTGCCCTGTGAATGAAGTCCTCTCTCGACTGTCGTCAAGGTGTACGATCATCTAATGACAAATCTTTTGCCTGCGACACGCTTGGCTTTGCATGACGTCCTCTCAAAAAGAAAAATGTCCTTCAAAATTACCAAGATTTAACTGTTAAGTTACTCATCAAACCATTTTGATTGATACCAGTATATTAATAGAGAAGTGGTTTGATAAGTGGCATATGTCAAAATTTTAAAAATATCTTATGTGGATAGTTTTTGTTAATTATTAGACTTGCATATTGCCTAACCGATATTGGCATGGAAAGTGCAATTAGCAAGCTTTGTTCAAAATTCCAGGATACTTTATAGCGTTCACTTTGGCTAATGTCCTTCAGAAATGTATGGATCCCTTTCATTTCCTGCCAAATATGGATAAAAAAGCAGCGTGGAATAGCTTCTCTAGCTTTGCTAGTAAAAAGAAAGGAATTCTCAGAAGGAAAACTCTGAATTCATCACTAAAGTCAAGGCAATTCACAAATAATAAAGAACAATGTATAGAAAAATTATGGAAAGTTATAATCGCCTATGTCTTAATAGCCTTATCACGTTGAAATATGTTCTGGTTACATCACCAAAGGTAAGCAAAGTCTAACCTGATCTTTATTACTGAGATGAGTGACTGTTTTGGAATGTCAAGTTCTCTAAGCGTAAATGTCCTATTTGCGAGTGGTGTAATGAATGACGTCTAGAAATGAGGAATCGGAGAGTCGAGTTCGAATTTCATTCAGGTTCGTCACATTCACTTATGCTTAAATACTCGTTTCGATTTATGAAGAGACATAATTGGCCAAGCGTGTCACATTTGCATTTAACAATACCCATTGGTTCAGTGCTGAAAGGCACTCTGCCATGAATCAGGGGAAAGGTTGCCTCCAACAGAATGTGATACGATAAGTCCTGGTAAGACAAGGCATAGGTAAATAATTTTTTTTGATTTTTATATGCTTAAGCTCATGAGAGCATTTCTAATCCTTTAATCACAAGGGAAAAAAGCTACTAGGAGGCAATAGATTACTGAGTGCGATAGAATCCGAAAAAAAAAAAAAGAAGGAGAGCAATAATATCAGAAATTAATCAGACAGAAGATGAAAATTGACATTACATTTACGTTTTTGAAGATCAAATTTGACCGGGAAGTAAGAAGATTTCTTTAAGTGAGAAGTAGAAGATAAAAAACTATAAGCATAGAACATACAATTACACTTAGCAATTTCAACTGTAAAACAATGAGACCTAGCTGCCAATAAATTCGTAAAAGCAAAATACCAAAGAGGAACACTCATCAAAAGCTTTACCATAAAACTATTCACAAGGAAGTTAGTTACGTCAGGGGGACTAAAACTAAAATACTAGGTTAGGATTGATAATATAGAATATTCTTCTTTGAAATTTATCAATATTTATATAACTGAAACAACAGACCAGATGCGACAACAACAATATTCAACGTATGGATGAATGGTAAACTAATAAAAGCATAAAAATGAATTTGAAGAGAAAAATTGTCTTGTACTATGTATTAAGTGAATAATTGTGTAAAATAAAAAATTCATACAGTATTGGCCATAATTATTAGGCAACCCCAGTGTTTAAAAAATGATGTATTTTATGCTAATTTTTAGTATTTATTGGCAAGTGAATAATTGTAAATGAAAATAGAATGGTTCTTTTGTTAATACTGCACAATAACCTGTGCATCAAATGAATTTATAAATACTTAATTAAGGAATGAAGAAAATTTAGAGTGATTCGAACGAGTTCATCTTATCTCCCTTGTCTTGTAAATGTTTGGTAAGTAATAATAAAAGAGCCATTCTATTTTTATTTGGCAATAATTACTAATAGTCGTATGAAATACATCATTTCTCTATAAAAATGATGGCCAGTAGCGTATACATTAATTTGGTCTTGGTCCTCTTTTCAGCATAATTTTGTGTATTAACTTTCTTTCAATTTTTTCAGAGCAGTTTGATTTTGATAAATTACTACACATATAAGCAGTTAAACATTTGTTGTAAAAATATTCCTTCTAAGATGCCTAATAGAAAAATGTTTGCTACGTAATCGGTAGAAAAACATTAACAGTATAATATCCTCACCATAAAAATTAAATTTTGTTAAAGATTTCTAATTGTAATACACTCATTATGAATGGAAGTTGCTTCGACAATTCACTTTCATTAAGGGAACCGATATTATCTTGCTTCTAATCACCCAGAAATGATCAGTTGATAATAAGTGTCTTTAATCAATATTGTTACCTTACGAAGAGCACTTTTAATGTCAGACGCATAGAAATGAAGTGTATAAAATAAATACATCCACAAAGTGATCTCCATGTCTAAAAGAAACTTTCAAAGATATCTCGCTTACTTCTACTGTCACAGATAATGAACTTATTAAGACTAAAAAAGAGAAATCAGATATACAGATATTTGTTTTCAAAGGCCCTCTTAGATGTAGCGCAAAGCCGAAAATACGAGGTACCCAGCGAAGAAAGAACTCACTATTCAGTTGTAATAGGTTATATCGAGCAGGCTTGCTAACCATTACACCACGTCGATGTGCCCCCAATTAGCTAGCTAGCTAGCTAGATAGATAGATTTCAACAGAGTGATATTGATACATAAATCAGATAGAAAAGAGGAATATAGTTTTAAAGAGTCGAATGAAAATAGAAAGAAACAAACAAGCGTTACAAAGGTTCTGAGTAAAATCTTACATTATCTACTTGCATTAAGGCTATGTCTTTCTGGAACCTAGGCGACTCTGGTTATTCACATATTTTTTATAATTTATTATCCGTGAATCGTCATGCGTTTTTGGGGAAAATACTAGAGTCGTTGCCCCTTGGGTTCTACACGATTTTTAGTTCAAATTCTCTTCAATTTGACTATCCGAAAGAAAAAACAAAAAATATCTGACTCTGTTATTTAACCTATACTTGTGGAAACGTTATCTGTCATTATTACTTTAACATTTTTTGTCAAATGGCAAAGAAGAATTTATGTTTAACTTTTCATCTCATATCTTAATCAATGCAAACATGTCCTAAATGATGCTTAGCTGTTGTTCGCTGATAAAATGAATCGGCATATATTGCAACCCTCAAGAATGGCTTCAAAGTCTACTTGTGGCTCAGCAAAAGCGTGTTAAACAAGAGTAAACTCTGGATTCCTCCTCTTTTCAATAAATTGAAGGTCCTCACAGCCGCAGTGAACAACGTTGAGTGCTTTGCTCGCAAATTCTCTTCCAACCCCACATTTGACTCGTCTGGAGTACCCACACCCGACTTCCCACCTAGAACTGAAGCTCTAGTGAGTGATGTATTTATTACCCAGTCTTTGATCTCTGACACAATTTTTAAGCTTGATTCCCATAAGGATGGAATTCGTGTCATCGTCCTAAATAAATGTGCCCCTAAACTCCTTCCGCTTCTCACTCAATTATATAACTATTGCCTCGCTACTTCTTGCTTCCCTGCTTGATAAAATTCCTCCGTAGCTTCTGTTTTTTTTTTTAAATGGATCCTTTTGACTCCTTTAATTATTACCCTATTAGCCTCTTACTGCTTTTTGGTAAAATGTTGAAGTTTATTATCAATGCTGGAATTGTTCATCATCTTTCATGCCACAAACTATTCTCTGACATGCAGCATGACTTCCACTTGGTCAGGCCTCCCACTGATGTGCTAATAGCCATCACCAAATATATATCTATCAAGCTCTTGATAAAAATAGGGAATCCTGAGCTGTTGCCCTGGATATCTCATCCATTTACGCTTTTTCATACGCTTTTCCTGGTCTTTAAGTGTTGAATCAAGAAAATACTACATTAACAATATATTTGTGCATATCTTCGGCAAGAAAGTTTTCGGATACCTCAACGGGAACATACTCTTGAGCGACAATACGAATTTCGATCTGCTCCGTTTACTGCTGATAACTTGTGCAAATCATGACTCAGAGAATTAAGCGAGATTTTGGACAATATACATGCAGTGGATGATTAAACATGATGTATCGAAGTTCATTGACAAGGGGGTTACTATACAATCTCTTCCGCTAAGGAATTCCTATAAGACTTTTCTGTTATTAAGTTCTTCCTAAAAGGTAGGTGCATAATGGTCATTGTTAATCTCTAGTCCTTTGAGGCCCATTAGATCTATGCAAGCGTTTCACAAGTTCCGCTTCTAGGTCCAACCCCCTTCTTGTTTCCATGAATTATCTCCCTAAGAGCATACTCTAATCACTTGTGAATATCTATGCAGATAATACAACGGATTATGGGAGCACATACCAAAAATTAGATAACCATATATCCACATAAACTAAATATTTTACTCTTACCGTTTACACCACAACTACATGCAGTAACATCACTATCTTCAGTGGCCCTAGGTTCTTGTATACGGTAACCATTAGCAAAAGAAACAATTGCAGATGAGTTTACAATTTTTCGGAGCATAATCGAATGCTTTATTTTTAATATTACTGAAGAAGAAATATATGATGTGTACAAGACGATTAACCCAAGACTTAAAAGGCTTAAATTTAGGGTATTCTACAAAGTATCAGTTCTTGACTTTAAGCTTTCGATGTGGAATGCTTTTCGTACCAAATAATTTGAAGGGAATTAAGGGCAATCAATACTATGGGCCTAGCAAAGCGGGCTTAGGATGTAAATGTCTAAAATCGTGGCAGAAAAAAATGATGATCGTCGGAACATTCATCATCAACGTAGTGATAGGTTACCGAGAGCCTTGCGATGTTTTATTTGCAGGAAGAATGTTCTAAAGTAAAAAATATATTATCCCCTGAAAATGGAAAATCAAGCAAAATAGTAAAAGAAATGCGATGAGGTTAAATTTTCTTTGCAGGTTTATTTAAAACTTTACAGTGAAATTATCCCCTGAAAATGGAAAATCAAGCAAAACTAAACTAAAAGATTTATGAAAACTTATTTTTGGTGTAACCTTAAGAGCATAACGAATGCACAAGAAAATGCTTGTAATATCAATTCTTTATTTCTGATGTTAGCGAGTTGGATGCAGAGAACGGAAGATAAACTAGATACGCTAGCATGAAATTTTGTTTATGGATTTTGTGGCTACCGTGTAAGCAGATAGACGAATGAGGCGTCTGTAAGTGATAGTTAGGTCAGTTTAGTAGCGCAGCTCTGGGCTCTTTCGTTTGTGCCCAATGTCAATCAAGTTGAACAAGATGTGTAATTTGGTTATCGCGATCGTCAAGCATCGGGAAATAATTCTACTGCAGTTTGTTGCTATGGTAACTTAATTAATTCTGCATTCATGACAACAAAAACGGATTGTGTTGCCCGCAGTCCAATCTCTGAAGTCTCATTGCCATCGCTGGCGTCTCCCGAGATCTCGTTTGATTGGCTTGAGTGAATTTTTGTAACGACCACAATGATCAAATTGCCTTTCATTTTGCGGGCGGTAAGTGTTTATAGCAAAGTCGTCCCTTTAAGCGTTCCGAAATATCTCTGAATGCAACAGGATTTTGAATTGGTGGTAGAGGGCTGCATGAATCAGGTAATCTTGTCTGTGAGAGTGGTGGAAAGCTGATAGTTATTGTGAGTCGCAGTTTGTGTTATTTAAATTAATGATATAAGCACTGATGAATGATTAGGGCCATGTCGCCTAACTCACCAACTAGAAGAAAAAAAAATCAATATTTACAAATAATAACAACGATCAAAATGATTATGATGATAATGAAAAGTAAAAGGAAAAATAAAGATTGCCATATTAAATAAAAACCAAAGTGGTTCCCTAGATTTAAATTTTTCGAAATAGATTAATGCAAATGCTCTCTTGTTGGGGAGAAGAGGCCAAAAGAGAAATAGTTTGAAAAAAAGGTAAACAGAACAAAAATAGAAAAGAAGAAGGATAGGACGCAAATAAAAGGAAAAAAAATAAAAAAGAGGAGGAAGAAAACAGCAGCGGGGAAAATATAAAAATCGGAGAAAAAAAAGGTAAATGGAGAAAAAGAAACAGAAACGTTTACTTCAAATTCTAATGAAATGAAGACAAATAAGAAAATACTTAGAAAATAATAATTTTATATAATGGGGTGCTGAAAATTATCGATTCAAAGAAGAGGAGAGTTTTTTTTTTAGAATTTGGTATTTAGTCAGTATTTATGAAGTAGGTCAAACCAAAAACTTTTAGTCGTTTACTCCATTTTATTTTATATAAAAAATAATTCTTCCCTGCCACGCATACAATAAATTTGCACAAATATTTGCCAAAATTATATTCACTTAATACTAAAATTCCTGTCGATTATATCATAATTATCCACTCTTCATGATATTTTATTCTAATTGATCGCGTATTATTTTTTTGTTATTACGAATGTTTTTATGCAGTACAGTATTTTTGAAATTTTTTGTGTTGTAAAGAGCGCACATGCAAGAATAATTGAACAATAGGTACATTTTAATGTCAGTGTGCATTTATTAATTCATACATTGTATTAATATTGAAATTTATATTCTATTTTAAAATGTCAATTTTTATGCTTTAATCCATATATCAAATCTTATTTCTTCTTTCCCTCTTTAACTATATTTCACTTTCTCTCGCTTCAGACACACACATCTATATATAACCATATCTACAAATACAAATATCAGATGATTTATACATTTTCAATTGTTAAAGTCAAATATATCTTGCATAGCACAGTCGTGACCATCAAAGATACAGAATCTAGGGACAAACTAAAATAAACCAACTGCCGAATCTATGATCGCAAATGTTACATTATAGTGTCCCTTTTTTTTTTTTAGAAATTCAGGCACAAAAAAAGAGAAGGGAAGTTTAACTTCCAGATTCTTTACAGGTAATATATTTAATCTAGAAGGATTTAATGACATCTTCCTTGCTAGGTAAGCCCGTCGAGGGAGTTGATTTAGTTGGCCCCTGAAACATGTCGATTATATACTAAAATTATTGCATGCGTTAATTCCTTACCAATATCAAATTTCTTCTTCTTCGTTTACAATATACAACAGACAGATAAAGTGCCACAAATTATTCAAAAAGGGATGAAAATTGGCGATACTTAAATTATTCTCAAATTTTAATTTCATTTCATACTTAAAATATAACCTGAACGCGAGTAAGTAATTTCATTTGTTTTACGTAGATTAACTGCATAGTGGGAATCACATTACTTTGGGAGTATTTTAGGTTTTGTTTGTAGTTTAGTGGTCATGTAAAAAGCGTTTCCAGTTGCTAGTTTTTATATTTGATGAGAATAAAAAATTAAAAATGGCGGGATTTATTGCAACACACAATTTATTTAAAGATTTACACACACACACACACACACACACACACACACACACACACACACACACACACACACACACACATGCATGTAAAAGTGGTGAAGAAAGATATATACAGGGTGTATGAAAAATACTTTCCAGAAGAGGTGTGTTTCTTACGCCCAAAACAAGAACACTTTTTTTATCATTTCACCCCAAGCAAGGCAGTTTTACTGCCACTGTTGCGGATGGAATTACATAGGTGGAAAGTGATGAGAAAAAAGGGTAGTTTATAGGGGGTGTCAGGAGGATGGTAATAGAAGGATGAGAATACTGGTGTGATTATTGTGGAGTGGATGGAGAAAAAGAGCTTGAGAGAAAGGATGCGAGTTAGTGAGATAGGTGATGGCTATTGACCTTACATTTCAATTCCTTGGGATTTTACTGTCGGAGAAGCAAGTATACGGAAGGGAATTCCACAAGCAGGAAATGCGAGAAAAAATATCTGTTAGAGTAGAAATTGTGGTTACATATATATATATATATATATATATATACTATAGAAAACTGTCCGCAAATACTTAGTTTTTTTATTATTAAGTTTAAAAGAAGTTTACAGAAGATAGCGCTGTGCTGATACGTTGACTCGGTAACTTTTTTCATTTGTACAGACCTGCGGCTAGTTTGTCTTCAATGCTTAACGTGTCTAGTAGGAAGTTAACTGAAAAGTTTTCCGTTTAACAAAAGTCGAATGTTCATACCGTGATCAGACAGAGATGATTTTTAAAAATGGCCACGCGATGCTTCGTGGCTGTATCAGATTGTATTTCCAGTTAGAAGGTAACCGAGTCCTCCAACTTTTGATACTATTTATTGTTGTGTTGATGAGATGTTACCCGTGACACTACGAACTAAGCCAAAAAGATTTTTTGGATTCTGCACTCAACAGCGTCTAGCGAAAACTTAAAACTCAATGATTAAAAAATGAATGATCTGCAGACATATGGATTTTCTAAAGTCTATAAAAGTATTTTTTTAATCCTGCATATATAAAACGAGATATGACGATACATACATACATACATACATACACACACACACACATATATATATATATATATATATATATATAGTTTTTAAAAAACATATCTTTTAACTGATATTTTGTTCGTCGCAATTTAAATTGCTAATATCTGAAATGAAGAAGCACTTTCAAACGAGACATGTGTACCACACAAAATTATTATGTTATGCAGCAATAATAGCATGATATGAGTATCAGTACCAAAAACTTTCTATATAACAATTTTATTCGACTCGCAATATTCTTAGATGTGAATTTTAAAAATTAAAATGAATTTCACACATATTTAATAAGGTCCTAACGACCTTTATCTCTCATTGCAACGCTTTAGAGTGAGTCCTACCAAAGCGGTAGATGTGTCTAATATCTCACTACAAGATGACCTTGACAGAAAAATCAATGGCCTTTCGCTTCGCGAACAGCTTGAGTTGAATAAGGTTTAAATGAGCTGTCGACGTTGTGAAGGGCTGCTACTCATTGCAAAACAATTTTCTACTCTTGACTTAATGTTAATAAAAGTCTTGGCAAATCAGTTGATAAGGTGATTAGGATTTCTATAAAAAATATAATTTACGAATTTAGTCACCGCTTATATTCTTTCAGTCTTTAAATTAAATTATACAATTTCGGATCAAAGAAGAAGATTACAACGTGATTTTAAAATATAGAGTTAATTTCGAGCAGTTTCATAAACAAATACTTTATATAGTCGAATATAGTACGAGAATCATTATTGACAATCAATATTTTTAGGTAAAACAAAGGTGGTTGACTATACGCCGGTAATTTTTCTAAAGAAGGTAAACATTATGAATTTTCTTTGACTGGTTGCATTGGTAATTTTTTTTTCGGAGGGTGAAAAATTAATGCAAAAAAAGTTCAGTTGTTACACTATATATATGGAGTCAGCTTATACATATACGTATATACGGTAACAAGAACTAAAATTGGATGAAATTTACAGAGTATTAATTCTGAAATTATTTTGTTTCAGGTTGTCTAATACTATAAGGATAGATAAAATTAAATTTTATTGTATTGCTTCTATAATATCACGATGGTGTGATAAATCTATGAGCAGACAAAAAGTAAAAATGAATTTTAAAAAAACCTATGTAAAAATGAACTAAAATTAGATCAGTATTTCTAAACCTTAATATCAAAATCCTGCCTCTTCGTAATATAACTGTGAAGAACAAATCCGTACTTTCTATCTTTTTGCAATCTTAATCACCTTAGCGGCTGGTTTGCCAAGCTTTTTATTAAGGTTAAGTCAAGAGTAGCGAAGAGTTTGCGATAAGTAACAGCCCTTCACAACGTCGACAGCTCATTTACATCTTATTCAACTCAAGCTGTTTGCGAAGCGAGTGGCCATTGATTTTTCTGTCAAGGTCATCTCGTAGTCAGATATTAGACACGTTTACCGTTTTGGTAGGATTCCATCTGAGGCAACTTGGCGCTTGTAGACTTTCTGCGGCGGAAGACTTTTCACCTGCTGCTTCAACGACTGCCTAATTTCTTCCTTAATTTGTCAACCTTCTCACTGATTTACTGGCGGGTCGTCCATGCAAAATGCAACGAAGATAGCGCAAGTGGAAAAAGATCGTACGAAAGAACAAAAGACAAAATATAAACACGAATGAAGACAAACTCCGACAACAAACAAAAACAAAAGAGAAAGCAACTTTTTACTTGGTAATCTGCCTAATTTAGCCTTTGTGCAAAAAGGAACTGCCGAGAAACCCAGCGAATGCTTCAGATCGTCGGTTTAATCCCCAAGGATTGATCACTAGGAAAAATGCATTTGTTTGACAGTAATGTACCGTTATCATAAAATTTAAACATCTCGTTTATATTATTGCGAATAATAATAATAATAATAATAATAATAATAATAATAATAATAATAATAATAATAATAAATAAATAAATAAATGCATTAATTCATAATGTTTATTGAAGACAATAAACTTTACTATTAGTAACGAAACCCGGTGAAATATCAAGTGTAATATTGT
The DNA here is from genome assembly GCA_037127315.1 of Ascarosepion bandense. Lineage (NCBI taxonomy): Eukaryota > Metazoa > Mollusca > Cephalopoda > Sepiida > Sepiidae > Ascarosepion > Ascarosepion bandense. The sequence continues at coordinate 704,715 of JBBBDQ010000609.1, read as the reverse complement.
CACAAGAATATAGATTAATAATATCATTATATATTATTAATTGAATACAATTAATATTACTGTTGTAAGTAGTAGTAGTAGTAGTAGTAGTAGTAATAATAATAATAATAATAATAATAATAATAATAAGTATTATTATTATTTGATTTCTGTTGTATGTACATTTCTTTCCGGGTCCCAACCAGTAACATAAGGTCAGAAAAGTCTTCATGACGATAAATGTTCTAAAAATAAACAAATCATATTATTATTATTATTATGTCATTTTTCATCATATTTCGATTTCTGCTTTGGTCTCACTACCAACCAAGTCTGCGGGGAGACCTAAGGCAGGTAGTGGCGTGTTGTTATGGCCCCATTTCATGTTTTTCTATCTTCCCTATCATCCCCAGCATTACATAGATAAAGTTTTCCTTAGTGTGTGGGCTGTACTTAATAAGACAATCTTTTGTATATCTCTTAAGCTGGGGTTTCCAGGGATTCTTTCAATGTGTTGTTTTGTTCCATTTTTTATCATTCCAAGTGCACCTACTATCACTGGCACAACTCTTGTTTTCAATTTCCACATTTTTTCTATTTCAATTTCCAGGTCTTTATATTTTGACAGTTTTTCAAATTCCTTGATTGCTATGTTACAATCCGCTGGACAATCCATATCAATTAATAGACAAGTTTTCTCCTTCTGGTTTTTAATAATAATGTCTGGCCTGTTTGCTTCAATTTTTCTGTCTGTGTAGATGGTGTAATCCCATAGAATGGTTACATCTTCTATTTCTGTAACCGGTGCTGGGTGATGTTCATACCAGTGTTTGCCTACAGCTTTTCCATAATGTTTGCATATTGCCCAATGTAAATATTGCCCAACTCTATCGTGGCGATTTTTATATTCGTTTGGGGCAAGCACAGAACAGCCTGAGATTAGGTGGTCTATTGTTTCTTGGTGTTTATCACAAAACCTGCATTTTGGATCCATATTATTATGCATAATATTTGCCTGAAAGTTTCTCGTGAAAAGACTTTGGTCTTGTGCTGCAAGAATAAAGCCTTCAGTTTCGGGCTTTAATCCAGATGCACGTAACCATCGATGAGTATTAACTTTGTCAACATTGGATTTATTGGCACGTACTGGATATTGGCCATGCAGAGGTTTGTCTTGCCAGTATTATTATTATTATTATTATTATTATTATTATTATTATTATTATCTTTCTATTTCTGCTATGGTTACACTCTCTACCAAGGCAGCAGGAAGACCTAAGGCTGGTATTGGTATGCTTGTTTTCCTAACTAGCATAACATCAGTAGCGTTATATAGACAAAATACTTGTTATTGTGTAGATTGTATTTATCACGACAGTTTTTTGTATTACTCTTAAGCTGGACTTTCCAGAGATTTTTCAGTGATTTATTGTATTCTTTTTGTTTAATCGTTCCAAACGCACCTATTACGAATGGTACTATTCTTCATGTTTTTAATTTCTACTATTTTTTATTTTAATTTTCAAGTATTTATACTTCGATAGTTTTTTTTTCAAGTTCATTGGTTGCCATGTTATAGTTTGCTGAATTAGTAGGTAAGTTTTCTTTTCTTTTCGGTTTTAACAATTATGTCTTGACCATTTGCTTCAATCTTCCTGTGTGTGAAGATGGTGTAATGCCGTAGAATCATGTCTGTTTCTGTAACTGCTGCAGTTTGAAATTCATACTAGTGTGCGTTAACATATTTTCGAAAGTGCTTGAACATTGCCCAGTGTAAATATTGCACCACTCTATCGTGACAATTTTATATTCATTTGGCACGAGTACAAAACATCCTGAGATTAGATGGTCGTTATATGTGTCCACGAATCCACACTATTGTGCATGATATATGCCTGAAAGTTTTTTTAATGAAAAGAATCTGGTCCTTTGCTGTAAGAATAAAGCCTTTCATTTCATTCTCTGAATCAGATATTCGTAAAATTTTATGACTATTAATGTTATCAACATCGGTTTTATTATTATTATATTTTATTATACGTTCTGTATATTGACCATGCAGAGATTTGTCTTGCCAGTTTTGTTCTCTCTGTTCTAGAGCTTTATCCTTGGCTTTCTTTTTCATATGTTTGTTACAATATTTGGTTCTTGGATTCTGTTTTGCTTTTTTACTGAATCTAATAAATGTAAATCTCGTTTGTATTTGCAGCATTCTTTCATGACTGAGTATTTTTTCTTTCTGTTTGACTAATTAAATTATCTGTTCCTTTGTTGTTTCCGTGTATGTGAGTAAGCCAATAGTTTACAGTATTTACATTATCCGAACTATTGTTCTCATCTTTGTTGCAATTTGTACGACGTTTCGACCTTTGTACGCGCCGGCCTTCTTCAGATGATAGGAATTTTGAACAGAACCCTTTATTACAATCACTGGGGTATATGAACTCCATTCCTTGCCTAAATTCTCTTCTGGTTGTCATGAGTTATCTCCCTCTAACCTTGTAAGTTATTTGTTCACCACTGCTGTAGCCTTGTGTTGAACTCACAACTCTTTGGGCCAAGTCATAGGAAATAACCAGCGTTTATATCCACTGGGTCATGTGTCCTTAAACGTCGTACAAATGGCAACAAAGATGTGTACAATAATCCGAATAATGTAAATACTGTAAATACTACCGCATCTCAGAAATATAGACAAGCCAATAGTTGTTGTCTTGTATAACAATTCTAGCTGAATAAAAGATATTTCATCTTCTTTACAGGGTATGTATAGAGAGTTTGAATCATTCTTTGGATGATGAATGTAATGTTTAGAAAGAAGCTATTCTGTCATAGAATTGATTTTTCTGATGTTATTTATAGTCTAGTTCAAGATTTTCAACCTATATTAAACCATTGTGATGGCAAAGCTATTAATGGCCATAACTCAGTGCTAAAAATTTAGTTAACTTCTTAATATCAATTGTACTCTTTTATAATACCCTTTTTGCATATTTCTTTCAATTTTTTCCTCATTTACACCGACGGTTTCTTCTTTGCTCTAAATCTTTGATTGTTACTGCATGGTTTAAAATAATAGAGAAGGTTTGTTGCAGTGATATTCCTAAATTTGTGGATTTGGACACATTTATCCAAACCAATTTACATTCTAGTTTCGCCTCTTAAACATTTTACAGTTTTCAGAAGACCTTTCCGTTCACTGTCATTCATAGCATGCAACTTTAAGTCATCCTTGTAAAATAGATGGTTTATTTTCTTTGGAGATATCTTATAGCAACATTCCGTCGTGTTAAATTAGCTGGTTAATGCTATTAGTGATATACAAAATAATAAGAGTGACAAAGAGTCACCTTGAATTATTTATTTCACAAGACTTTTAGATTCCATTTCTATGATTGAGGTAAATGTTGTTTCACATATCGACAAACATTATTTGATGAAATTGATGACGGCGGGTGATAACTTTTAGATATTTAAAGATTTAAGATCCAGGAATGGGGTACACTATCGAATGTCTTACGATAATTTATTCAAGCATGACTGAAATTTTTCTTTGTATTCTAGCAGTTTTTGAAAATCATCTTATTTGCATCCTTTTTGTTCAAGCGGTAGTATGTTTTTTATTTTTTCAAAGAAGAATTATGTTTGTTTTTGCAGAATAAATGTCAAGAGTTTGTAAGTAGTGAAAAGACATGTAATATTTTTTTAAGGGGTACATTTGGGTCCTCGTTCTTGCGTAGGAGAAAGTTAATTTCTTTGCTTACCCATGCCAGAATTTTAGTAGGATCATTAACTATTTCTCAAAGTTTTTTGGTTAGTTTTTTTGCGTGCTGTATTTAGATAATAGAGCGAAAAGTTAAGAATGTTATCTATTCCCAGAGATTTCCAGTTCTATGGTTTGCAGTGCACCTCCAAAATCCTCTTCTACCATTCCCGACCATTGCTGTTCTGGTTTATTTTTCATTCGTTCCATCCCTTGTGTAATTTACTCTGCTTCTTTGTTATGTTCTTTAGAACAAACTCATATTTTCCCCAAAACTGTATAAACTCTTTCATTGTTGTAAAGATGGGAGTGCGTCACTTCAATTTCTTTGTTTACCAATTTGTTGAAAAAATTTACTTCGTATTTGAAAGATATTGGTCTGGCTGTAAAATCTGTATCGTTCTTCATAACGTCTGATTTTTTGAGTCTTCAGTTGTATTGTTTGGTCTATTTCTTTAGCTGATAGAACTTCATTTTAATTCCTAATTTTATATTTTCCTTCAACTCTTATGCCTTTTCTATCTGTTACATTTATTTCTTTTGGTCAGTTCATCGAGCACTGATAATTCACTTGTAGGCTGTTCAATTTCTTTTTCTAATTTCCTTTTCTAAGGTGAATCTTCATTTCTTTATTTTAATGTTTTTTTTCTAGTTGCTGCTATTTCTGATGCATATATTGCATCATTGCGACTTATATGTCGGTCTACCTCATCCAGACTTTATTTATGAGCCGCTTTGGAGAGATTATTAGTTTTAATTTTATGATTTGTTGGTTGTAATTTTGAGTGTTGTTTTCGTTCTTACATTTTAATATTTTGTCTGACTTATGTCTCATTATTTTTTCTTTGGTTTCTTGTATACTATTTTGTTTTCTGTAAAATAATTCGGATCAGTATGTTTTGAACTCGTTTTATTGCTGGTTGGTTTATGACCTATTAAGATCATACCTTTCCAGCTATCTAAACTTTCAAAATTATCTTCACAGTGATTAGTTTAGTTTGTGTGATGTTAATACTTTTTATGTCCATTTCTGGCTCCTTTTCATGTTTTATCTATTCATCTATTCTGATTGCAGTTCTTTTTTATTTCTTTGATTTCAGCATCTGTCAATCAGATATTTTTCGGGATCTACCTTCTTATATTAGCTAGTTTATATTTGTCAATATGCTTTCTCATTGTTTGTTCTATATTTTCTCATTATATGTTTGGCAACTGATGTTTTTCTGAGGTTTGTGCAACACTTAAAAAAATTTAGTTATCACGAGTTTGTACTTCTGACAAGACCATTTGATCTTTCCTTTCTTTAAATAAATGGTTGTGGATATAGCTGTAGAATTCTCAGGGCCATTATTGAGATTATCCCAGTTGTGAGGACCTGAAGATTCATTATTTGTGTCGTAGTTTGTTTCTATAGCAGATGTTTCAATCTCAGGTAGGTTCCTCGCTGAAGGATAGGCTCCCTGTTTATCAACTGGAAAAGTCATAACGGATTTTTTGGTTTGATTTTTAGTTCTCATATTATTCCCACGAGTGACGCAAGGGTTCAGAAGTCCACCAAAAGTTGTTTGGCACATTGAGTGAAATTTTACAGAGAGGATTCCGAAACATGTAAGAGATCGTTCGCTACCTCATAACACAGCTGCCATTCACTCCTCGGTACGTTTAGCACCTTGAGTTGCGAGTTGTTGTTCAGAGTTTTTCTTCTGATAGATTGGTTGCTAAGAGACGCTATTGGAATTAATAAGTGAAGATGTCGGAAAACAACATTGAAAAAAAAAACTATTCAAAGAAACAAAATATTTTTATACTAGAGTATTATGTTTAAATAAAAAAGGAGATGATTATGTTAATTTATTTACACTTTATTTTTCTTCCTTACTATTTTTATTGCTGTTTCTACTACTTCTGTTAATCAGATAAGTTGTTAATTAATTTTAAAAATGTTATTGTTGTTGCTACCACCGCTAGTCTTTTTAACAAATGTCAAAAAATAATTATATAAAAAGAAGAGTTAACATTCGATTAATAAAGTTTATCACTGCTGCGAAATTTAAATGATAATAAGAATAATATGGTTGATGATGTTGTTCACTATTATTTAAGATAAAATTAAATGAAACAAACATCTTGTAAATTGGGAATATAAATAATATTTCATTTATTAATTAATTTAAAGAAAGCACTTATATTATTTATCAGAATATAGTTAAAAACAACGGCAACAAAAAAAACAGGATTATAATAACGTACTGATTTGCATAAATTATTTATATATATATATATATATATATATATATATATATATATATATATACTACTGACCATAAATTTGGGATCACCGAAATTGTTTTCACAAAGTTTATAAAATTTCATTTTTAGCAGAATCAGATTCGCCGAGTTTGTATTTTTTGTTATTCTTATGCAGATGTCAGGCAAAAAAAGTATTCTTTTCAACTTTCAAGTAAACATTTACTCAGTTTGCTACTTGACTTCTCTTATTGTGAGCAAGATTTTCCCGAAAATTCAGATTTATTCAGATATTATAATTACGGTAGAATTTATTTTTGTAAACCATATTACTACGGTACAAATGGCAAGGAAGAAACAGATTAGCATTGAAAAAAGAGCTCAGGTTAAAATTCTTTTGAAAGAAGGGTATTCTGAACGTGTTATTGCTAAAAAATTAAGCCTATCAAAAAATGGCGTGCATCATTGCCTTCAACGACATCGAGAAACTGAGTTAAATATTGACAGAAAAAAATTTTGTAGGCTAAGAATAACATCTATTGTAGAGAATAGGCACTTGATCATATCTATCAAGAGGACTAGAAGAAAAACAGCTCTGGAATTAAAAATTGAAATGAATTCTACTCGGCAACATCTAGTATCTGTTACAACTGTTAAGAGACGACTTCATTCTATTGGGCTTAATGGCTGTGTAGCAGTTAAGAAACCACTATTAAAGAAGAAAAATAAGAAAAAAAAGAAACCACTATTAAAGAAGAAAAAAAAATGAACTTCCTAAAAATAAACCACTGTTGTTTAAATGCTTACAGGATGCTTGGAAATCACTTTCACCAACTTATTTTTAAAAGTCATTAGAAAGAATGCCAAAGATTTTCTCTGCAGTAATAAAGGCTCGTGGTGGTTTCTTTGATGAAAAGAAAATATGAATTAACTTTAATTAAATTTGAAATTACTTTATGTTAATTTTGGTTTTAATTCTTGTACAATGATGAGCAACAATGAAATATATCTATATTTATTCTTCTAAGACATAAAATTTGTTATTTCTTTTTCTAACTTATGGTTGGTAGTCTATATATATATATATATATATATATATATATATATAAAATAAAATAAAATTTCAATATTCAAAATTGTTGAATGATCATTTCAACATGAAATCCCTAAGAGAGATTTCACATCTCATCAGCAACAGTACATATTCCAAAATATTTTTGAATATTGAAAATTTATTTTATTTTATATTAGCTCTGTAATTTTAATTACATTGAGCTCTCCTCCTCTATCGTTTTTTGATATTAAAATTTAATATTAATTAGGATCAGGTTTTTGGGATTTACCTTCCTACTTTTCCGTTTGGATTAAAGTATTTTAATATATATATATATGCAAACATTATTCATTCATTCGTTTGTTCGTCTATCCTGTATATTCAGTTGAATATTGAACTCGTCGAAAATGCTTAGTGTTATCTACAATGTCGCAGTTTTCTTTTTAAAATACTTTTTCAAAATATTGCCATCTAATATCATAGACTTTAAGGAATAAATCGACATAAGAAAACTACCTGATTAATCAACTAGGATCACTAAAAAAGAAATCGATATCTTAAGTAATTAAACAAATATTTACTTTAAAACAGCAGTAATAATTACAAACTTCATATTTAAATTTTAAAGAAAAAACGAAATTATTATTATTATTATTATTAGGTTAATGTCACAAATTCACGTAGTCAACGGAAATTCTGTTCTTGAGACATCTCTTTACGACTCAAATCTGTTCAAAGAATCCTCACAGAAAAATGATGGTAATTTTCTGGAGCCCTACAATCTTAGTCTCAATTAAAATTTTCCTTAAGTACTATTTCAAGTTTCTTGGTCGTGTTCGAAGTGCACCCAATACTAAAAGAATTGCTTCAACAGTCATGTTCCATAGCTTCTTCAACTTCATATTCACATCCTGGTATTAAAAAAAAATTCAGTTTCTTTGGAGTCTATTATTATTATTATGTCATTTTTTATCATATTTCGATTTCTGCTTTAGTCTCACTACCAACCAAGTCTGCGGGGAGACCTAAGACAAGTCGTGGCGTGTTGTTAAGGCCCCATTCCATGTTTTTTTCTATCTTCCCTATCATTCCTAGCGTTACATAGATAAAGTTTTCCTTAGCGTGTGGGCTGTACTTAATATGACAATTTTTGTATATCTCTTAAGCTGGGGTTTCCAGGGATTCTTTCAATGTGTTTTTTATTCCATTTTTTTATAATTCCAAGTGCACCTACTATCACTGGCACAACATTTGTTTTCAATTTCCACATTTCTTTTATTTCAATTTCCAGGTCTTTATATTTTGACAGTTTTTCAAATTCCTTGGTTGCTACGTTACAATCCGCAGGACAATCCATATCAATTAATAGACAAGTTTTCTCTTTCTGGTTTTTAACAATAATGTCTGGCTTGTTTGCTTCAATTTTTCTGTCTGTGTAGATGGTGTAATCCCATAGAATGGTGACATCTTCTATTTCTGTAACCGGTGCTGGGTGATGTTCATACCAGTGTTTGTTTACAGATTTTCCATAATGTTTGCACATTGTCCAATGTAAATATTGCCCAACTCTATCGTGGCGATTCTTATATTCATTTGGGGCAAGCACAAAACAGCCTGAGATTAGATTGTTTCTTGGTGTTTATCACAAAACCTGCACTTTAGATCCATATTATTATGCATAATATTTGCCTGAAAGTTTCTAGTGAAAAGACTTTGGTCTTGTGCTTCAGTTTCAGACTTTAATCCAGATGCATGTAACCATCGATGAGTATTAACTTTGTCAACATTGGATTTATTGGCACGTTCTGGATATTGGCCATGCAGAGGTTTGTCTTGCCAGCGTTGTTTCATCTGTTCAAGAGCTTTATCTTTGGCTTTCATTTTCATATTTTTTGCCGTAATATTTGGTTCTTGGCTTCTGTTTTGCTTTTCTACAGAATCTACTAACTGTAAATCTTGTTTGTATTTACTGTTTTCTTTCACTATTGAATATTTTTTCTTCCTTTCTTCATGTTTCCTTACTAATTGTATCATCCAATTCTTTGTATGTTAGTAAGCCAATAGTTGTTGTCTTGTATGACAATTCCAGCTGAATAAGACCTCTTCCACCTTCTTTACGGGGTATGTATAGACGGTCTACATCAGCCTTTGGATGATGCATCTTATGCTTAGGAATAAGCTTTCTTGTTTTAGAATCCATTCGCCAGATGTCGTTTAGAGTCCAGTTTAAGATGTTGAAACTATATTGGACAACTGGGATTGCAAGGCTATTAATGGCCATAACTCTGTTCTGAGAATTCAATTCAGTTTTTAATATAATTCGTAGCCTTCTATAGTACTCTTTACGCACTATTTCTTTCATTTTTTTATGGTGAATGTTTTCACTCTCATTTACACCTAGGTATTTATAAGCTTCTTCTGGTTTCAATTCTTTTATTGTTACAGCAGCGTCTAAGCTAATTGAGGTTTTTTCTTGCATTGATCCACGTAAAACTATAGCTTTAGCACATTTATTCAAATTGAATTTCATTTATTATTATTATTATTATTATTGTTATTAAAGGGGATAGTAATATGATAAGGTTTTCGTCAGATAGAAAGCGTTTGTCTCTCGTGAAGATCAGCATATTAACTTTTGTTTTTACTTTGGTTCGAATGATGACACTTGCGCAGATGACAAATGTCCAGCTACTTGACAACGCAATCAGATTTTTTTCTTCACAATCTATCTTCTCTCAATATTTTTGTTGCTTTTTCGGCTGTGTATGCCTAGAAAATATTGAAGGAATAGTTGCTGGCTAAGAATATCATATGGTGCTAATTGTTTCAAGTGATGATTGCCAATTTACATAAAAATTTCTCTTGAAAATCAGCAATCAAAATCTTTACATTTGAACACCGACGTCATGCAGAATAAAGAAATATTAAACACACACACAATCACAAGACATGCGTATTCTTTCAATTATAAATTGCAAGTTTGATGGCCAACTCAACAGACTATGTGGGAAAAAATATACGTATATATTTTTAAAAAATCATCTTGATTATTTTTGTCGACTTCTAGAGCTTGCTTGTGAAACATCTGCACTCTTGGCTTCATCAATTCGTTCACTTTCTTCAATACGTTGTGGAAACGGGTTTCCTTCGAATTATTATTCTCTACTGTACGGTATTCGTTTTCCAATAGGAGATTTTGCATTATGGATGCTCTCAATCAAGTCGCACTACTTTTAACAAATTGTATCTTTCGCAGAAAATTTGCAGACTCAAGAGAAGCACACTTTTGAAGGGATACGAAACTAAGCTTGATTCCAATTTTCTTGTTGTAGAACTATAAGTCCCTTGGTGCACTAACTGGGGTTTTTGAAATCAAGCACGTAGGAAAAGTTGAATTTCTGGGAATTCTTTTAACAGAGGACGGAAATGGGACAATAGAATCCGATATATTGAAATAGCGAAAGATGCCTTCCAAAAGCATGGCGAAATACAAAGAGACGGGTAAATTCCGTTAGATATAAAGAAAAGATGGCCACATTGTTATGTAATATGAGTCCTCTTCTGTGGCAATGAAAACTGAACAACCACCTCACAGATGAAGAAGAAACTTGAGTCATCAGAAATGTACTTGTACAGAAAGATGCTGAGATTGGCATAAACTGAAAGTGGGAATTTATAAATTTTCTGGCATAATCCATATAGTTTTTCCGGTGTTTCACTCTCATACATAAACTCCAAAATTGTAGTTCTACAGAAGCATGCTGAGAATCACAGGAAATGAAAATGGGAGTTTCATGTAAAAATCCTTTCACATACAGTCTGCCCAGTACATTTGAATTCTCATAAATATTCAAGATATTTTTAGGAGAAAATTCTAAATCTTGAAGATTTTCTGAAAGATTTCAACTCTTCCCCAGATCACTATTTTTGTTAATGAAACTTACGTTACAAACATGTTTTGAAAAGTTTACCAGTTCTTCTCACTCTTCACTCTCTTACAGACATTACATTTTTCTTATTCGCTGAGAAAGTAATACTGAATGTCAATGAAATATATCTCTTTCATGTATTTAATGCAGCAATCACTATAACACATGGTCTTTGATACCTGTAGTCAAAAAAAGAAAACATCCATGACCTGGACGTAAACAAAGGGTCAAGTTTTTGGCCTTTGTTTGGTCTCGGGGTACCGTGAGAAAATTACCTAGGGTTGTCATGTGTTAGATCAGTTTTCCATATATCCCAAACTTGAGAAGACTACGACAAACCCGCGTTCTTTTAACAGTCATATCAAATAAATAACTCTGTGGAAGGTTTTGTATCACTTTTGATGAACTCTTTGTTATTGTTTGACTATAACATTAAGCCTTAACCAAGCAACTGAGATTTTATATTTAAAGAGAATTCTATTGTGTTAGATGAAGTTTCTTTTGTCATTCGGAGCGTAACAGATATTATTTGATCTTCTCTTCTCTCCATATTAAATATCTTACTGAACTGTGGGTCATGGTTTATTTATTATTGTCTCTCGCTTAGAACCGCAGATGGAAAATTTAAAGCAAGAATAAAAATCACTGACATTTAATAAAAGCGTTAAATACTAAGATGGCTGCCTATCCCATTATGACTCATGTGTTTGATTTACGACAATTTATTGCAAGAATTATGTTGTCCTCTAAATGAAAAACACTCAATCATTTTAATTTTAATTTGGATGATTAAAATTATATAATACTTCTACTCCGACAGGATAAGAGTACTGATTATTATTATTATTATTAGATTGACTCATCACTAATTTCCGTTCTTAAGAACCAATTGTGATGACGAATGTATCATCCCGACACCTAACAATACGTGTAATAGTTAAGAAAAAATGTTATATACATTAACTTATCTTAGATTTTGTATGATAATAAAAGTGTATACGGTAGATTAAAGAAAAAATGTAGTTCACCTCCATGACAACGCAAGGCCACATTCACCAAGAATAACATTGAAAAAAAGTTTAAAACTCGGTTACCACTCACCATATTCATCTGACCTTGTAACAATCATTTACTACATTTTTCGAATGTTACAAAACACATTTATGGGAAAAAAACTGTAATGAAAACCAGATTTAAGAGTTTGTCAAAAACTTTTCATTTTTTTCTAGTAAATGGCAACAATCCACTACAAATATTAATGAATCTATCATTGAATAAAATTCTATTATTCATTATATTTTAAAGAATGGATTTGATAATCAAAAATAGAAATTTATAATTTGCATTCAGGAATGTTGAGGACGGCACTTTACTCCAGCCGAAGAATCAATGAGTGTTTCTAGGGCACACTGTTATTACATTATTTTATTTACATTTTCTATTGTGATTATTAGTTGCTATTGTTGTTAATCTCCTAGTGTACCTAATTTATGATTTAAACTTTAATATAACTATGTATGTATGGAAAAATTATAATATTAATAGAGTTCGGTACTATGCACGATTCCAGACATATGCTCGAGATATTAGAACAAAATGCTAACGACCATCACGAAGTATATATACCAGGCTCTTGATAAGTCCGGCGAGGCTCGTGCTGTTACACTGGTTATCTCCAATGTTTTTGATAAGGTTTGGAACACTGGCCTTCTACGCAAGCTATATGGTTATGGTATCACTGGACGCTTGCTTGATCTGATTCAATATTTCTTATCTAACCGCATAATGAAGGTTAACTTGAATGGGCATGCTTCCACATCCTACTTCACGAACGCTGGTGTCTCCCAGGGCTCTATCCTAGGCCCGACCCTCTTTCTGATCTTCATAAATGATCTCCCAGACGTGATCAAATATCAAGTAGGTATCTACACAGATGACACCACCATTTACTCCGGTATCAGTAAGAAATCTGGCGAGGCGGACAAACATGATATCGCTGCTGATCTTGAGAAGGACCTACACTTAGTGATGGAGTAGAGTAAGAAGTGGCTTGTAAATTTCAATGCTTCTAAAACGAAACTGCTAGCTGACTACCATCACAGACAACCTTTCCTGCGGCACCCATAAGCATGGACCACTGAAAGTAATATACTGCGCATCCTCGGTCTTACCCTATCTTCCTACCTCAAGTGGAATCATTACATTGAGTTAATAGCTAAATACACTGCTAGGAAGGTTGGGTCACTGTGTCGGGCCAGGAAGTTTTTTTTCCGCCTCAAACCACCTTGCACATATACAAATTAACCATTCTTCCGTGCGAAGAACACTTTTGTCATCTCTGGTCAGACGCCCCTGCTGTCCATCTCAGTGTTCTCGACAGGGTCCAAAGGAGAATCTGTAATGTGATAAGTCCCGATTTAGCAGCTCGACTCCAGCCACTTTCTCACTGGCGGGATATGGCTTCTCCCTGTCTCTTCTACAAATATTTTAATGACTTTTGCCCCGACGAACTTAAATCACTGGTTCCGCCACCACAAGTGTTTACTCGTACTACCAGTCTGGCAACAAGGTCCCACCCATTTACAGTTAGATCAACCAAATGCAGCCGGCAATATTACTCCATCATCTTCTTTTCTCGCACTTAACGCCTGTGGAACTCTCTTCCGTACAGTTGCTTCCCTGACGGCTATAACCTTCAGAAATTTAAATGCAATATAAATTCACAACTCTTATCATCTTGGCTCCAGTTCTTTATACCTCACCCCTTATATCTTTTTTCTTTTCCTTTCTCTCTACCTTCGCAACTGTCTTCACACCTGTGTTCCGATCCTTCTCTTGCCATTTCTCTGACACCCCCTGTAACTGGTTTGTATTTCTCTTAACTCTCCTTCTGTCTAAACCTTTACTCTTATGTAGCCCTCTGCGCATCAGTAGCGGTACCGCATTGCTTGGATTGAAACGGCTAAAAGATAGGGGGGCAATTGTAATTGAAAATTATTTTAAATATTTTAGGATTATTCTACAGTATGCTACGTCTATTTATAAAAGGACTCTCACATTTATCAATATCTCTATTAAAATAATATATTATAAGTGGTTGAGAGGACAAATAGTAAATATGGGTGTAGAGCAATTAACTGATATTTAACAATATAAAACATCATGAATTAGTCTGTTAGACAATTACACTAAATTAGAAACATTAAATAGATTGACAGTGCTCATAAAATAATGTAAGTTTTGTTGAAACACATGTAATGTTTGAAAATTCACTTTTAAAAGCAAAATTACATTAAAATAAACACAAATGTTAATTGGAAAAGACATGCAAAGTGTTAGACGCAGATAACAGAAAAATAAATCAAATTTTTTCGCAATATTCCGAAAGCAATAACATTAATTAAATATTTGTACGAATAACTAATTACATGCAATTGTCTTTAATTAATTATTCTATGTCTTTAATTACTGAAGAAATTACGAATCAAAATAAGGTCATAAAAAATGCAATAAAACAGGAATAATTATTTGACACGCGAGCATCAATATATTGTTTGTATTTTCACTGAGTTCTTTCATTAAAATATCCCTTCATGCGTTCAGCTTCATTTTTTGATTGGTCGAATAAACAATTATCATTACCATAATTGCTTATAATCAAAGGTGAGAAAAAGAGACGATGGCCTCAAATCATGTATATAATTTTAAATATGGAAAGGTTTTCAGATCATGATATATATATATATATATATATATATATATATATATATATATATATATATATATATTGTGTGTATTTTAGCAGCATTTTTTCATTAATACAGGTTTCATTGAATAATATAGACAAGTTCTGTCTATTCATTTTGTGTAAGATCCGTTCGTATGAGCTAATTAGCTTGATAGTGTTGTCATGGAAAGACGACAAGAAATCGCAATAATTGTTGATTTTTTTATCAGGTCTGAGCTTTCGGCTTGCATAAGCCATTATCAAAGGATGAACATTTAATGTTCAGTGAACATAGAACATTTAAATTATTATTAACAGAGTGGAGTTATACAGAGAAAATTAGACAGGTCCATTTTTTGTGTCGCACATGGCTATATGCCGAGAAGGAATGGTGGTAGTGGGTTTTTTGTTCAATTAAGTGGCATGAGGGATTGGTCTGGGAACTGCTGCTACTATGGTGTAGGAGGTAACTATGACCTCTCCCGTCGATTATAGGCATTGAAGTATGTTAGTAGAGGTGTCGAAATTTATTTTATTTAGGCTAGGTTTAAACTGTTTGATGTAGATAGCTTCTAGAATTTTAAGTTTTCGTTTATTATTTTCTTGTCTAAGTATATGCATATTTTCAACAGGTGTTTTCCTAAGAAGTGTGTGTTGATAGCCGTGGTGTTTTAAATGTCGGAATATGTTAGAATTTTCATTTAAGTGCAATATAAGTCTCCGCGAAAGCGAGTTAGTAGTATGTCCAATGTAGGTATTATTTAGTTTGTTAGAGGTACATTCTCGAAAGGGGCATTTAAATTTATACACTACATTGTTTTTTTGCAAATCGCTAACGGTGGGGGAGGAGTCGTTGCGGACGATTGAGTTGGATGTTGTGGATTTAGCGTAATATATGATAAATTTAATTCTTTTGTTGGGGTCTGTCGGAGAGATATTAGAGTTTATGAGTTTTTTTAGGATATTTTCATCTAGTTCGTAGTTGGTGTGCATTTGGCTACGATATAAGAGAGTGATATGTTTGGGGTTGGTTGGGCTATTACCATGTGTTGTTTCTGAACACGAAAAAAACAACACATGGTCATAGCCCAACCAATATAATTTGATAATGGCTTTGATATACTTTGATGTTCATCCTTTGATAATATATATATATATATATATATATATATATATATATATATGATTAATGTGGAAAAATTTGTCACTTAGCTAATGTATCAGATTATACATTTTTCATCAACATTTCGTAGAACGGTTTTGTACCAAACGGTAATGAAAATAATGTATATTCGCTATTAGGATGAGTTGTGATACAGTGGATATCGACGCGGAACGAGAAATCGGGGACCCGAGTTCGAATTTCAGTTGAATTCATTGCATTCACTTACGCGCAAATACTCTTGGGAAAGGTATTAATCCGTTTCTTCCTTCCAGTCATGGGTTACATAACAGGACAGATTGGGTTCTATAGCTGGCAACCAGTCTACCGCAGAAAGCAATGGCAACCTACTGCGGGATAATCTTCTGCCCAGTCAGTCATGTCTCTTTTGAGACATGATCGCCCAAGCGTGTTTCACGTATGGCACTTAACTGACTGATATGTATATATATATGTCTAAACACACTGATGAGCTGTGAAGCAGCAAAACAGGCTTGTTTGTGGATGACTAATATATATATATATATATATATATATATATATATATATATGTGTGTGTGTGTGTGTGTGTGTGTGTGTGTGTGTGTGTGTACGTGTAATGGAACGGTTTAATTCAAGGAACAAGTGAAGTCTGGAGGCCCCTTTTTCCCTTTTTTCTTTCAACTTAATCAAGGCAGTACTGCCACTGATGTGCCGGAAGTTATGTTTCTTAAGAGAAGAGCAAAGAGAAAGAGGAAAGGGTTAGAAGGGGTGTTGAAGAATAGATAAAAAAGGATTTGAATACTGGTATGAAAAGAGTTACGTAAGAGTTGATTGCGAAGGGAGAACAAGATACAGAAGGTGTCAAGGAAAGGATTAAAATCAAGGAGATAATAGATGGTAATTGATGTTGCATTTAAACTCTGGGAGCGTTTAACTATCAGGGAAGGAAGTATATGGAACGGAGTTCCACAGGAAGAAATTGCGAGAACAGAAGCTGATAGTGCAGAAGTGTCGAGTACATTTAATTGTTTCACTCAGGGTGAGACCTAGTTGCCAGTCTAGTAACTCGAGTAGCTTGAGTAAAGTCGTTTAGAGAGTGCACCATTGAAGCAGAAGCCGTGTATTTGTAGAAGAGACAGAGAGAAGTCACATCTCGTCGATGAGAAAATGACCGGAGTCAAGCTGCCAGGTCGGGATTGGTTCATTGCATATTTTTATTTTTATTTTTTTAGAACTCTGAGACGAATAGAAGAGGAGCTCAAGTAGATATGGCAACAGTATACATTTGTAAGTCTTCTCGACCTTGATTTTTTCATTATTTAAGGAAAACAAGTGAAGTCATCTCATACGTATGTACCCACTGAAAATAACATTTATAGCAATAATAATAATAATAATAATAATAATAATAATAATAATAAATTAGCCAATGTACGAAGGTACATTATTCGTAATAACCGATTGACAGAGGCTGAAATTAATGAAATTAAAAGAATTGTAACCAGAAGAGACGAATCAACAAAATATGAAAAGGAACCGGAATCAGAATCAGAAATAAAAAGTAATAACATCAAACAAGCCACAGGTCATAATGTAGAAACCGTGATACACAGAAATCACTGTGAAGATAATGCTGTAAGCTTAAAAGTGCTGGAAAGTTGTGATCTGAGTCAGTTAAAAGACGAAAATAAAACGAGTTCAGAACACATAGAATCTAATTATTTGACGGAAAATAAGAACAGTATACAAGAAGCTAAGGAAGAAATCAAGAACCATATAAGTCAAATAAAATATTGTAATGGAGGAACTAGAACAGCTCCCAAAATTACAACCAACAAAGTATAACCTCCGAACTATGAAACTCTACAATGCAGCACTCAAATTAATCTTGGATGAAGACACTCATACAAATCTCAATGAAGCAATATATGCATCAGCAATAGCAGCAACAAAAAAATTGAACATCAAATTAAAAACAAGGCAGTCTCGCAGACATGAAGATCCACCTTGGAAAAGAAAAATAGAAAAAGAAATCGAACAACTTAAAAGTGAACTATCAGTACTGGATGAACTGAGTAGAGGAATAAATGTAAGAACTAGGAAAAGCATAAGAGTCGAAAGAAAATACAACATTAGAAATGAAAATGAGGTCCTATCAACTAAGGACAAAATAAAGCAAAAAATACAACTGAAGGCTCAAAGAATAAGACGCTATGAGAAAAGATCAAGATTTTACAGACAAAAAAAGATTTTTCAAACCGATGCAAAGAGATTTTACAGGGAAATAGGTAAAAAAAGAATTGAAGTGACAGCCCCCCCCCAGAATGGAAGAAGTTACACAGTTCTGCGAAAAGATATGGGCTTGCCCTAAAGAACATAGCAAGGAAGTAGATTGGATTGCACAAGAGATAGAACGAATGAAAATTAAACCAGAACAGACATGGGCTGGAATTACAGAACAGGATGTTAAATTTGCACTAAAAAAAGCACACAATTGGAAGTTCCCAGGTAAAGATAAAATTTCAAACTTTTGGCTATATTATTTAATTACTGCACATAAAAAACTAGCCAAAGAACTTCAAGAAATGGTTGACGATCCCACTAAAATTCCTGCATTGATGACCAAAGGAATTACATTTCTTCTACCCAAGAATAGTGGCACAAACACCCCGAAAAACTATAGACCAATTACATGTCTTCCGACAACATATCAACTATTAACATCTATTTTAACAAAACAGACATATTTTTTCTTAGAAAGAAATGACATGATACCGCTTGAAGAAAAAGGGTGCAAACGTGGCTGTTATGGAAGAAGCTTATAAATACCTAGGTGTAAATGAGAGTGAAAACATTCACCATAAAAATTGAAAGAAATAGTGCGTAAAGTGTACTATAGAAGGCTACGAATGATATTAAAAACTGAATTGAATTCTCAGAACAGAGTTATGGCCGTTAATAGCCTTGCAATCCCAGTTGTTCAATATAGCTTCAGCATCTTAAACTGGACTCTAAACGACATCTGGCGAATGGATTCTAAAACAAGAAAGCTTCTTTCTAAGCATAAGATGCATCATCCAAAGGCTATACATACCCCGTAAAGAAGGTGGAAGAGGTATTATTCAGCTGGAATTGTCATACAAGACAACAACTATTGGGTTACTAACATACATAGAAACAACAAAGGATTGGCTGATACAATTAGTAAGGCAACATGAAGAAAGAAATAAAAATATTCAATAATAAAAGAAAGCAGTAAATACAAACAAGATTTACAGTTAGTAGATTCTGTAGAAAAGCCATACAGAAGCCAAGAACGAACTATTGCGGCAAAAAATATGAAAATGAAAGCCAAAGATAAAGCTCTTGAACAGATGAAACAGCGCTGGCAATACAAACCTCTGCATGGCCAATATCCAGAACGTGCCAATAAATCCAATGTTGACAAAGTTAATACTCATCGATGATTACGTGCATCTGGATTAAAGTCTGAAACTGAATGCTTTATTCTTGCAGCACAAGACCAAAGTCTTTTCACTAGAAACTTTCAGGCAAATATTATGCATAATAATATGGATCCAAAATGCAGGTTTTGTGATAAACACCAAGAAACAATAGACCACCTAATCTCAGGCTGTTCTGTGCTTGCTCCAAATGAATATAAAAATCGCCACGATAGAGTTGGGCAATATTTACATTGGACAATGTGCAAACATTATGGAAAATCTGTAAACAAACACTGGTATGAACCTCACCCAGCACCGGTTACAGAAATAGAAGATGTAATCATTCTCTGGGATTACACCATCTACACAGACAGAAAGATTGAAGCAAATAGATCGGGCACTTTTATTAAAAACCAGAAAGAAAAAACTTGCCTATTAATTGATATGGCTAACCCAGCGGATTGTAGCATAGCAACCAAGTAACTCGAAAAAATGTCAAAACATAATCGTGCCAGTGATGGTGGGTGCATTTGGAATGATAAAAAATGGAACAAATCAACACATTGAAAGAATCCCTGTAAACCTCAGCTTAAAAGATATACAAAAATTGTCTTGTTAAGTACAGCCCCAACACTAAGGAGAACTTTGTCTGTGTGAAGCTAGGGATGAGAGGGGAGATATAAAAACATGAAATGGGGCCATAACAACACACCACGACCTGCCTTATGTCTTCTCACACATTTGGTTGGTAGTGCAACCATAGCAGAAATCGAAATATGATGAAAAATGACAACATAATAATAATAATAATAATAATAATAATAATATATAAACATGTTACAGAAATTAACGAAGATTAAGGAAATGTTTATAAACAAAGCGACATTTCACGTATATATATGTATAGGAAGAAAGAGAGGGGGGAAGAGACAGGGAGAACTACTGTAGAGAGGCTTATCATTTAGCTGAACAGTCATTTATTTCAGTCATGCTTACTTCGAAAATTTAATGAAGATATTATTATAAATAGCTACAAGGTCATTATTATAAATAGCTCTACAAGGTCATTTGCTTTTTCATATTTATGTATAATTTGATATCTTTGTATGTGAGTGATGTTTGCTTGATAAATGTTGAATTATTTGCTTATTTTTATTTGCTGTTTTTTTATGGGGTAGAATTTTTAGTGGTGAATTGCTTTTTATTGTCTGTCGCCATTTAATTGCTTTATGTTGATTTGATCACTTCTTAACATTTTAGGCTAAAATACCGTGTTAGTGTGTATACCCTCTTAATATATATATATATATATATATATATATATATATATATATATAAAGTGTTTCCCTAGTTTAACGAAGAAACATATTCGAACTGAACCAAAAGACAGAATTCATTTATGTCAAGAGATTCCAATTATGCTGCTAAATAAACGTTCCAAATTTTGTATATATATATATATATATATATATATATAATTATGTGTTAGGAAATTTCTATGTATAAAAAGTGTGAAGCTATTAAAAATATTTAATACTTTGGGAGGCTGATTAAAATATCACGAGCAAATTTTAAAATTATGAATTCCCTTATATCTGCTTTTTTATTAATGTTTAAAGTGAGGACATGTGTCTAATTAACAAATTAAAATATCTATTACTGCTTTAGAAATGGATATCCACTAGTTATGAAAATTCTTCAATGATATTATTATCCCATATTTAACTCTTAACAATAGTATTACATCTAGTTTTTAATTTCTTCAAATGCTTTTAAAAACTCAACTAAACGAAGGTATTTCAGTGTCACTAAATATATATGATTTATTCACAAACGTCTGTGGCGATGAAACCATCGATATACCGTGTGTGTAAAAATAGCTCGATTTTACATCTATCCATCAAATCTAATATTGTCACAAAATTCCTGCAATCCTTCACATTTAAATTCACATTCTACGACCATGAAAGCAAAATTTATACCAAATTTAAAGGCGTTATTAAGAGAAATCCACTCGGCCGTTCTTTACTTTTGCATGCCTCATATTAAAAGTCAGTTAAGCTTCATAAGTAATAAACGATTGCGCGATTATGACTCTTTCAATCAATGACTGATTAAGCAGAAGATTTTCCCGCAGTAGGTTGCCATTTTATTATTTTTTTTTTTTTTGTTAACTGGTTGCCAACTGATTGTCCTGTTGTCTAACCCATAGATACAGGGAGAAGAGAAGGATTTATACTTTACTCAAGGGTATATGCACGCAAGTGAATGCAACAAGTTTTTAGCCATAATAAAATTAGACCAGTACCTAGTTATATATTATTATTATTATTATTATTATTGCTCCACTTTTATATTAAGAACTTAAAAATAAATGTCCTCATCTTTGTTACCATTTGTACGACGTTTCGGCCGTTGTACACTTCGCCCTTTTCAGGTGATAGGAATTTGGAACCAAACCCTTTATTACAATCGCTGGGGCATATCGTTCTCATTCCTTGTGCGAAGGAGTCATGAGTTATCTCTCACTTACCGGACTGTCAAATATACTTGTTCATCACTGCTGTATATTGGTACTGAACTCACAACTCTTTGGATCAAGTAACTTGAACTAACCAACGTCTATATTCACTGGGCCATGTGTCCTTAAGACTAATGGCAACAAACATGGGGATAACAGTCCAAAAAATGTAAATAGTGTTATCAACTCTTGTTGGGTTATTTTCGCATATAAATCATGTGATCAAAATCAAAATTAATTAGTAGACAGACAGGTAAAGTTCAGATTCATACTTGAATGGATTATTGGTCGAGTTTGTAGCCAGATCTTTAAGTATTCACCCGTAACGTGTCTTCTTTTGTACCGAGGGTTTTACCCCACTGCTAGTTATGCTGTCGACGTTTTCTAAGCTTCTATAACAAGCAAATACATGCATGCATATATGCACGCTCACACAAAGATATATAGATGTTTTATTTAAAAAACAATAAACATTGTATTTATTTAATGAAGATAAAAAAATAATTTATCTTATGTCATATCCACACATAGAGATATGCGTGTTTGTATATACATATGTACTATTTGCTCGCGTATGCTTGTATGTATTTTTGTTTAGATGTATGTATTCCAGTTTTTCTGATGACAAAGACAAAAATTATTTTACATCTTATATATTTATTTTTCAACATAATCTCAATGATTGTCAATGTGCTTTCTAATGTCTTTCCGTTAGTCATACAAATCGAATATTCCATGAAGAATACATTCTAAAGGCTGTTGGTAACGATCCAGGTATCAGCATACGTCAAGTGGCCCTTAGCATATCTACATTTTATAGTACTGAATGAAGGGTACGACAAGAGCAGCTCCTGTATTTGTAATATGTGCAGTGTCTTTTGACCTCTGACCAATTACTAAGATGAACTTTAGCCGATACTTTATTGCGCACACAGCAGATCCATAGATTCTGTCTTCCATCATGTTTACGGATTAGGTAATATTTAGAAGACATGGAATAAAAAATGTATACAACCAACATTTCTGAGCGGATTGGAATGACCATGGTACAATACAGGCTAGACAACAGCATCAGTTTACGATTAATGTGCGGTCTGGAATTGTAAGTGACTATCTGGTAGGTCCATATGTTATTCCATTATATCGTAGAGGAGCTGTCTACAGATACTTTATTTCAAACACACTTTCAGTTGTACCTCTACTAATATTAAGACGCGTGTGGTTCATGCAGTAAGTGGCTCCAGCACATTTTAGTCACATTGTTCACAATGAACTATCTGACATCTACCATTGAAAATAGATAAATAGATACAGGAGGACCATTTTAATGAACAGCACGTTACCCCGAACTCAATCCTTTAGATTTCTATCTGTGAAGCCACTGAAAACAATTGGTTTATGCAGCAGATACTAATAATGTAATGACGATTCATCAACGTGTCATGAGGACCTGCAAAACCAGCGTCTACTGCAAACTTTAAACTTAATAACTCAAAAACGAAGGATGTGCGGACATACGTTTATATTAATTTTCTTTTTTTGCTTTGGTGTGAGGAACCCATCCCCCAAAGTTTTAAAGGGTTTTCGACACAGTATATTATATATATTATATATATTTAAAACTTGTGTGTTTAGGCAGTTAATTTTCTTTTAGATTAATTTTTAGATTAAGTAAATTACAAAATTGCGTATTCTTATTTTTAGTAAAATCCGTTCATCTTACGGATAATCTTACACGTATTATAATTGAAAGATATTCCTAAGTAATTTCAATCTCCTTCCGGGGTCATCTTCAGGGGGTATGAGTTGTGCTAA
The DNA here is from genome assembly GCA_037127315.1 of Ascarosepion bandense. Classification (NCBI taxonomy): domain Eukaryota; kingdom Metazoa; phylum Mollusca; class Cephalopoda; order Sepiida; family Sepiidae; genus Ascarosepion; species Ascarosepion bandense. Next base: position 681,090 of record JBBBDQ010000609.1, on the reverse strand, counting down.
AAAATAACGGCAAAACTACGTTGCGAAAACTTACTGTAAATTGCCTTCATGTTGCAAATGTAGCGGTTGACAAATTGCTTAGCGTTCATTAAAACTTGAAAATTATCTAAAATGGAATTGTTTTTGTGTTGTAATGTCATGGTGATGCAAGTGTCAAAGCATGAAAAAATTGTTCTTTTTATGAATGTTTTAGAACAATACTACAGTATTCATAGCTGATTCTATCAATTGACCGCTTAAGATTTTTAATGCATATTGCATCGAGCATCTGCCTTTTGCTGTAGTTATTTTTGTGAGATATCACTTTTTTCTATGGTAATGGACTCGACCTGAGTATACATATACTCCTACCATAGAGAGAACAGTGAATGATCCGTAAGTTACCAAGCGATACCGAAGTTACATAGAGAATACCGCGTCAGTAGCTGTGAGCTCCACTCAGCCAGAATAATATTACACGGATATACTACTTCCAACACGACTTCACTTCAAAGACTATATATATATATATATATATTACTACTGATCGTATTCTTAGATTACTAACCTGCGTTCAAGTTTGTATATTTACGTTTAATATAACGTATTTTTTTATCTCGAATCTCTGTGTTGTTGTTTATTATTTTCACCCGGAATCCACAACAGCGAACAATACTGTAATAACAATATATATATATATATATATATATATATATATATATATATATTGTTATTATAGTATTGTTCGCTCTGTACAAAGCACGGGGCCCACTCAAGTTTGACGATTACTTTAAATGATAATTTATAGGGATAGGAAGGGAAGACAATAGTTGATTATAGACTTGACCAGGAAGTTTCTTCCCTAGGGTCGTAGTACATGGAGAGAAGATTTTTGAGCAGAACTTGCTTCTTGTCGATGGAACACGCGGGTAGTGCGAGTGTTTTGCTACTATGAAAGTGGCATGGCGTGTCATAGCCGTGATGGTCAGAACTGGTCAGCACATTCCATGGTAGCAGTGGATGAAAACGTGAAAACATCAATAATAAGCTACAAAGAACGAAGTTAAAAAAGAATTATATACCGTATCGAACAATCTCTAAAGTACCGTCTTCTTCGTAAAATGAACTAGATACAATTTTTGAAAGCACGAAATAGCGAAAATAGGTCTATGTTAAAAGGACATCAATCAGCTTCTAAACATTAATCTGTTTCGTGCAACCTCTAGTTTTCAATAAACATTGCCGTCATGGTTAATAAGAAACACAATTGATAATTTGATGAGAATGAAGAGTGTATTACTGATGGATACAGATTAATAATGGACGATGTAGGTGGCCCTAATTTACTATCAATGTCACATCTCCTAATCACAAGGCCAATCATTTTGATTATCAAAATATGGGACCCAATGACCTGATTACATTCATTTTATGGTTTACAGAAGTAAAGTAAAGTGAAATTCTGGAAATCACAGAGAATTTGCTGAGCTGTATATAAATGTAATTGTGTCTTGAATAACTGTCTGTTTCGGGGTATTATTTTTTGTTTTTATCATGTTGAAAGATAGAAGGATATAGACCAAGGATTCCTATTCTCATTGCTATTCATCTTACGCATTTATTTCAGCCATTAATGACATATGATCACCGTTAAATGAATTGCTATAATAAATACAAAAATTGTGTGTGCGTGTATGAGTGTTTTTGCTTAAATGATTCGTTTTCTACGGCTTATCAACCCTTTGCAAGATATCTAAAGCCAGAAAATATTTTTAGATTGTAAGTATAAATTTTTTAGAGGTAATAATGATTGACTGATAAAATTATTAGTAATTAACCCACAGCTAGGGGAGAAGAGGTGGATTCATACTGTGACCCAAGGATATCTGCGCGTGTGAATGGAATGAAACCAACGGAAATTCGGATTTGGTTCTCTTATTAGCAAATCCTATCCATTAATGATTATACCATCATGACATCAAAGCTTACAGCGACAAGTATTATTAAAATGTCACCCATCTATATATTGACCAGACTCGACGTTGTTTAACTTTGGGGGTTATAATGGAATGGGTGTTTTAACGTGATGTGACCATAAGCCCGCGTGTGTGTGCATGCGTGCGATCGCGTTTATGCGCGTACTTTGATCCGTATTACAAGTTCATCTGACAAAAGCCTACAAGGAAATTTCCTGTCATAACGCATTTATTTTTATACTCTTTCAACCAGCTATTAGCAATATCTCACTGACTATTGTTAATAACTTGTTTTGTTTTCTTTTTTCTCCTTTTAGAATGTATGACTTTCATTTTTAACTCTTAGGACGAATACAACATTCACTACATCTCAGACCAACACGTATACAAGCGAAAGGAATTAAATAGCGTTAAGCATAGATTTTTTATTATTATCGTTTATCTAAAGTCTGTTGTGTTTTGATCATTTCATACCGAGGAAAACGTACATTAACGATATAAAACCCAACCGATCCGTTCATTAAGATCTCGCTTTGTATGTGGACGAGCGTCGAGAGGTGTACTCTGAAAGCTTGCATTGTTAGAAAACAAGGGAGGTTATTGTGTCCACTCACAATGTCAATGTTGTCATCTTTTGATTTGCCGGAGTTTTCTCTTAACACCTTGCTGCACAAAATCACTCACTCATTTGTTACTCTTTTAACCAATCAGAAGACGTTTAGAGGAACGCTCTGTTACTTCAGACTCAATGGGGCGAGATGCAAACTTGCCATTTCAACAAGCAAAAGCGCTAAAAAAAGACTGTCGCCTGACCAAATGATGTGGTTACTCACTCATTTTTCTGTCACTGAGCATCCGGCTGTTTTCTATCGAATTTGTCCAAAACTGGCCACTGTTTGAGCAAAGCTGTAGAAGGGAAATAAAAAAGAAACCATGGAAGATTGCAACTGTGAAGGCGTCTATCGGGCAAGCATTTAGCTGCCAGTTTGTAAAATAGATAGATTAATGTGAATGGCTCAAATGAGTACAGTATGTAATGACTTACACATTTCAACTAACATTTGTATATAAAAGACCTGTACAAATTGGGCATATCTAAGTGTCTGCGCTCAAAATAGCATGTGTGTGATTGTATGTGTGCGTGCTCGCAAAGAAGAAAAAAATACATATACATTAAAAATGGCGTATTGACAAATTCTCTTGTGTCATTATCGGCCAATATTAAAAAAAAATGAAAATAACCAAATTTATTGTACCTGTTTTAAATTAATGTTTTGAACGTTGCAATTTTATTATTCGTTTTTCTTATATATATATATATATATATATATATGTGTGTGTGTGTGTGTGTGTGTGTGTGTGTGTGTGTGTGTGTGTATTTAGGCAGCAATTTTTCTTTTACACATGTCAGATTAAATAAAATTTAAAAGCATTAAATCATCTCTTGAACTTATACAAGTATTAAAAACGGAAAAACCTAATAATGAAACCATAGCATCAATTGATGTTGAAAATCTGTTCACTAACGTTCCTGTTAGAGAAACCATTGACATTATGATAAAAAATATAGGTTAAAAATTAAAAAAAACTCAATACAATATATGAGAAAACAACAAAGGCAACTTACATATTATCGAGGCAATATTTATTATAAAACTTAAGCCATCAATTAATAAAATCAGCTATGAATACTGTAGTAATATTCTAAAATGTTTGTAAAAAGAACAGTTTTAACAGGTGCATGACCAAGACATTACAACATATAAAAAAATCCATTTTGCATAATTTCCAGGTTTTAATGAACACTAAGCAATTTGACAAGCATTATATTTGAAGCAGAAAAAAATTACAGTAATTTTTAGCAACACAGTTTTGCGCTTATTTTTTGTTACCATAACTCATACCCCCTGAAGATGATCTTGGAAGGAGATTGAAAGTACTTGGGAACATTGAGAAATGAATGATGATAACATCTGTCAACGTTACAGCTAATTTCTAACATCTTTTGAATGTAATACGCGAAAGATTATTTGTGAGTATGAACGGATTTTATTAAAAATTAGCAGACACAATATTTGCAATTTATTTAATCTGGCATATATATATATATATATATATATATATATATATATATATATATCTGTGTGTGTGTATTATAAGGCATATATACATATAAAATGCTTACTATATATATGTGTAAAATGTTCTAGCGATAAAGTTCATAAAGTGATACAGCGTGAAAGCGTATGTAGATATAAAAATGGTCACTGTGAACAACACTTAGCGAGAAAAATCTGTTACATACTGGAACACAAACTTGTGTTATAGTGTCTTTATTTTAATATCGTATTTTATAGGTTTTATTTTTTTGTATACTTTAGTTATGTTTTCCTGGAGACGTTTGTAGTGGAAAGTTATGAGAAATTGGGATGGCTTGAACCGTCGCCACGCATTGTTGATATTTGTGTCCACTAAAATAAATATTAAATGAATAAAGACGCTAAAAATATATGCAAATCAATCAGTCACTCCCATGTACTACCTTTTCATTAAAATCTTTTATTTCTTTCTTTCCCCTCTTTTTTTTTATCCCTGTTTCTTTTGCGGTTGGTTTCCCTTTAGATGACAAGAATCCAGAGGTGGAATGCGATAGATTTATTAAAAGAAGAAGAAAAGATAAGCAGTTGTGTAATGCTGAAAGTTTAATCATGTCTACTGATTTTTAATAATTATTTAATTTATGTTTTATTACTTTTATACTTTTCTTAATTTGAGAGTTCATCACATGTTGTTGCCGGCATTCTTAAAGAGACAGAGAAAGTTCCATTCAGCTCTTGTGAGTATGCCTCGAAGACGTCACGAAGGTCTTATTGTCTACAAAAGTTCATGACATCAACATTACATTGTGTGCAGATGGTGAATATTTGTAAGAAATGCGAGGCTTTTCGATAGAAGAAACCATACGCATTTCTGTTGACAGTTTGTACAGAGTAGTTTTTTTATGAAATTTACTAAAGACATGTGTTTTATTCTAATAATCAGAATTTGTTTAATTTCCAGAAACATATATTATTTTTGGTAGTTGTTGCTTCAGTTCAAAATTGAAAATACTTTCTAAACGATACATTCAGTATCCAAGTCTCACAATACGCGTTCTGCTGTCATAATAGACATTAAAATAAGGGCAGACCAATATGCCAAATACAGGTCGGGGATACTAGAATTAAGCAGGTAGAAAAATTTAAATACTTGGGAAGTGTTATAACAGAAGACGGAAAGTGTAACACAGAGATCCGAAGGCGAATTAGCATGGCGAAGGAAGCATTCCAGAAGTTGAGTAAAGTATTAAGAAACAGGACAATTTCGCTCGAAACAAGGAAGAGAGTACTGGATTGCAGTTCTTCAATATGGAAATGAATGCTGGACAATATCATCAAAATGAAGGAAAAATTTGAAACAACTGAAATGTGGTTCTACAGAATGATGCTGCGAATATCATGGATCGATCATGTGAGCAATGATGAGGTCCTAGAAATTATGGAAACAAAAAGGAAATTAATACTAAGCATCAGAATGAGACAGCTGAAGTTTCTGGGACATGCAATGTGGAAAGAGGGCTTAGAGAATCTGATACTAATAGGCCAGATAGAGGGAAAAAGAGACAGGGGAAAGCAACAGATAACATATTTGAAGGACCTAATCAGGTGGATGATGGAACGAGGGCTGCATGGTGTAAGAGAAGAAGGTGTGCTAAGAGCCACAAGGGATAGGGAGACTTGGGAAGTCATGATGGCTTACGTCCTGAAGGAACAGCGCTCATAGAAGAAGAAGAACTCCTCTCTATTTCAAATTATGAAAACGCTTTAGAAAATAGCGATGTGAAACTTGTAAATAAAATTGATGAAGACAAAACCATTTTATTACTCTATTTTACATGAACCAAAAAGATTGCACACGAAATCCTACCGCATCGTTTATCTAAAAACATTTGTTGTTTCTCTGAATATTACTTTTATCTATGAGAATTTGTTTTGTGGAACATGGGCGGTAAAATACAAAAATGCACACTGACAAATCAATTTAAAATTGTGCACGTATATTTGAGTATTAAATTGGCCGGCGGTGTTAGAACTTGTTCAATTGTAAACTTTCTGACGGCAAATCTATAATGGCGTTGATGTTAAAGTTTTTAATTTAAAAGTAGTTCAGCTATTTTCTTTCTTTTTTTTGTGTGTATGATGTTTGCTACAAAGCAATGTATGAAAAAACAATATCAAGTGTGCATGCTGTGAAAATTGAACAGAGGAACAAAGAGATATATACTCCATTGTATTATGAAGAAATTATCAGCATAACGGCTGATGCAAAATTTTTGAGCGTCTTCTTTTGCCCAATATTAGGGAAATCTTTAATCTTTTACTCTTTGTAGCTTAGCTAATCAGCAAATTACAAGCATGAAGATAAGTCTAAAATCTTGGCGGATATGAGATAGAAAAATAAGTTATATTAAACGTAAAGATACAAACTTGAACGTAGGTTAGTAATCCAAGAATACGATTTGTAGGAAGAATCCACTTTTTTGCCTTCAGCATGCCTTTTGAATAATAAATTCACCAAGCTTGCATTTTTTCATTTTTCCTGTGTATCATTAGAATTGTTATCAAAAACATTTTTTATACTTCCTATATGTAACACTTTCTCGTTTCTTACATAATATGTCCATTTTATTCTTAACATTGACTATTATTCATTGTTATCTTGTATATTAGGGAAAATATTGGGATGCAACCTTAATTGTTGAATGGCTATGCTAACTCCCCAACGCTATGTTGGAAGCGTTATAAATAGTTTTTAACCTGCATGAATGAGTACATTTATTTATTCTATTTTATTTTTTGTTTTTCATTTTTATTTATTTACTTATTTTTTACTTTTATTTTTGTAAGTCATTTTAGTGTTTTGTTAAAAACCCTCAACTAAACTTTCATTCAAACTTGTGAAACAGAAGAATGCTTTTAAATGTGTGAATTTCAGAATGTGAGTATTAATTTACGTATATTTAAAAATATCGGCTAATATTTTGGTTCTTCACAGCATTTGATTTGTTCTATAACTATTGGGTTAAGCAAATACTGAAGATTCACTTTGTTCAGTAAAGGTCACCTGAATTATGCTAAGTTAAAACTTAGAAAATTTCATTATTTTTTTTAACAGGAGTAGATAGGCGATCCTATCGTCTGCTTTGTTCTCTTTCCTCTTCTCTTTAATAGGAGTAGAGGTTCACCCCTTGTTTCCTGTTTAGGAAGAGGTTACGATTCTTTTCCTGCCCTCAGGTTTTAATAGTGGTGCTTTTGTAACTTTTTTGTGTTTTATGTGGATAGTAGCAACGTTGCGTCATACTAAGAGTATCCCTGTTGGCATTTTTTCTGACTATTATTTAGCAGACTTTGTGCATTGTGGTGCAGTGGATATCGACTCGGAACGACAAATCGAGTTCGAATTTCATTGAAATTCCTTGCATTCCCTTACGCAGAATACCCTTAGGAAAGGTATTAATCCGTCTCTTCCCTCTAGTTGTAAGTTAAATAATAGGACAGATTGGGTTCTATAGCCTTAGCTGACAACCAGTCTACTGCAGGAGCAATGGCAACCTACTGCGGGATAATCTTCTGCCAAGTTAGTCATGTCTCTTTTGAGACACGATCGTCCAAAGTGTGTATTATGTATGGCACTTAATTGAAATCTTGTATAGCATCTTTTTGGGCTGTTCTGCTCATTAGTCACATAATCTTGATGTTCTTGTAATGCCATGCCACGCAAAAATGGGCACCTTTACAAGGACCACCGGTGGGCAACGCTGAGGTCACATTATACTGCAATCTGCACCAGTTAGTTCCCCACACATGTCGCATTTGACAACCGACTGGTACTACTACTGTAGCCTCTTCTTACCAAAATAACTCTAAAATATGACAATGCACAATAAATTATACAAAGTTAAACCAGCACCCCCATAAGAAAAAACATATAAACACCTCAAAGTCTTTTTATCTAACGACCGTGGTATCCGTACCAACTTTTGCAGAGTGGAATCGTTTTTCTACGGAAAAAAAAAAATTTTCTGATATCCTAGCTCTCTGCGAAACAAACCACAAACCTACAATCACCTCATCTACTTTCTCGATTCCTGGTTGCTTCCTCTTTTTAGGAAAGACTCCAATGTCCATGTGCTTGGCCTGCGAGTTCACGAACATTTCCCTCCGGTTAGAGAAATCCCTCTTGAATCTTCACTCCACTCTTATATGTGTGTCTCCGTCTCTCACTAAACTTAGCTATCTTTTCTTTCTCTACTGCTCATTTTCCTCTCCTGACTGTTCTGTGCTATATAGTCTTTCAGATAATTTAAATAAGGCCATTTCTTTTCATTCGTTTGCTATTATATTTGTTTTCAGTGACTTTAAATTCCCATCATATCAAGTGGCTGAAAAACTCTCTCATTGATATTGCACAAGTTCTGGACTTCTCTATTACTCAGTCTCACGCGCAAGTGTTGGATTTTTTCACATGTTACCCAAGTTACCCTAAAGTACATACTTCCCTTTTAAGATTTCTTTATTGCTTCTATCCCTGATTCTTGCCATGCCATCCAGGTTTGCGCTCCTGGCAACTCTGATCATACTGTGGTTTCTGTTAATATCTCTTTCTAGTCCCACTTCTAGGAACCTTACACCAGCAGAATATTTTACTGCTATCAAAAAGCGGATTTTTCTTTGTCATTGGGACAAAGTTTTTAGTCACCGTGTTGAGTAAGCCGGTATTGATACTTTCATCTGAGCCAGGAAACTTTGATTAAACCTCATTCATCTCCTTGGTTCTCTCCTGCTTGCTCGACCGCTAGTGCCCACAGAACGACGCGTTTGACTACAATAGGCGCCTTTTTATCTCTGCCCGTAATTAATGCAAGCGTGTCCTAAATTATGCTAAGCAGTTGTTTGCTGATAGAATGAAGCAGCGTATAGCATCTCGCATGTTTGATTCTAAAGACTACTGGTGGCTTTGCAAGAGTGTGCCGAACAACTGCATAACTCGAATCCCTCTGTAAGCAATCAATTTGCGGTCCTCACATTCACAACGAGAAAGGTTCAGTGCTTTACTTGGAAATTCGCCTCCAACTTTACACTTGACTCGTCTGGAACACCCATACCTGATTTTCTACCTAGAACTGGGACTCAACCTATTTATTTATAGATAACCCCGTTTTTATTTTTTAACAAAATTTCTAAGCTTGACTACCATGAAGCGAGCGGAGGTAATAAAATTCCAGTGATCATTTGGAGAGAGCTCAGGGACGCATTTCCTTAAGGAAATGCGTCCCTGAGCTCTCTCCAAATGATTACCTCACCGCTTCCTTCTTTCATGCTTGTTGGAAGTAATCCTCTGTAGTCCCTGTTTTTTTAAAAAAGAAAACATGGGCAGCACTAGGATCCCTTTAATTATCACTCGATTAGCAACTTACAGATTTTGGCAAAGTGATCGGGGCTATTATCAATCCTAGAATTGTTCATTGTCTGACATTCCACAACCTACAACCCGCAAACCCGCAAACAATATGGTTTCCGCTTCCTCGGGTGCACGGCTGATGTGCTAACTACAATCACTGAATATATATATACCAAGCTCTTGATATGAATAGAAAAACCCTAGCTGTTGCTCTCGATGTCTCAAAAACGTTTGACAAGGTATAGCCCACTGGCCTTCTGTGCAAGCAACAACGCTACGGTGTTTTTGAACGTTTGTTCTATCGAATCCAATCTTTCTTATCAAATCGTAAAATGAAGGTTGTTTTAAATAGGAAAGCTTCCAGAATCTTAGATACGAAAGTGTGTCTCTCAAGGCTCAATTATAGCTCCTACGCTGTTTCTAATCTTCAAAATGACACAAAATTTACTCCCACCTTAGTAAGAAATCTGCCAAAGCTGATGAAGTAAACCTCACTGCTGCTCTTGAAATGAAGCTTAAATCTATGTTGGAATTGGGTAAGAAATGTCTTGTAAAATTTAATGTTTCCAAAACTAAGCTGCTCTCTTCAAACCACCATAGAGAAACTTTCCTACCTACCATCAGTATGGATGACACTAGTCTCCTAGAAAGCAATCGACTTTGCTTCCTGGGTCTCACTCTCTTAACCAACCACAAGTGAAACGACTCTATAGCTGCAATTACTACTAAGAAGTTTGGCTCACTCTGTCGGGCCAGAAAGTTTTTTCTCGTCAGAATCCATTTTGCACATTTATAAATGTACCTTTCCTCCGTGTATTGATTCCTGCCTTGATAGTAAAGTTGATCAGTCAAACATGTTCAAGACGACAGCCGATATCAAAACCGCCACAAGTCCGTTGTTAATTCGGGCAAAAGTTGGCTTGTTAATTTTGAAGCTTCCAAAACTAAATGTTTCTCCATTCATCATCTAAGAGACCACTGTTCGCTTTCCATAAGCATGGCGGATGCTAACCTTTAATAAAATGGTTCGTGTGCCTTCTCGTTCTAATGTTCTCAGCTGATATGAAGTGAAGTGCAAAGACTATATTGAATCGATTGCTAAGTCTACTGAAATTACAATATATAAATCTGTCATCTGTCCTTGCTTAGAATATTGCTGCCACATATGGTCCGGTGTTAATTCTATTTATGAGATTCTTGATCAAATCAGAAGAAGAATCAGCAATATTATTGGCCTTGATTTGGATGTCGATCTGTGTCTTTTCTATAAATAATTTCACGGTAATAGTTCAATTAAGCTCTTAGCTTTTGTACATAGACTTTTTGAATTTAAGCGCAATACTAAACTGGCTTCAATTTACAGTTGCGTTGGATAGATGTAGCCGTAAGGTTTTTGCTAACAGCTTTTTTCCCGCATTTTTTGCTTCCGGTTCTATGCGTGGTAGGCAACGATAATCTGCAAAACTCTAAATGCAATGACAATCGCAATCTATTGTTTTGTTGATTACCTTTTTCACTTTCCGTACATTATTAATGGTTCTGTTCCTAATTTTTTAAATATCGTGTATCAGCGTGTGGCCTAGTAGCTTTACTGTCTTGTAAAAATTGATACCGATATATATATATATATATATATATATATGTGTGTGTGTGTGTGTGTGCGTGTTATTGTATATATATATGTATGTTACATATATATATATAATAACATACATTTTTACTTATTTTATATATATATACATATATAATAACATACATACTTACAAATTTAATTATATATGAATTAAATATGTAATTAGCTATATAAGTTGTTTAATGAATATATGCATAAATTACAGTTATATATTCTTCTTAGCATTAGATGTAGCTACTGATTCTTAGCATTAGATGTAGCTATTGATTCAATGTACTCATTTCACTTGAGATCGGCTGAGAGAATAAGACCGATGAGTCGCAGTGTATTGCTTACGAAGAGACGTGTGATCCGTATCAATGGAAGGTAGGGCATATTCTCTATGGTGGTAAAAGAAGAGCAGCTTTATTTTGGAAGCATTAAAAATTATGAGCAATTTCTTACCCTAATTCATCACAGAGTGGGGATCCTTTCCAAGAATAGAGGCTAGATCTACTTTGTCAGCCCAGGCAGATTTATATTAAAAAGGAGTAGATAGTAGTTTCATCAGCATATATACCAAATTGGGAACTGTTTTCGTCAGTAAGATCATTGATGAATATCATGAAGAGCGTAGAAACGGGGATAGATTTTTAAGGGACACCCGCGTTCACATGAAAGGGTTTAGAAGTATGCCTATCCAGAACGACCGTCATTTGACGATTTTCATGAACGATTCGATTAAAGCGAATAATCGTCCAGTTATAGCGCTGTGGCTTCTATAGAAGGCTAGCATGTCAAACCCTATCGAACGTTTTTGAGATATCCAGGGCAACAACCCGTGCATTGCGGTTCTTATCAAGACCCTGATATATTTACTCAGTGATGGTCATTAATATATTAGTAGTAGACATGGCGAAGTGGAAGTCATACTGCTTGTCAAAGAATAATGTTAGAGACTAAAGAGCGGGTTATGTATATATATTCCTCAGCTGAGCCCCAGCTCTAGGAGGAAGTTCACAGCCGCCAGGAGTCCTTAGAGGAAAACATGCAGAATGCTTTGCGCTGCTTTATTCTGTTAATATCATTAGGATTCGCATTCACTGCGAGCAGGGACAAAAAGGCACTTATGATGATCAGACATGTCACTCCGGTAAAGCCGGAAGAAGTGGTTCCTATGGGCAATGCAAAAGAGAACCAAGGAAAAGAATGAGGTTTGAGGCGGAACTTCCTGAATGGGATAGATGCTTGCTTTCACCCATGAGGAGACCTCGGATTCACAGTTTTTAACAGGGAGTCGAAAAAACTTTGTTCCAAAGGACATCATGAAGAAAGTCAAGGAAGGCCTCCCAGTCTGCTCTTTGATAGCAGTAGGATATTTTGTTTGTAAGAGGTTCCTGGAAGAAGGGGAGTGGAAATAAATATTAACGGAAACTACTGCATTATCAGAGTTGACAAGAGGGGAGAGCTTCAGGGCAAGAGTCAGAAATAAAAATGAAACAAAGCTCTATCAGGAATCGCGTGCGGAAATCCACCAATTGTGTGAGAGACTGAGTAATTGAAAAGTTCATGGTATGAACACCAACAAGGTCTATGACATGATTTTACAGCCACATAGCATGGTGTGCATTAAAGTAAACGAACAAAAATATATTAGCGAATGGGTAAGAGGAACTGATTTGCCTATATTGTTCGAAACGGTGTCTAGTACGTAACACTCAGAAGAAGGAGAGCATTAGAGAAAGAAAAGGTAGCTAACTTATTCAGTAGAGGTTATAATTAGCAATAAAATCGGAAAGCAATTAAAAGCTGATCTAATTACATGCTATCATAATTTTATTGCTATTTTATTTCACTATTCGGAGCAAATTTTCTGTAAAAGGGACGAAATAGTTTTAAAAAATAATGCATGATTTATATTCCCAATGAGTTTAACTAATAAATCCACTAATGCTTACAGAATTTAATTTCTTGAAATTTCATGAATTTACGTGGAGGGGGCGATAACAGATGTAAAAAGATATTTTAACCAATATTTTTTTTTAATAAGGATTTCAAAGTATTTTCATTTTTTGTAAATAAGTCCTGAAAGTTTCATTAAAATTCGACAATTATTTGATTTGTGCAAGAATCAGCCATAAAAAAATGAGCTATGTAATATTACATTTGCCATTAAAAATTTTCGTAACGGTAAGGCTCCCGCTAACGAAAATAAAACTAGATATTTACGAAAAATTTCGAAAGTGTTAGAAAGGATTAAGCATTTTTTTAAAATAATTAAGTAATACTTTGATCGGTCCTCTTTATCATAACATAAATATTCTGATGGAAAAACTTCGTTTTTATTAAGTTTGTGTCGTATTTTCCTCATAATATGCTGTTTTTTCAGCGATTTAGTGGAGGCTCCTATTTTTAAATATGTATGTGTCAGTTAATATCCCTAGATTTAGTGGAGGCTCCTATTTTTAAATATGTATGTGTCAGTTAATATCCCTAGATGTTTGATTGTAGATGTTCTGACAGCGGTTGGCCGAATTTATTTCTCCTTTGAAGTTCTAGGCAATGATTCCAGTTAGACTTTAGACTTTCCGGTTAGGTCAGACTTTATTGCAAATTTCCTCTTTCTCTCTCGCTTTACTTTCTTTCCCTCCCTCTCCCCCCTCTCTCTCTCTCTCTCTCTCTCCATATATATATATATATATATATATATATATATATATATATATCCGAGTGAATGAAGAACGAAGAAAAATTTTTTTACAACGTCCAAAACATTAATTTAAAACAGTGCTCGATATATAATATGTAGAGCTGTGAATATTTATTATAAATTATATTTTAGAACATGTACATAATTTTATATAAATCTACTACAAATGGTACATTTGTTTCGACATTGAAACTACAATATCTCTTCAGGTGGTGTGACAGGAATGGAAAGCTTCTTTTCTTATACTTGTTGAGTTGTGTGCGGTATGTTGATGAGGGTTAGTGATAAGAGAATAAGTTTTGTGGATTGTCTCTTTGAATTTTGAGGAAGTGGTGTGGGTAGTGATTATAGTTGATTAATGAGTGTCTGGGAGTTGTGTGGACAGATTTAACATTAGCAGTTAGAATTTAAGTTTTTATTCAGCTTCTCGCAGACGAAAAAAACTAGAAGAAATGAAATAAAATTCACCATAATGAATTTAGTTTCATCAACTCAGTTAATATTCTGATGGAAACTGCTTTGTTTTCTGGTAAGGTTTATACTGAACCTATTTTTTTCTGAAAGTTCATTTTTAAATATGGTATGTAAAGCGTTACATAAATTTTTAAATATACTTGCATGTATCAAACGATATTTTACAGTCAGCCCTAGATATTTAATTGTAGACATTATGTCAGCAAAAATATTTTTAAACTTTGTCCTAACGTGAAAAGGTATCTTAAAATTCTTTTCAGAAACAAGTATGGAATCTCATGATTTTAACTTCAAACTTAGTAAATTTGTTTTCCTTTTTTTATTTTTTTTTAAATTAAAGTAAATAGACACTACTATGATCTGGTTCATACTACTCCCTCTTCGTTTGAACAAGTGTAGAGGCTAATCTATTGTTCTTTGTTTAGGAAGGCGTTCCTAGTTATCTTTCCTCTCCTCAGGTTTAAATAGTGATGCTATCGCAAGTTTTGTGTAATGTATATGAATGGTGGAAGCGTCGCTTCATACTGAGGGTACCAAGTTGGCAGTTTCTTGGTTGTTGCTTCCAAATGGTAGTTAGGAGCCAAAAATATTGAGAAGCCGCTCTGATCAACAGTTGAATAATATTTGGGTTCTTGTAGTGCCATGTAGCGCATGGATGTGTGTCCCTGCAAGTGCCTCCGGTGGGCAACCCTGACACCACTTTATGCTAAAGTCTGCGCCAGTTTCCTTACCATACATATTGCATTTGATGATTGATTGATACTTCTACGCAATACCTTTCATATAAAAAAAAATCTAGTCATGACAACATACAATCAAATAAATAAAACAAAACAAAATATATCTAAACCAATCAGCATCTCTTTCTCGAACGTTCATGCCATCCGTACCAACTTTTGCAGCGTTGAAGTCTTCCCCACAAAATTCCCTTAACATCTTTGCTCTCTCTAAAGCTAACCTTGACACTTCTATCCCTTCCTCTAATTTCTTTATTCATGGTTACCTTCTCCTCTTTAGGAATGACTCCAACGCCCATATTGCTTGGTATTAAAGCCAGCGAACATCTCCCTCTAGCTCGGGTTTCTATTGAATCTCCAGACCATTCCTACAGGTGTCTCCGTCTCTCTCTACTAAGCTCGATTACCTATCTTTAATTTCTCTACCACCTCTCTTCCTCTCCTGAATGTTCCGTACTAGACAGCATCTCGAACAAGGTGTTTTCCTCTCATTTGTTTGCTTATAGATTTGTGTTCGTTACTTTAATGCTCACGACGCCAACTGGATGCAAAACTCCATCACAGATCTTGCTGGCGTCCATACCATGAATTTTTCAGTCACTCAATCTTTTACCCAAGTAATGGATTTCCCACGAGTTTTCCCAATAACCCTAATAGACTTTGCTCATAGCATAATTGAACTTAGAAAGTACAGATATAAATTACACACTTTTTGGTGATTAAAGCTTAAGAGTTGGTTGTCATTAATTCTAAGGTCATTTACTTCGAAAAATCACTTTTTTGGTCTATCAAGTTTGTTTTTTATTTTTTTTATTACATAATATGTATGTGTAAACTGTCAACATCGTTTACAAAATAAGCCTATTTACTAAATAATAGCAGTAATCCCATAACTAACCGAGTCTGTTTTCTTCTGTATGTGCAGTGTCCTTTCATGACATAAGTGATCGTGGATTTCACTTGCCTCTATCCCTTGTCGCTCTTAACATTTTTCCTCTTGGTATCTCTTCCAAACCCCGTTCCGCCATCCACTTGCTCACGTCCATCAAGTATGTCTTGTGCTGATTTCCTTTGTCTCCCTTTCTCTCTATCAGTCCTGTGAGTATCAGATTCTCCAAGCTCTCTTTCCTCATTACTTGTCCCAGAAACCTCAGCTGTCTATTCCTGATGCCAGGTATAAGCTTCCATCCTTATTCTCTCCAAAACCTCGTCGCTGCTCTTATTTTCGGTCCATGGTCTTATTTTCGGTCTGTTATTCTTTTCCTTGTTTGCAACGAAATCTTCCTGTCACTTAAAACTTTGCTTAACTTTTGAAATGCGTCTTGGACATGACAATGCGTCTTTGTATCTCAGAATCACACTTTTCATCCCCTATCAGGACACTTCCCGGGCAATTAAATTTCTGCACCTGTTTGATTTTAGTATCCCTGGCCTGTAGTTGTCATTTTAAATACTTAGCTAATCGTGACACCAATGTGTTCTGATGGTAATGGCGACGATAATATTAGTTTTCTCCTTTCTCTTCTTTATGCGCCGTGTCCTTTCCTGACGTAGGCGATCGTTGATTTCCACTTGTCCCTGTCCCTTGTAGCGCTAAATATTTTTTCTCTTGGTATCTCTCCCAAATCCCGCTCCGATATCCAACTGCTCAAGTCCATCAAGTAGGTCTCACATTGTTTTCCCCCTTACTCCCTTCCCGTTAATACGTTCTGTGAGTATTGGATTTATCAAGCCCTTCTTCTTCATTACGTACCCCAGAAACCTAAGCCGGCTCTCCCGGATGCCAAGTATAAGTTTCCTTTTCGTTTGTATCCTCTCCAGATCCCCATCGTTGCTCACATGTTCGATTCATGGTATCCTCAGCATGCTTCTGTAAAACTACATTTTGTTGCTTTAACTCTTTCTTCCAAAAAAATCTTCCTGTCTCTTAATACTCTGCTTAGCTTTTGAAATGCGTCCTTGTCCATGCCAATCTGCTTTCGGATCTCAGTGTTGCAATTTCCATTCTCTGTCAGAATGCTTCCCAGTTATTTAAATTTCTGTCCCTGTTTGATTTTATTGTCCCCGACTTGTAGTTGGCATTTTGGGATTTTTTTATATTGATGACCATGTATTAGATTTTCTTGAAGTTTATGCTTAGCCTTTTCTTCTCACTTTCCCTTTCTACTTTCTGTAGAAGGTTTTGTATATTCCTTTCTAAGTCTGCTATCAGCACCTCATCATCTACGTATCTTGTATTGCTCAGATAGTGACCGCCAATGACGAATTCTGGGAGGACGACTAACTTTCTCAGAATTGCTTCACTAAATAGTTGAATAGATTCAGTGAGAAGATACATCCTTGTCCTACACTTCTTTCTATTTTCGTACATGGGCTGAATTCATTTCATGTCCGTATGCAGATGGTTTGCTGCCAGTATAGGTTCTTGATAACTCTAATGTGTTTCCCGGACAGGTTGATCATCTCTATCAAGTCTTTGTGTCTTACGCCTTAATCTTTGTGTCTTACGCCGTAATCTTTAAAACACAGGTATACGTCTTTCTGCATTTGTATTGCTATTTCTGATAACATCCTGAGCACGAATATTGCGTTCCTTGTTCTGGTGCCTTTGACGAACTTGCACTGCTCTTGTTCAATCTTTGGGCCGATTCTGCTGCGCACTCTGATTGTCAGAATTTTCCATACTGTTTCTTAATACAGATAAGCACAACTTTTTGACCAAATTATTATTTTATATTTACGATGCAACAAGATGCATGTAAGTAATGGCTATTTTGAAAAGTTTTAGATTTCTCAGTTAAAATTGATTCTGCTTATAATCCAACACTAGATAACGTGCAATATAAATTAATACGAATAACATTTTATCAGAAATTCCCAAAATAATAATTTAACTCAATAGGCAAAAAACGGGTGCCGTTTTCTGAATCTTTTATACAATTATATATAAATACATGAAATATATAAAGATAAATTAACTGCTTCAAACTATAAAAATTCTTCTACTTTTAAGCACCATGTACTTGTAGGACATAGGCGATTATGAGCATCCATTAACTACCTATTCATTGTTGCTCTA
Organism: Ascarosepion bandense; assembly: GCA_037127315.1. Lineage (NCBI taxonomy): Eukaryota > Metazoa > Mollusca > Cephalopoda > Sepiida > Sepiidae > Ascarosepion > Ascarosepion bandense. The sequence goes on along the minus strand of JBBBDQ010000609.1, from coordinate 663,023 downwards.
AGTAATGCTTTTCCTCTTACTTTCTCTCCCATTCCCTGTTCTGCTATCTATTTATACGCACTCGCTGTTTCCCTCTGTCCTTCTTGCTATCAGTATATCCACTGAATGCAAACTTCTCCACACCCACTTCATTCGTTATATGTCCCAGACATTTTGGATATCATTTTCTAATTCTAAATACAAAAGTCCTTTTTGTTTCTGTGTTTTTTTTAAATATCCCTTGTTGCTTACATGTTCCATCTCTGGTATTCTCAGTATCCTTCATTAGAACCATATTATTTTGCCTCAAATATCCACCTCATTTGCGATGAAACTGTTTGACACTCACTGCCATAAACAGAGATTGATATTACATAACAGACCGGCACTCTTCCTTTGGTTATTTTACGTAAACATTACCTTTAAATAACATTTAGGACAAATCGTGGTTACAACATGCTGTCTACAAAACATGCCAGGAGCATTTACTTCAGTGATCTAAAAGTACTCGAACTTAGCTTAAGTCTAGCATTCAGTTGATTTGGCGCAAGTCACAAAATCACATCGACATCTGTTCCTTCTGCTTAACTGACATTGCTAGCCTCAACAAGATAAACCAGAAATTCGTAAACAATTCTTCTTTCAATTCAGCTATCAAACCTGTAACAAATTCCGATGAAAACCGGATTCCTGTTTTCAAAGCATTTACGCAAAATGACATTGAAAAATCGGGCCATGGTGATGCAAACGATTTCGTCGCTATGGGCGAGAATTACAAAGGCATTGATTTTAAGAGATTATTTTAGGTACCGCCAAACATTGGATAAAAATAGCATACCATGAGAGAAAATGCCCTACATTTGATAAAAACAACGTTTTATCTTTAAAATGTTCATGTTATTATTACGGGGAAAGACTAAAATATTTTTATTAAATTGTTTAATCTCTTCTAGCACGTTCGAATTTGTGTTAAAAATCTTATTTTTCTTTCGTGAGCAGGTGAAGCAAAGATTGGTATAGGAAATTTAGCGTTTTTTTTTCGGTAAAAACTCATTGTTTTAAAAATTCTTGCAAAAATCAAACAACTGAAAATCCTTAATGAAATTGTCAAGACTTTTTCACAACAGAATTAAATTATTTTTTAATTCTGGTAAAATAATTTTTCTCATCAGTTACCCCCACTTATTTAATTTTATGAAACTTCGAGAAAGATGAAATAATTATAAGCTAAAAACTATATTTCCTAATCATAAATAAATAAACATGGTACAAATCATCAAACATCAGTATTTTTATAATAATTTTGAATTAACTTTGCATGATTATAAACGTGCTGCTTTTTGGAGATACAGCCGACCATACAAGACATTATCAGAAAATAATAGCGATAACTATAATGATTTTAAAGTCATAGTATCTACAATTCAATAAAACATTAGAATACTTTCCTAGATTTTCAAGATTACAGAATATTTAAAAATTATATTGTGGTGAAAGACAACTAAAAAAGAGCGCTAATCAGCTATTTTAGCAAAAAAAACAAAAAAACTTTTTAATCATTTTCAATTAGTTTTTGAAATGCAGCAATGTATTTTGCTTACTGGAAATAAAAAAAATATTCTATCAAATTTTGAAATGACAACTTTAAATTGTCAGGTCTTTTTTGCAAAAGAATTATTTTTAATTCTGGTACCCCCACTTATTTAATTTTATGAAACTTCGAGATAGATGAAATCATTTTTATCTAGAAACTATATTTTATTGTCAAAAATAAAGAAACATGGTACAACTCATCAAACAATAATATTTTTATAATAATTTTGAATTAATTTTGCATGTATTTTGCTTACTGAAAATAAAAATTTGATCTATCAAATCTTGAAATTGAAATAAAGATAAAAGCTTCAAAACAGATTTTTCAATTTTTAAAAGTTATTTTAGACTTTAGGCCTTATAATATATATATATATATGTATGTGTGTGTGTGTGTTCTTTATAAAATAACGTTTCTAGAATACATATAAACTTGTTGCTTTTTACTTTTACATAAAATATTTACAAATTTGATAATGCATTTGATGAGTCATAAATTAATAGAATGGGCAAAAATTTCCTTTCAGTTTTTGAACGAAAATAAGACACAAGTTTTAAACAGAGTGCCATTTGTTCAATCAATTATATAATTACCGCTTCATTCCAGTATATTCTGTCATCTTGTTGACAGATCCATTATTCTCTGCTCAAACAATTTCCTGCCTTTAATGGCTAAGAATTATTCCATGTGGATTCTTATATCCTCTTCATTTTTTAATTGAGGCATATATGGTATGAGAAATATTGTCAGAAATTTGAGTTGGCCCTCCCATTAGTTTAAGTGTGCAAGTAAATGCTACGTCATTCATGGATATTATTAAAAACATGTTATTCCCTCTATGTGAGCATCTTTTGTTTCTGGAGATATCTGAATGCATAATAATATCCCTTCTTTGCTGAAAAATTAATAAAACAGTTCAACACAATTACGAGGTTGTGATCAAATATCAATTCGAATGAGGATCGATGAAAGGTGTCAATTCATTTGATGAAAGTTAGGAGATCATAGACAGTATTTATAGCATCGAAAAACCAACGACAAAGCCAGATTTTTTAACTGAAACTGCTGGAGGTAGGGGATGAAACCACGCTTTAATAATAAGACGAAGTTTCATTAGTCGTAGATGTGTAATAGTAATTAAAAGCTATGTTGTCTACACGTTTATTATCTTATTATTTATTTATTATCCTATAAAAAAATTAAATAAGTGTTATCGTTAATATAGTTTTTGCTTGTTGCACTGGAACGAGAACTCGGTGAACCGAATTCGAATTCCAGTTGAATTCGTTGCATTCACTTCCACACAAAGTACCTTGAGAAAGGTATGAATCCATTTCTTCTCCCTCCAGCTATAGGTTGAATAGCAGGGCAGATTGAGTTCTACAGACTTGTTTGGCAACTAGTCTACCACAGAAAAATGGGAACCTACTGAGGGAAAATTTTCTGCCTAGTTAGTCATGTCTCTTTTGAGACATGATCGCTCAAGCGTGTTTCATGTATGGAATTAAACTGACTGAATGATAAATGGCAGGACAGATTGTGTTCTATCGCTTTGGTTGGCAACCAGTCTACCGCAACTAGAAATGGCAACTTACTGCAGTAAAATCTTCTGTCTAATCAGTTATGGATGGAAAAAGACATGATCGCCTATGCATGTATCACAGCATTTGACTAACTGACTGATATGTAATTTAATTCAGCGCAATTAATTCATAGACTACCACCTCAAAAGTAAGATCACAGAAAAAAAATTCGATATGTCTTTACAGAAAAATGCTATATCACATGAAGTGTAAAAGAAAAAGAGCTTCACAACCCAGCAAGTTTTACTTATCCTTGGCATTCTCTGTGATCGTGTGGTCTAAAATACACCGTGGTTTCTCCTACTAAAAGAAACGTTCAAATCCTGATGGAGAGCGTATCAACTTTATTAAGTTTCACAAGTGCGCAGACCAGTTAATCGTAATTTACACCGTATAAAATCTGGGTGTCTATTTAAACTTCGATATCATATAAGATTAATTTGTGTTGTATAATATAATGTCGGATAAAAATCCATTGATTCTCTCTGTCTCTGTCTGTTTCACTTCCTCCCTCCTCCCCTTCTCTCTCTCTCTCTCTCTCTCTCTATATATATATATATATATATATGAATATATATATATATATGAATAAAAAAAGAGACAAGAAAACCTGTACTAAGCCGACGACACACTTGTTCCCTGATAAACTTTATCAAAGTAATGAAGGATTTATTATGCTGCCCGTGTTTTTATATACAGAGGCGTGGATGTCGTTCTTTTATCAAGGTTTGTAAATTTGAAAACGTTCATGAATGTTTATCAGGTGATGTTCAAAGTATGATAAGAACACATTATATCAGAATTCAAAGTTGTTTCTCTTGTCTCTTTTTTATTCATTTTGTCTTCTACAGATACGCTCCTTCCGAGAATATCTACATGTGTATATCTGTGTGTGTATTACCTTAAAAAATACATTGATTTCTTAAAATTATCTAAGCAAGAGGCAACCAGCCAGTGAGGAATGAAAAAATGTCGTAGTTATAATGGCTAACTACAATACACAACAAAATCTCAGAAAAGTTGTTTTACTGAGTAAACTATGTTTAGACAAGAAGTAGAAACATTTATTGAAAAAAGGCAAATTCTTCACATATTGTCTACGTAGATTTTGGGAGATATGTTTCTAAAAGAAAATACTTGTGGATGCAAACTAGTTTAACAAATTTCTCCTGACGTCTTCGTGTTTTTATTCTTTGTTTTTTAATAATTGTTTTCTATTTAAAGAAAAAAAAGATTTTAATAAAAATAATTAGTAACTAGGAATTAAGCAAGAAAAATATTTTGTCTTTTGCTCTAAGCATTGTGTACTTATTTCCTTGTGTTAAGTGTTTTCTTTGCGTTTTATGCTTTAAAGTTGTTGATTAATGCCATTTCTCCACAGACAAAAACTTTTTTACGCTCACAGCCATGTAAATTAATGACGATAACATTCAAATAAAGTATTTAAATGTCATGATATCAGCTCTGAGTCGATAAATAAAAGAACCATCATTTCACCATCGTTCACTAAAGCTTCTAATTGACTGGTAGGTTAAAATATATTAAACTAAAGAAAGCAAATACCAAACTGAAAATTTATTTTGAAATTATGCAAGTTAAGATATATTTTTTGACTTTTCATAGTCCGAAATTGCTCTGTGATTTGCATTAAAATTATAACATTAAAGTAAACTTAATGAAAAACCTTTGAATAAAGGTGTGACAAGAACACTTAACGTCTCATTATTGCTTAGTTACTGTTTCTTTAATATGTAGGAAGGTTTTTAAGTTATTATTTACTAGCCTTAGTTTAGATCTGGCGCAAAACCGCAAGATCAGAAAACCTGTGAGAAATACCCGCTCTATTTATATATGCAAGGTTTGCTTGCTCGCCATTAAAACAAAACTAGGTCTCGCCATTAAAACACAACTATTTTAAAAAGAGATATTTAATAAGCGTAGCTTAGTTTTGATTTTTCGAGCATGAATATAATCTTGAGGACTCTAATGAGAATTAAATTGCACTCGCTAGTAAAGCTTTATAATTGCAACTTAGAAGCAAGCTGCATTCACCCTAGCCGGGTTGAGTTGGCTTCCTCTTCGATAGAGGAATGTTCATTGGGATTTGTTTAAGAGCAGGGTCCCAAGTCTTACCCTGTTATTTAACCCATAACTAGAGGGAAGGGACGGATTAATACCTTCCCCAAGGGCACCAGCGCGTAAGTTAATGCAGGGCATTCAACTGGAATTCGAACTCGGCTCACCGATTTCTCTTTCCGAGCAGATGTCCACTGCATCACAACGCACATCCGTCACTAAACGCTTACAGCACCTGGTATTCACAAGCGGTCACCCATCAAACTACTGACGAGGCTTAACGTTGCTTAACTTCGGTGATCGAACGAGAACAGGTGTATTCAACGTGATATGACCGTAAGCAATAGCAACTGACTAACTACTACACTGCAATGATGTGCTCTTTATTATTTACTAGTCCACCAGGAACAGCAATTTAAATAGATAGATCATATAACTCGAATATAGAATATTGACATAATCAAGAAATTATATTTCTACATTACTTCAAAGAAAAGTTTAGGAAGGAAATCTCCATCAATACTGGAGAGAACAATAATAGCTAATGAACTTGACAAACCTTCTTTTTCAAAAAATTGTTTGTAGACAAAGGTATAAATTACAACTGAAGACAGTACTTGCTGCTCAATCAATTAATGTCAGACGCTTTCTTTTAGAGAAACGGCTAATATTACTATTCAGCAAGTTATGTGCCATACGTAATACACGCTTGAGTGATCATGTCTTGCAAGAGACATGACTGACTTTTTTAAATCATTTCACCACAAGCAAGGCGTTAACGCCACTGATGTGAAGGGATTACAAGAAAAAGTTGAAGTATTAAGCAGAAGGAGAGTGAAGACTAAGACGAACCAGCTACAGGAGGTGAAAGAGAAAGAGCAAGAGAAGGGTGTGAACACAGAAGTAAAGACAGTTGCGAAGGTAGAGAGAAAGAAAAAGATCAAGATACACAGGGTGATGTAGAAAGAGCAGGAGTTAAATGGATAAGAGATGGGAATTGATTTCACAGTTAAATTCCTGGAGGTTATGGCCGTCAGGACAACAAGTACATAGAAAGGGGTTCCACAGGCGGGAAGCGCGAGAAAAAAAGCTGTAGGAATAGACTGAGCAGAAAATTTTCCTGTAGTAGGTTGCCATTACTTTCTGCGGTAGACTGGTTACCAATCAAGGCTATATAATCTGTTTTGTTATTTAACCCACAGAGGGAAGAGATGGATTAATACATTTCCCAAGTGTATTAGTGCGTAAGTGAATGCAACGAATTCAACTTGGTTCTCTGATTTTTTTCCGAGCCATTATTTTCTACGCCACAGCGCACATCCGTAATATTACTATTATCATTACAATATATTGTTTTAGTACAGGGCATAAAATACTGAGTATTTGGCTATGATCATTTGTACGGTAATAATCTACGAGTCCAAACTGTTAAACATTACATCACGTCGAAAAGTTATAAATAATTTATGAAGTAAATACTTCAATACAGGAGTTCCAATGAAACCAGCTCGCTAACAATTTCATATCGACGAGGCGAGATCACTAAATTTAAAACACTTTCGTCGATATTATGTTTTAATCAACTTAATTTTTTCTCGTAAATTTTACTCTTCCTATTAGCTTCGAAGGCTATTTGTTTCTTTCACGGTTAAAAGCAAAGCTAAAACCATAACTTTCATAATTTCCTTTTTTTTCCGATTTAAGGTAATATATATTTTTTTCTCGTATCACAGTCAGCGTTTATCTTATGATCTTCTGGAAAGAAAAACTAAACAAATATCAGTGAATATTAAAAGATAAAACATTCACCTAAGAGAGAAAAAGACAACGACAACAAAATATTAACCTAAGAACTAAAACTGGGTTCTTAAATAACCTCATCAGACCGATACTTTCATAAGCACACTACCGGCCATAATTATTAGGCCATCCCTGTGTTTTAAAATAATGATGTATTTCATACAATTTTTAGAAGTTATTACCAAGTAAATAATTGTAAATGAAAGTAGAATGGTTCTTTTGTTGATATTGCGAAATAAAATGTGCATCAAATGAATTTATAAATATTTAATAATTACCTACACTGCAGTTTCATCATTGAAAGAATGAAGGAAATTTAGGGTGATTCGGACGAGGTCATACTTGCTCCCTTGACTTGTAAAATTTTGCAAAGTAATAACAAAAGAACTATTCTATTTTCATTTGGCAATAAATACTAAAAATAGTATGAAATATATCATTTCTTTAAAAAAAACTGAGGTGGTCTAATAATTATAGCCAATAGTGTATGTCATGCATCGTGTCGACTTAAAAATTATATATATATATATCAGTTAAGTGTCACACGTGATATACGCGTAGGCGTATCATGTCTCGAAAGAGATATGACTGACTGATTATCCCGCAGTAGGTTGCCATTGCTTTCTGTGGTAGACTGGTTGCCGACCAAGGCTGTAGAACCCAATCTGTCATGTTATTTAACACATAACTGGAAGGAATAGACGAATTAATACCTTCCCCAAGGGTATTTGCGCGTAAGTGAATGCAATGAATTCAGCTGGAATTCGAACTCAGCTCCCCGATTTCTCGTTCCGAGCCGATATCCAATGCACCACAACGCACATACATACACACTCCCTTATATGTTAAGTTAGGAAGGAAACTTCTAACACTACTAGACAGTCAGTTAAGGGCCATACGTGATACACGCTTTGCGCGATCATGTTTCGAAAGAGACATAACTGATTGGTTCAGAAGATTATTCCGCAGTAGGTTGCTATTGCCAGCCAAAGCGATAGAACCCAGTCTGTCCTATTATTTAACCCAAAACTAGAGGGAAAAGACGGATTAATACCTTTCCCAAGGGTATTTGTGCGTAAGTGAATGCAAGGAATTAAACTGGAATTTGAACTTGGAACACGGATTTGTTGTTGCCGAGTCGATATCCACTGCACCATAACGCACATAATAGCTGACTTAAAACAAAAAATTATAAAATTTTTTCCATAAGGTTTAACTGTCAGTAACATTGTTCTGTCAATATAAAAAGAAACATATATGTGATAAAACGCGAATAACACAAGTTGCTAAAAGTAAAGATAACAAAAACAAAGAGAAATGCACTTAGCAATAATGAGGCTTCATATTAATAGCTTTGCGCCAAACCAATTTAATCTTAGTAAATATATATATAGATTTCTGGACATGATGTAACGTTAGTTATCTTTTCTCAAATTACAGAATAGAGGGTTCAATAATGGCTGTCAAATATATGCCAAATTTAGTAAATAAAAAAGTACCTTACTTTGCAGCAAGGAATAGTACTTCTAACTTGCTAAACCCTATAGCAAAATTAGGTACTCCTTTTTTTTAATTACTACCGTGTAGTGAGTTCGATTCTCACTGTTCGCCTCATGGGAGTAACTTGTACCAAAAGTAAACCGCTACACTTACTAAATATATGTATATAAAATGGTGTAACAACTAACATAGAAATCTCAGTAATGTGTAAATCGATTAAATTCTTAATCGTAACTCTAATCTTTCTCATCTGTTTCCCAAGCTCTTTAGAATAGTTTTCATTTCTTTGGTGATTAAAATCACAATTCTAAGTTACCAAGTATTATATTAATATTTGCACATATCTTGATCTTTTTCAGCGTTTATCTTCTACTTTTCGAAAAAAGTGCATGATTGATTTTTATTTACTTATAGAAATTCTTACTATTACTCGTTCAGTACAAATAAGTAGAATTGGATTTCGGGCGAGTCGCTAGTGGGTTTTCACTAGAGACCATTAACCACTGGTAATGACCCGTCCCCCACTAATGATCTTATCAGTGACGAAAGTCCACGTAGACACAGATCAAACACGTTCCTGTCATCACAATTCCACACCGTTGATGTCGAGAAATGGACTTTGAGAAAAGGCAAACATTTACTAAATTGATGGGAATATATATATATGGGAATCAAAGTGAGTTGATATCCTTTTTTACAATTTTTTATATGAAATGGTGCATTCTATTTGCTAAAACAGATATAATGTAGGAGAAATGGGTGTACACAACCAAACAATTTTTAAATATATCAAAATAAATATTCAACTGATTGAACAATTTACCAATTTTTGTCATTTACAAAATTTAGAGAACATTCTGAATTCATAGAAATGAGGTTCAACATTAATTTGCGAAAGAAAATTCAATCAGGGTTTTAAACACTCCTCTTTAACTTAAGACATTAACTGGCAACAAAATGGACTTATAACAAGAATAGAAAGTACAAAAATCTCAGTCGAAAATGTTCGTTTCTTTTAGTTTAGTTCCTTAAACGTATTTATGAAGAACTGCTACAACCTGTTTAATAAGTTCGTAAAACAATTTATCAAATCACTAGTGAAATCGTTCTCTTACGAGTGTATACATAATTTACCCAAAAGATAGCGTAAGTTGACAGAAAACCAGAGTAAACAAATTATCAATTGAATCTTCATTTCTGTCTTACCCTCGCCAGAAGAAGTTTATAATAGCTGCCCACAACGTACTATCCTTTGTAGCTCTTAGTAACGCTTTTCTTTTACTATTTCTCTTATCTCCTCTTCCGCCATCTATTTATAAAGGCTCGTCAAGCAGGTGGTCCCCTGCCACTCCACGCTTTTTATGCCCTGTGAATGTCAAACTTCCCGAGCCTACCTCCATCATTATGTGTCCCAGAAACTTCAACTGTCTGAAAATGTTTCTGTTTTCTTTAAGATTTCCTCGTTGTTTAGGCACTCCGCTCATGCTATTCTTGACATCCTCCTGCAGAACAATATTTCTGTTGCTTCAAATTCTATCTTCATCTATGAGGAGATGTTCCAGAGTTCACTGCCATAAAAGAGAATTTATATCAATCCAACCTTCTTTTCTTTGTTTTCTAACGTATTTTCCTTAGTACTTTGTTTAGCTTTTGGATTACTTTTTGTTTTTTTTTTTGGTTTTTTTTTTGGTTTTTTTTTTTTGTTTTTTGTTTTTTTTTGTTTTTTGCAATTCTAACGTACTTTCGGATTCTGATGTCACATTTTTCATTCACTATAAAAACATTTCTCATATATTTAAACTTCCTCATTTGTTTGGTTTTTGTTTTGTTTTTTATGTTAGGACATTGAATAAGTTCTCATTGATTTTTCATGAAAAGGAATGTTTTCTTTACAAAAGTTGGTAACAAACATATCACTTAAAGTACTGCTCATGACTAGCCATCAGTTTTTCCCATCTTTCTGTCAGCATTTGAATTCCATTGAAAAACGACACGTCTTTCGATGATAAACTCGAGTTCATCCATTTTTTTAAATTTTCATAAGAATAACGTACTATATCAGACTATGTACCATTGATCGGAGCAAGTGATAATGAGCAATATCTGGTGAATACGGCAGGTGAGGTATGACTTCCACTTAAGCGTTTCTAAGTAGGTTTTTACCCGTTTTGCAACAGGTGGTTTAGAGTTAATATGTTGCAAAATAATTTTATTGTAGCTCTGCTCATATAACAGCCATTTTGCTTCAATGCACGGCTCAAATTTATCAATTATAGTTGACAAAAATTGAGCAGTTCATAATAAACTACACCTAGCTGATGATCCTACCAAATGCAGAGCAGTAGCTTTGAACTATGGATATTCGGCTTTGACGCTGATGTTGATGCATGACTGGGCTAACTTAGTAGTGTATCCACGTTTTATCACCGGGCACGATACGATGCAAAAACCTTTCCTTTTCTGCTGTTGAAGAACCTGTTCACACATGACAAGAATCCGTTCGAGGTATCTCGGCTTCAACTCGTATGGTACCAAATGTCCTTGCTATGAATCATTCTTAATGCTTTCAGACGTTTCGAAACTTTTCTCTGATCAACTTCTCATGATTATGAAAGTCTAGCTTTTGCTTGATATAAGTCTTCATAAAGTAATGCATCCAATTCTTTGCCTTCAAACTAACACAATAAAAAGCAATAAAAAAATCAACTACTTCGGAATAATATAACATTAAAAAGAAGTCAATATAACAAAAGCGAAGAGCGAAATTATCATAACAGCGCCTTCACAAAATTTTGAAATCGGCGTGATTCTGTTCAGTTAAGTGATAAACTTCTCCACATTAATCCTATATATATATATACATATATATATATATATATATATATATATATATATATATATATATATATATACTTAATTAGTTAGTTTTTGTCATAATTAAATTAGACCATTACACAGTTTTCCAAAAAGTGTTCAATAAAATTATATTGCAGAAGTCTAGAATATTTTTTCATTTAGAAACAAGTTATTTCGCCACCTCGGTTTCTACCTTTTGGTGTCTTCAGGTAATTTAAAATACAGTTAGTTATTGTAAATCGCCTGAAGACATCGATAGGTAGAAACCGAGGTCGCGAGATAACTCGTTTTCAAATGAAATATATATATATGCTGTTTTTCATGAATAGAATTTTTATTATAAATATGCCTCAGAGCTGCAGCTCCTGAGCTGCAGCTCAGGAGCTTCAGCTCAGAATTGCTAGGAGCTACGAGTTGAGCTGATATTATGTGGTTCGTTTTTCCTCTATGGTGAGCTAAAAATGCGTTCTTAAATTCTTGGCGCATCATGTCTATGTACCTTAGCATTCGAAGCCTGAAAAACAGGAATTATTGAAAGGATTTTTTAACTAACATTATATATTATTTCGACTGGTTTTCTTGGATTTTATATTTGAAATGTACTGTTTTGGCTTTCGCGGAGATGTTTTAAAACTCTTTCGTAATTTCAAATGGAAGACTGGATAGCTCCTGTCAGCAGTACCAAATTTTTGGCCTGATCTCGCTCTTGTAATGTTATTGGATAAAGTAAGGAATCAGGTACTTACTGGAGCGGTAAAGGAAACTGAATATTTTCCTTTTGCTTAGAAATTTTTCAGTGAAATTATTGGCATAAAAACAAATTCCTTCTGTGCTATCCACAACCACATTTTTTGTATGACTAAACTACAACCCGATAACCTAATGTTATTCCTTATATCACATCATACAAACAAAAAAATTATACATCAATTGTAAAAAGTCTACTAATATACTATACATTTCAGTTGATAATCAGCATTTAAAATTACTAACAAATTTGAGAATAACAATAAATTATTTCATCTATTAAAAACCGAAAACGTAAATATCTGTAAACTTCTTATGTTGAATTAAATGTTTCCTATTTTAAATAAGTGTCTTATGTATATAATTGCAATATTTATGGTTGACATTTCTCGACGATGAGAATATATCTTCAGTTACTATAACATAGTCACCTATACAGAATAAAGAACAAACTCTTAAAACATAACTTATTAGATATTAATGAGAGTTTTTTTCTTTTAGATTTGTTTTATAACTTTTAGTGAAGAAAGACGCTAGGCAGCATGGTGCAAGAGTTAGGAACACACTGTTTCATTCTATCAACAAATTCAAACAATGAAGGTTGCTGAAAAAAAGTGCGACGACCAAAATATAACGTGTCAGTCGGTGATCAGCACGATAACAAAACAGACGGGAAAAACGAATAAAAGACAACTTGTTGATCATTGTATAACAACAATGGCCGCACAAACATTCGTGAAAACATTCTTGACTAAAGTCCTTTGCATTCAGTTAAACATAACCGAAAACGAAAAGAAACAAAAGTCGAATAATAAAAATCAAAAGCCCCCCAAAAAACAAAAAACTGGGGAATAATTCGCAAAGTTTGGTTTGATTCAAAATTAAAAAGAAAAAAAATATGGTATTGAAATCAAAGAAGAAATTATCCCACTGAGTTTCAAGAAATGGGCAACGTCTTTAGCATTTAAAATTCTTTAAAACTTCAAACTAAATTATAAATTTTGCGTCGCCAACAAACCTTTTAAAAGACGCTATTTACATCAACGAAAATATAATGTAAACACACTTGTGCACACAAGATTATATATATATATATATATATATATATATATATATGTCTATATATTGAAACTTGAGGTCTATACAGACAATGTTAAGTCTTCCGTTTAATGCTTCTCTCAGAATGCATCATTTCAAAAACAGAGCAAGTAATTTTTTTTATACTCGCGGATATGTGTCCTTTTCAATGTTCTCTTTTGTCTTGAATTTCCATTTTATATTGTTTAAATGTCTTTAGATTTACTTTTCATCCTCCTGATATATTCAAACTTATTTGCAGTTTTAGTAATAATTAACGTAATTTGAAAACCCGTAGTGAAAATATATAAAGATTAATTATAAAACAAATGTCGTGGAAAGTTAGTAAACGCATTTTATTAAGTTGTTCAAAATTGTTAGATGAAGCATTTATTTCTAACTTAGCAAGAGCAGGCATTTTTTTGTTTTCATTATGTTTCTGTTTCTTATTTTATCGCAGTAAGTTGGTTATTTTACACTCTTTGATATTTTTATTAGGAAGTTCGATCAGAAATAATGAAAAAATAGTTATTTACCTCAATATTTGAGTTGATGAGGATGGATCCATACTGATTTAGAAAGGGAAACGCAAGAGTAAGCGAAACTCAAATTTAGCAACTTTTTTAAAGTCTTTGAATAGAATTCAATCTAAAAATTGCAAAATAATTGCATCAACGACATTCGGGTAAATTAAGCGGCAATAACTTGCCTTCTATAAAGTATTCTGTATGAACTTGAAGTTGATAATATAATTTACATTATTTTTAAAATACAGAACTTAAAGGAGAATAAATGAATTTACAGCTATTGTAACAAACATTTGAAAAATATAAGCAAACATTTAACTTTGAAAATCTGTACAAAATTAAATTTGCAGTTGTCACTTTCTGATAAAGTATGAGTCTTGCTCAAAACAGTAAAAGTGTAATGCAAAAATAAAAGATTCCCATTTCCAACTTCAAAGAAAAAAGACCGGTGACAGATGGTGAAAGGTTTTGTTCGCTTATTGAGGGATATCTTACGATTAATATATATTCGCTTTTGTCAATTTACCTAATTAAGCCTTGTGTGTTTGTGTGTTAGGTATGCGTGGCTGTGTGTGTGTGTGCGCACGTGTGTGTAGAGATTTATAGATAGATAAGTAGATTGATACACTAAGAGAGAGAGAGAGAGACAGAGAGAGAGACAGACAGACAGACAGACAGACAGACAGACAAACAAACTGAGTGAGAGATTTAGAAATATGGACAGAATGGACATTAGATTCAACAATGCATGGTGACACTGTCAACTTTATACTTTAATGCGACCTTCAAACTAAGACTGAAAAGATTACATTAAAGATATACAGGCTGTATCTCAATTGTTGAAACAAAGCAACGTCCACTTAGATCTTCGTTGCTTATTTCATTCGCTTTCGCTTTTCAGATTATTGCTGAGAAATGGTTAACATTTTCATATATGTAACCAAATATAGCAAAATGATGCCTTCGACGATGGAGCAAATGATCTTTTGTGTTAAGGCATTTTATGAAACTAAGTCTTTCTAGATTGTTCAAGCAAGATACGGAAGGGATTTCAATTTCGACACATTTCCAAACAAGAGTCAGATCTTCAATTTGGTAAACTTTAAATAACTTTAAAGCATGTAGCACTTGTAAAGATCGTAGGGCAATGGCTCCTCACCATCTGGACGTTTGATAACAATTCAAACACCTAAGAATAGCACTATGGTTCAAGAGTCAGTTGATCAGAGACCGTTTCAATAAAAGTAATTTCAATTACTCCTCTATCATTCATGATTCTTGTGTTTGATCATTTTGGTTAAAAAATTTTGAAACAAGCTGTATATATCATAGAAAAATAGTTTTAAGATGTGCTAAATATATGGATAAAAGTGCATATATAAATAGAAAATTCGATAATGAGATCAGCCACAAGTGGTGAAAATTTGTTCTATGCTTCATCGCAATCAGAATGTCCTGAAGATTGCTTGCTGTGAAGCATGAAATATACTGTTGATGATTAAAGTGAGTGCCCCCTCATATATGTGTGTGTGTGTGTGTGTGTGTGTGTGTGTGTGTGTGTGTGTGTGTGTGTGTGTGCTAATCATTTCACCCTAAGCAAGTTAATAAAGCCATTAGGACTTAAGAGGTTATTGAGTATAAGAGAATAGAAAAAACTACTATTTGTGAGAGAGAACAATAGAAAGAAAATAAGATGTAATAAGACAGAAGATGACGATTGGCATTACATTTAAATTTTGGAAGATCAAAATTGTCAAGAAGGCCAAAATCCGGAAGAATGTTTTACAAGCGAGAAGTGCAATAGAAACTGTTTGCATAGAACCTAGGGTTGCATCTATTATTAATTTCAACTGTAAATTTCTTAGACAAATTCGCAAATTTAGTACTGCGGTTAAATTCATAAAATCTAGATGCCATAGAGGAAAGTTCATCAGAACAATTACCATGAAAATATTTTTTTAAAAAGGCACTGGAAAGCTACGTTTCGACCGTAGAAAAGTGACTGAAGCCGTGATGACAGGTCAGATTCTTTTTTTGATTTTATCAAACATCTCTAAATATGTAGCAGTAGTGTCAGATCAGATGTGTCAGCAAAGACGATTGTTAAGCTTACTAATATGTAGCATAAATTTTGGAGAGAAAAAATGTCCAACACGATAAAGTAAAATAAGTTTCTTAGTTGCGGATTTAGAATTTGATTCAATATTCTCTTTCCATTTTGTGTCCGAGAAGGCGGAATGAGTAACTAGCTTAGCTATACTAATGAATCATAAAAGAAGTTCTCTGAAATGATTATATAAAGACAATTTTTTTTTGAGGGGTGGTCAATTAACAAGCTACATTTTCTATTTATGTACCGTCTTCCTTCAGGACGTAGGTGACCATGGCCTTCTGCATCTCCCTATCCCTAGTGGCTATTAGCAGGCTTTCTCTTGTTACCCCACCTAAACCACGCTCTATCATTCTTTTGCTCAAGCCAGTCAAGTAAGTACGCCTTACGTTCCCCTGTCTCTATTTCCCTACATATAACCCCTAAGTATCAGATTCTCCAGGCCTCTTTCCTCATTACATGTCCCAAGAACATCAGCTGGCTTTTCCTGATACTAAGTATTAGTTTCCTTTTTGTTTTCATCCTGTCCAAAACTTCATCGTTGCTCACATGTTTTGTCCATGCTATTCTCAGCATCCTTCTGTAGAACCATATTTCGGTTGCTTCAATTCTCTCCTTCATCTGTGAGTAGATTGTTCAGCATTCGCTGTCATGGTGATGGGCAGACATCACATCCAGTACTCTCTTCTTTGTTTCAAGCCAAATATTCTTGTCTCTCAATAATCTACACAGCTTTTGGAATCTTCCTTGGCCATGCTAAATCGCCTTTGGATCTCTGTGTCGCACTTTCCGTTTTCTGTTAGAAGACTTCCCAGGTATTTTACTTTCTGTACCTACTTGATTTTTAGCTGGCATTTTGAGCATTACATTTTACTGATGACCATGCATTCAGTTTTCTTGTAGTTTATTTGTAGTCCTTTCTTTCCGCTTTCTTTAGCTACCTTCTGTAGAAAGTCTTACTACTTGTCCCATTTAACAACAGCTTTATATATATATATATATATATATATATATATATATATATATATTCATACACACACACGCACATAAAACCAAGCTTGATGGAAGAAAAATATTTTATTCAAAGTAATTGAAACCTTAAAACATGCCATTTAAGAAACAACGATGGAATTTTCATTTTTTTAAAATTACATCCTATAGATGGCTCCCTCCTGTACATTCTTGAAATCTGCTGTTGAGACGGTGACAGTGAAACCCCTGTTCATTTTCCAAAACATAAGGTCCGATGATCCCATGTAATGAACCAGCACCCATACTGTCACCTTACTATCGTGTGAAGGGCGCTCATGAACTTCATTAGGATTTGCGTTTGCCCAGTAAAGATAGTTCTGCTTATTCACGTGAGATGGAAATGGGCCCCATCTGACATCTATAACTTACTTAGAACTTCATCTTGATCCATGGTTACTGAAATGGCAGTGTTTACTTCGTGTGGCCACTGTTTCGCAGTGCTGTCACTTGCTCATGTATGCCAATACACACTTCAAAAATTCTCGTTTTTTGGGGTCACCCTGTATATAAACAGCGACAGAGAGAGACAAGGAGAAAAACAGGGAGAGATTAGTTTAGTAAGAGAGAGAGAGAGAGAGAGAGAGAGAGAGAGAGAGAGAGAGCTGAAATATAAAGCAGGAATAAATCTATACAGACAATATTTTATATATATGATTATGTGCGTTGTGCGTGTATTCATGTGCATGGAAATAGCTTACAATATAAGTAAGGCTTACATGGCAACCTTAGTGTTTTGTTGTTGACGAAACTATTTTATTGTTTTATACACAATACACATTTGAATACAGCAAACGTTTTTATTTTGCTTATACTTATATACAAGAATGGAGGCTTGTGAACCGATGATCGAACAAAGACCTTTTATGTTTAATTTCTTTGAAAATAGATAATAAGGAACGTAATACAATGCCTTAAAAATTTAATTAAATTTGTTACCAACGCACACACACACAGACATATATATATATATATATATATATATATATATTTCTATGTATTTGCATATGTATGTATGTACAGTTTGTGATAAGTAAATTGTCGCTATTTTATAATTTTAATTTCAAGCATACGCGTTGGCTGTTTTTGACTTTGTCTACTGCACAGTATAGCAGGGTCAGTTGGACAACGTCTGTGATAAAACGAACACCATGATGCCATTTATTCTACCAAGAATTTGGAAATTGAATGCTGTACTGCTCGGCTTTTGCGTCGTAAGCTCCAATACAAACATTTCAAAGTGTTTGAGTGTAAATCTTAGTTGAGCACAGTGTATTCGGAAAAAGTTGAATTAGTCTAATAGAGGTTATAAATATGTTTTTGAGTAATCAGTAGTGATAACCACGTCATGACTTCATTCGTTATCCCACAGGGCCTCATACTCAACACGGAGGCCTACATCAAGTACCTTGAAAAGGTAGTTTTGTTCTGGGTCACAAGGTTGGCTGCCAGGAGATCACGAAACATAAGACTCACAAGATAGGGAATCTAGTCATGACTGTCAGTCAATTTCTGCGACCACATCGCCACTTACATTTGGCCACCTGACGAGAGACCAAGAAAACTTTTTGTAACACCAAAAATAAACTGAAAGCAAGGAATATGACATCATTCACCAACTTAAACAAGGAGACCGTCCAGTAAAAATACAGAAGATTCCGAAGTCACTTGGCGGCAGTAGTTGAAGCCAATGATGATTTTATTGAACAAATTTTCACTTTCGTGCTTCAATATATTTTATGTGTAATTTTAGTAAATATATTTGTTTAGATGAAATGTCAGTGTTATTTTCATTTTTGCCTAATTTAGACTAAAATTTATCTATTGCATCATGTATGGCAAGTTTTAAGCACAGCTTAAATGTAGCCCAAGGCCGAAAGTAAGGGACACCCGGTGAGGATAGAACTCACTACTCAATTGTAATTATTCTAGCGAAATAAGATTGCTACCCATTACACGACTTGGAGGTGCCCCCATTGCATCATGTATGAACGCAATTGACCAAACTTATGAAATTGCCCTCTAGATTTATTAATTTAATAATTAGTAAGTTTCATACCTTCTATGGATTTATTAATTCCCACTAAGTTATTATCCTGCAACTATTTAACCCATTAGGGTACGGCGTCCAATATTTTAGTGATGGTTTACTTAAAATATTAAGTCCGCCTACTCGAAAACTTTCATTAACCAGCAATAGAGATGAGGAAGAAAAAGCTAAAATGTTTGAAGAGTTTTAGTGAATTAGCTTTAAAAAACGTACGCAACCTAAAATTTTTAATTTTTCAAAAAAGTAAAGATGACCCAAAACCTTCGGTCTGTAGTCCATATATATATACGCTCTCACACCCGGATTGAGCACTCTGGAAAGATGGTGGACTTTGAAAGACAGTAGCTACTCTGGCATCTACGCATCCTTCATTCAGCAATGAATTAGAACACTTTCAGCTATTGGGCGCGTATAATGATAATATACACGCTAAAAAGTCTGCCTTTTTCTACCGAGCGGCCGTAGCTCAGAGGTAGAATCGCCGACTGAGGCCAATTCGGTCGAGTTTTAATCCTGGGTAAAAAGAAATCGGTTGTCTAATCGTACTGATGAGCTGTGAGACAGCGAAACAGATCTGTCTGTGGATATATATATATATGCATATTATCCTACGTGTATTGCATGACTCTGAGTTTTATACACAATGCAAGTGTTTATTATGAACAGAATATTCTGGGATTTAGATTTTTGTTTCTTGTGTTGTTGATGGTAGTTATATGTCATAATCCTGAGATGTTTTTTTTATTCTTTAATTCTATAATTTAACTTGATTTGAAAACTAAACATGAAATGAGAAAATAAATCTTAAAGGTTAAAAAAATAGTAAAAGGTAGGATAATTTCAGAGCTGTGGTTATACGTTTTGTGCATAGGATACTCCTAGTAGGTTTTATTTTCGAGGAAAATGAAAAGCATTAATGGAAAAAATAGCTAAACGAAATATTATAAGTTAAATTGTAGTAGATCACTGTATACGTTGATCTATTTAAAACGTTCTTCGGGTGATATTTATTAAAATTTTGAACCAAGTCCTCTTTTTAGTCCATGAGTGTCAGTTAAGTGCCATCCAGGATACACGCATGGGCGATCATGTTTCGAATTTTCTGCGGTAGACTAGTTGCCAGCCAAGGTTATAAGACCCAATCTGTCCTGTTATTTAACACATAACTGAATGAAAGAGACAGATTAATACCTTTCCTAGAGTCTGAATAAGTGAATGCAAAGAATTCAACTGGAATTCGAACTCGGCTCCCCGATTTCTCGTTCCGAGCCAATATCCACTACACCACAATGCACATCCTATGGGTGTAGATTGTTCTAATTTCACACTTTTAAGAGAATAAACTCACGACACTTTGGGTCAAGTGAATTTCTGGATAGCTCAGCTAACGCTTCTATCCACATTTATGAGTGAACATTGGGCCTTAATGTCATTTTTTTTATCAATTTAAATATTTATCACTATATATTACAATATCTTTTTCTATAATTTCTCACCTCGTTAGTTATTGTTGTTTTTCATTAGTTATCTGTACTTCTGGTTCCCATATATTTGTATGTTTGGTCGGCTTAAGAGATTTTTGAATCGTAACATATGCGATGATTACTTAAGTTTTCGTATTTTCCAGTGATATTATCGGACTATGATTTCAACTTCATTATACAGAGGGCGTTGATATCGTTCTTTTTTCTCCATATGTGGGGAAACATGCCAGATTGTTCTATTTCCCTCCGTGTTAATGTCATGTGATGCTACTGCAGTCTAATTTTAAGGGAGTGGTGTGTTCCTCTTTTATATTTCTTGTTAAAACTGCTTCAGTGACGCCAAAAGTGATTTGACCCTAAAATTTGTGAGTTCAATCAAGGTGAATTAACTAAAACCTGAGATATCAGAAGGCATGGAACGTGGAATTAAAACAATCTACCCCGTGGACTAAAAAAAGGTTGAGAATGGAAATTCCTACAAATATCACCTGAAGAAGGTCGGAGTGCACATTGCCCGAAATGTCATGTTAGCATTTTGAACAATGTAAATACTGTAAATAGTTACATGCATATAAAAAAAATCACAGAAAAATTGATTTTTCCTTAAATATAAGTATCATAGATAGATAGAATAGTAGGAAATATAACTTTGGCACTTAGTTGTAATACACACACACACACACACACACACACACACACACACACACACACATACATATATATATATTTTCTTTTTTTTTTTAATCACATCACCCGAAGCAAGGCGGTAAGGCCACTGGTGTGCAGGGGGCTACGTAAGAGTGAAAGCCGGAAACCACGAACTAAGCAGGGAACAAGGGATGAGCCTCTACACCAGTTCAATAGACGTGGGTGGAGTGCGAAGCGGGCGATAGTTCAGTCTATCTACGCCAATTGAAAAAAAAATGAAAAATGAAAAAAAAAAAAAGAAAAAAGAAAAGAAAAGTGAAAAGATTGGAAAAGAGAAAGCCGGAAAACACATTCTAAACAGGGAACAAGGGATGAGCCTCTACACCTGTTCAATAGGCGTGGGTGGAGTGTGAACCGGGCGATAGTTTAGTCTATCTACTCCAATTGAAAAAAAAATTAAAAATGAAAAAAAAAAGAAAAAAGAAAAGAAAAGTGAAAAGATTGGAAAAGAGAAAGCCGGAAACCACATCCTAAACAGGGAACAAGGGATGAGCCTCTACACCTGTTCAATAGACGTGGGTGGAGTGTGAACCGGGCGATAGTTTAGTCTATCTACTCTAATTGAAAAAAAAAATTAAAAATGAAAAAAAGAAAAGAAAAAAGAAAAGAAAAGTGGAAAGATTGGAAAAGAGAAAGCCGGAAACCACATTCTAAACAGGGAACAAAGGATGAGCCTCTACATCTGTTCAATAGGCATGGGTGGAGTGTGAACCGGGCAATAGTTCAGTCTATCTACTTCAATTGGAAAAAAATTAACAGAAGAGAAAAGTGGAAAGATCGGAAAAGAGAAAGCTGGAATCCACATCCTAAACAGGGAACAAGGGATGAGCCTCTACACCTGTTCAATAGACGTGGGTGGAGTGTGAACCGGTCGATAGTTCAGTCTATCTACTCCAATTTAAAAAAAATAAACAACAAAGAAATTGAGAAGATTGGAAACCACGACCGAAGTCGAAGAAAAATGTACCGGAAACCGCTTCCTAAACAAGAAACAAGGTGATCACCTCTACTCCTGTTCAAAAGAAGGGGTTAGAGTTTAAAACCAGGTGATCGTGGGTACTATCTACTCCAATAAAACAAATTAACTTAGTTTAAGTCGAAGCGAGATGTAAACGCAAAAATTGTTTACAATAGCCGAATACTACCCCTGTTAAAAAAATTCAGACAAATTAAAGACAAAAATTAAACAGACAAAAATTAAACAGACAAAAAATAAAAGTAAAATAAAAAATTAAAACAAAAAGCGGAAATCAACATACCAGTTAGGTAAGACAGACTGAAAAAGTTGAGCAGAAATACCGAACTAGGATTCCGTTCTTTAATTTTCCCAGAGAATTTACTGGTGTTATCCGCCATCTTGGGTTAGGTGAAATCGGAAGAGAGAGTGTGTGAGAGAGAGAGAGAAAGAGAGAGAGAGAGAGAGAGAGAGAGGAAGGATGGCCCGCTGTGATGAGGGGTTCATAATGACCGACCCTACCCTTAAAGTATTCCTTGAAGCAGTGAAACCACTATGATAAAATTCAGAAAATATAACATGAATATTTTACAATATCACTACAAAAGTAGCTATTTTGCTTCGATAATTCTTGTGTCTTATAAAATGATGAGGTTTATTTCAAGTTCAAGGGATTTAAAAGGTTAAAAACAAATAAAACCCCTTTAATCAGGAGGCATTGTTGTATAGACAGTGTGGACCAATCAGAATAAGGCAACTTCTAATTTGAGAATATGTGAACAGACTTAAAAATAATTTTGGGGGGCATTAGTCTTAATATTTGATTAAAATGAGATCAGCTTTATTAATTGACTATTAGATCTACTTTATTATTATTGCGAAATCTTAAAAAAAGTTTAAACTAAGTTTAACAATTTATTAGATTTAGAAAGTAATCCATATATTAAACAAGGAAGAGAAAGAACGCACACATAAATAAACCCACAAACATCCACACATGGACAAATAGACGAGTATATACACATACACTGGCAAACAGACACATATAAAGATTAATATACGCACGCATATAGACATGAAAAAATTTAAAAATTTTGTTTTTATCGATTTGTCAATTTGTCTGTTAAATTTTAAAGCTCTATTTGGACATAGACTGAACCGCTACAAAATTGGAAACAGTTAGAGCGAATTCGTAACATTATTAGCCTTGAATGAATGAAGTCATGGCAGACACAATCATATAAAAATAATGAACATATAAAGATAAATAATTATATACTTACGAAAATACACAAGCTAAAATCAAAAACGTACACGACCAAAAACTGCACAGTTCATAAAAAATATATAACCACATACATGAAAATACACAAAACCACTGGCATCAAACTCGGTAGATACACTATACTATATGTGCGTCATTCGGCAGGAATTTATCGTAAATAATTACACCGGTAGAAATAATATATAAACATTTTCTTTGATTAAAAAACAGAATATCTACTCAAATAAGAGAATCGGCTAAAAAATAATGTTCAAACAAATAATTTCAATATGTCTGTTGTTAAAATCTTTTCGTTAGTCTTCGGGATTTTCAGTAACACACACACACACATGCATATATATATATATATATATATATATATATATATATATATATATATATATATATATATATTCTTCTTTATGTGCCGCGTGCAATTTTCTCCTCCTGGTATCTCTTCTAAAGCTCACCTCGTTGCTTTCGCCTGATACTTTTCCCTCCATCCGTCGTGCGAGTATTAGATTCTCCAAGCTCTCCTTTTCCTTTCATTTCACAGAAACCTCAACTGTCTCTTTCTGATGTTAAGTATCAGTTTCTTATTCGTTTGAACCCTCTCCAAAACCTCCTCGTCCTCTTTGCACGCATGTTCGGTCCATTGTATGATCACTATTCTTCTGTAGAACTATATATCTGGTGCTTCGAGTCTCTCCTTCATCTTTGAGGAGATCGTCTAACGTTCACTGACATATAAGAGAGTAGATATCACATAACAGCCCAGTATTCTTCTTTGTTTCCAAGGAAATCTTCCTGTCTGTATACTCTGCTTAGCTTTCGAAATGCGTCCTTGGCTAAGACAGTGAGCCTTCGGATTTCAGTGTCATCCGTTGTTAGAACACTTTCCAGGCATTAAAATTTCTGCACCTGTTTGATTTTAGTGTACCCGACATGTAGTTAATATATATATATATATATATATATATATATATATATATATGAGTGTGTGTGTGTATGTATGTATATTGTTAAACATAAGAGACAATGAATGCCTGTATGTTTAATCATGAGCCGTTCTAAACATCGTATTTTGGCTTTAATTTCAGATGAAAATAATAGCAAAAAGTTTTCCAACATTTGGATAATATTTTTAAATTGATTCTAAGCTTTCGGCTCACATGAGTCATCTTCAGAGAGGTTACAAGGACATTAGAACCAACTTAATAAAAAATTATTCAAATGTTGGAGAATTTTTGTCTTTATTTTCACCTGAAATTAAAGCCAAAATACGATGTTTAGAAGGGCAAATGATTAAACATAATAGACATTCATTGTTTCTTTTATTTAACAGTATATGTTTAGGAAATTATCTGCTGCCTCGATACACTAAATATATATATATATATATATATATATATATATATATATATATAAACATTGCTATAATTACGTATTTACCCTAATGAACTACGTAAATATAATCAAGTGTCACTATACCTATACACATCTATCGATATATTTATGTGTGTGTGTGTGTGTACATATAAGTGTGCACCTACTTATATGTATCTTTCGAGGTGTTTTCAAGCGTCTACCTAAATAAAATGTAGGTAGATTATATATATATATATATATATATATATATATATATATATATATATATATATGCATATACACACGCATGTAAGTGCACACGCGTATACACGCATACGCCATCACATACATATATGTATGTATGTATGTATGTATGTATGTATAAAAGCATGATCACTTAAAAGAATCTTGTTCTATAGTTGCGCTTCTTTTATACCTTCTCTGCTGCATATCTAAACAATAATATTGAATTGAATTTTAAAGGATCCTTCTTGTTGGCTTTCCGCCTTTAACCGAAGATATTTCCTGCGGTTCACTGACATGGAAAGCTTCTATTCTGCAGGTGACATTGGCGTTAATTGAGAACGTGGAAAAACGAATGCAATCAACGCAGTCATCTTTTGATGAAAAGCACAAGAAGCAAAAAGGCCCATTAAAATCGCGTTGAAAAGATACATTAATTTGGTTAATTAGTTACCTGATGTGCTTTACAGATGAAACGTTAGAGAAATCTCTTGTTCTCCTGAAAGGGAGATTATTCCCCATTTAAGAGTGAGGAGTGAGATATACGTGTAAAATAATAAGATTAATAATTTTATAATAGAAAAAAGGGGTACATAAATTTTGAAATGAGAAGGAATGAGTGTTGCTTGGAGTAAAAATAACTTCAATTGAAATGAAAAATGTCAATAAACACCCTAAAATAAGGGTTAATTCTATATATTTCTTTGTCTCTCTCCTTCTATCTATCTATCTATCTATCTATCTATCTATCTATCTATCTATCTATCTATCTATCTATCTGTGAGATTATTTGTGTGTGTATGTGAGTTTACAGAATGTATAATATCCAACACAAAAGTGATAACAAAGTACCTATAATACATACATGCGCCATCATGTAAGAGAAAGTGTGGATATTTAACTCGCAACTCCATTGTAAAGTGACACAAGAACAAGTTAATGGCTAAGAACCGGAGCGGACGCTCGGACTAGGGACAAACAATTGTCTAGACTCCGCAACCGTCGATTGCACTGTCCTCGGTTTCAACCCCCGATCCACCCCTCTAGTGCAACGAGGTGCTACAGCCTCAGGCATATCTTCCCCGGGACCAACTACCTCTCGGTATTTTATTTTTCTCAGCTACATATCTGTCCTCGGAGAGAGACATAACTTAAGCATACTCTGTCCGAAGACAAAAACACAGCTGAGGAATGATAATCCTACTTGGCAGGTGATAGGTAAGTATATATGTAAATGTATGTATGCATGGCTATATATCGATGAGCATATATATGGGTACATATATGTATATACCTATGCATGTACAAGCATGAAGAAAAAAAAGTCTATAACGCATATATATGCCTGAGTGGATACATCTGTAGGTACACTTATGTGGGCGTATATATATATATATATATATATATATATATTGTTGAGGTTCGATAGTTTTTGGCGCTAAGAATGTTTTTTCCTCAATAGCTTTACTGTTAAAGGGATTTTGTCAAGCAGGCTTTTTTCGTAAAGTGATCGATATCGGAGTAAATACAGAGCGTTAATAGTTTCAATGGAAAGAATTTGTCACTTTACCTGAGCAAAGTTCATGCCGACTTCGAAGCCGGCATGAACTTGCTCAGTTAAAGAGACAAATTATTTGCACTAAAACAATATATATATATATATATATATATATATATATATATATATATATATATATATATTGCCGGCCATAATTATTAGGCTACCCTAGTGTCTTAAAAAAATAATGTATTTCATACTATTTTTTAATAATTATTGCCAAGTGAATAATTGTAAATGAAAATAGAATGGTTCGTTTGTTAATACTGTACAATAACATATCCCTCAAATGAATTTATAAATATTTAATAATTACCTATATTGCATTTTCATCAATGAAAGAATGAAAAAACTTTAGGCTGATTCGGACGTGTTCATATTTGCTTCATTGCCTTGTAAAATTTTGCAAATAATAACAAAAGAACCATTCCATTTTCATTTAGAACTATCAACTTAAATATAGTATTAACTACATCAATCCTTAAAAAAACTGGGGTGGCCTATTAATTATGCCCGGTAGCATATATACATGCATGCATACACATGCACATATAAATATATATATTTAACTGAACAAGTTCCTGCCGTCTTCGAAGTCGGCATGAACCTGTTCAGTAAATGTGTCGAATTCTTTAGAATACAAAGATTCATATATATATATATATATATATATATATATATATATATATATATATATATATAAATTGATTATACATGTAATACATTTGTTTTATTAGTAATATTTACTCTGGTTATTAACAACGAATAATAGTTTACTTTTAGATATTCAATTAACTTGTATAATAAAGTTATTTTCAGCATTTTTACAGGAAATTTATAGAGGTAAAAAAAAGGACGGGACTACAAAAAAAAAAAAACAGTGTCCTCATTGTATGAACCTGCTTAGTTAAAGTGACAAATTATTTTGATTAAAACCCTCTCTCTCACTCTCTCACTCTCTCGCCATATATATATATATATATATATATATATATATATATATATATATTTGTGTGTGTATATATGTATATGTGTGTATACTTGCATAAGTATTTACATGCATATATATATATATATATATATATGCATGTAAATACTTATGCAAGTATACACGTATACACACATATACATATATACACACACAAATATATATAGAGAGAGTGAGAGAGAGGGTTTTAATCAAAATAATTTGTCACTTTAACTAAGCAGGTTCATACAATGAGGACACTGTTTTTTGTTTTTTTTGTAGTCCCGTCCTTTTTTTTACCTCTATAAATTTCCTGTAAAAATGCTGAAAATAACTTTATTATACAAGTTAATTGAATATCTAAAAGTAAACGATTATTCGTTGTTAATAACCAGAGTAAATATTACTAATAAAACAAATGTATTACATGTATAATCAATTTATACATATATATATATATATATATATATATATATATATATATATATATATATAAAAGTTGTAAATTTCAAATGGATTAGAAAAAGTATTTTATTTTATTTTAAATTATATATATCAGTTCTATAAAATTTCTCGCATTAATGGAAAGGCGATTTCACTAATTGTTCTATGAGGTTAAACATGAATTTCAAAATCATTCCAAATCATTCTTAATTTCGTTTTACTAGAAGAGAATTGTTGGTTGTAATTCCATTTTAAAGGTTTTATCTGGATGAGAAGTGACACCCTAGAAAAGATCACCTCAAGTTATCAGGGCAGTAAATTAATTGCATTCGTCTTTGTTCTTTCTTATTCTACTTCCATCGAAATGGTAAATCACTGATGAATTCAGATAAAAGAAAGAATCACTTTGGGCAATGACCAGTAAAGAAGAAAAGAAAATGAACTGGGAAGAAAATATATAATAGTTGATTTAACATAGGCGTAAATTTCTTCTTTTTTTTTTTTTTGTTTGCCTTGATAGACATCGAAACTGAACGATGATCATCCTTCTTGAAATCTTGTGGACTGGCGCACCAGGATCACAAAACTAGGAACTGTACCAGATAACTGAAAGACATCACTTGAAAACTTCCAATAGCAACATAGTCTAAAATGGATATCACATGTAACCCGAAGAGAAAATAATGACATAATCATGACGCTGACATTCCTCACTACTTCGAGTAAAAGGTTGTATTAGTGACTACTCGATCAATGAATGCTGAATGTTTCCTTATAAGGAAACAGTTAATATTACCCTTAATATTACTAGTACATGTTGTTGTTATAAGTGAAATAAATATAAAGTAATTTTTAGAGGTATAATGGAAGAAGAATCTGATGAAATAGCTTTTGTTTTGTTTGAAAGAATGCAACAATCCTCTGCGCTTAAAATGGAGTCAGTGAGCGGGTTTCAAACAACAACCTATCCTGTTTTATTTACTTTTGTACAAATGTTCTTAAGAAAGATAGAATCCATTTCATCACGCCCCAGGTGTGGATTAAATATCATGGCAGACTAAGCTATCAATCTTTGGATGACAGCCCTCCTAGGAGAAGGATTAATCAGAATCTAAAGCATTGAATATTGTCAGCCTACTGCTAGATGTCTAATAGACGGGAGGCTGTTTATTTAGATATTTATACATTTATTTATTTAATCAATTATTTTTTAAGGAAATTTTCCGATCTTGCTGCACTTTTAAAATCACCCTGTTGATTCATTTTGCATATTTGTACCCTTTAAATGGCTTTCTTATCCCCATTTATTAAGAAGACCTCCGCTTGCAGCATATAGAGAAAAGTATGTTATTTAAAATTAATTTTATGAGCTCAGCTTAAGCCATTAAAGGAATATAGAGATTGTATTGTTGCCAACCGTTCAAATGAGATCATATTAGCTGACTTCGAAAATCAGCATGCGAAATGCTTTTTTAAAATGGTTTGAACGCCAAACCTTCAGCTCTACAAAAGAAAAGATACATAAAATGTACTAAAGAGGCAGGCCCATTTTAGTAATATTTTTTATTTGACGTTCTAAAAATTTGTTGCATATTAACAAAGATTCTTCATTTTTCGCTATGTTTAGTTTTCTTATTTAATTTCTCTTTAAATTATCATCTTCTCTAAATGCTTTTAAAGACATAATTTGTTTAAGCCGATTCTCGTGATCCTTTTCAACTCGGGCTCTAATTACAAGGGACATAAGGTGACAAGCGGTGAGAAAAACGTTTTTTTTTCTTTTTCTTGATAAGGAAAGGGACTTGTCATTGACTACCGAGCCGCTTGTCAATAAACCTTTTAAATGCAGCAATTTAAGTTCAAAATCGATTCAGTTATTTGCACCTATCATGATTATTTTTCTCGGCATTTCATAAAATCCTTCGGGCAAAAAATGAAAAACGATTGATCACTGGGAATAAATTAAGATTTTGAATTTTAATTTCGTATCATGTGATCAACAATCAGACGCAAAACCACATTGAAAACTATACTGATTAACACCGAGTATATTACTATATATTATATATATACATATATATATATATATATATATATGTGTGTGTTTGTGTGTGTGTGTGTGTGTGTGTGTGTGCGCGCGCGTGTGTGTGAGTGTGTGTGTGTGTGTGTTTGAAAAGTGTATGTATAGAATTATAAATATCAATATATATATATGCAATTTGTTATGTATATATTATATTATTTATACATTATATAGGCGTGGTACTTATTTGAAAGCGCTCAATATCAGTGACAGAGTTGACATATTCATATAGATAGGTGTGAGTTTGTAACCCTGGGTTTCACGCTTTTGCGATCGTCTGACGATCGCAAGAGCGTGAAACCCAGGTTTATATATATATATATATATATATATATATATATATATATATATATTATTATTATTATTATTATTATTATTATTATTATTATTATTATTATTATTATTATTATTATTATTATTACTTAAACGTAATTTTTAGTAAGTATTCGTATTTGAGATACGGGTATCCACTAATAATAACTTTTTTTTTTTACTCTACTTCCCTGCTGGAGGGTGTTGCTACACAATATCGGTTTTTGACGAGGGAAACCTGAGCGGGTACGCTCAGGCCACTGGTCGACAATTAGCCACCTACCGCCTACGCGGTTACTGGATACAAAACTATTTTTAGCTGGTTAAAAGCTATTCATAGCTGGTCAATGTGGGGCGGGATTTACCCTAATCCACCACTGGTGTGAGTTGTAACACAAGGTCAGTTTTAAACGTGGAGAACCTGAGCGCGTATGCTCAGGCCACTAGTCAAAGATTACCCAGCTCCCGCTTACGCGGTAAGTGGGTACAAAGCTTGTCTTTGCTGGTCATTGCTTGTCAAAAGCTCGTCTTAGCTTTCATGGAATTAATTTACTCTTTAGTATTTCAATATATTTTTGTATAATTTTGGTAAATGCATTTGTTAAAACAAAATACCAGTGCTATTTTCATTTATGCGTAATTTAGACGACAATTAATTCATTGCACTTTGTAGATACCTTAAATTGTTTCAGCTGAATCAAGATAAAAACAAATAGAATACTAGGGAGCAACATACACCTGATGAAGTATAAAAATGAAGAAATTGAAAATGTGTGGCAAAAATATCAAAGATGCGGATGTCAGTCCGAATAGGTCAAGAAATATTGACATGGCTCATTGCCAAAACTTAATTATTTTTAGTAACTGATATCTACTTATGATTGTTATTTACACGCAACGATACCTGATCAAAAGAACGAAACAAAACACAAAAACTATATTATCGATATTCCCAAATATTTTGATAGATGCGGTTGATCTGACATATCCTGACTGTTCTGTAGATTACTGAGTGCATCATGGTAAAGAATCTACAGATTGTTTTACTTTTTGTAGATTTCTCTAAGGCCTTCTATTCTGTACATAGGCAAAACAGAGAAGATTCTTCTGGCATATGGAATCCCTTCTGAGACATTAACTGCCATAATTATGCTTTATATAAAACACCCACTCTTTGCTTAAACTTCCACACTGTAACATTAACTTCTTCGACATTAAAGCAGGAGGCTTCCAGGGTGATATCTTTTCTAACTTCACTCAACAAATAACATCGTATAGGCTTTACTTTATTACCAATCCACTCAAGTTGATATCCTGCAAAAAAGTTGACAGATATTGATTATGTACATGACCTAGCTATCAGTGCAGGCACCCTTACAGATTTTACAGTACTCCTACAACATCTAAAAATGCTGACAATGATGTTTTATTTTACGTCAATGCCTCTAGAATTGAATTCATAGGCCTCAACCAGCATGACTCAATACAAACTGCCTCAGGGAAATCAAATCTGTGAAATCTTTTATATATCTACGAAGTGACATAGACTTTACTGTAAAGGATATCAAAATTTGTATAACTTAAGAATGTACTGCTTTTAATAAAATTGATGTATTCTGGAAATCTGATCTACCACACAACCTCAAACGGGGATTCTTTCGATCCACTATAGAGGCGGTGTTAATGTATGATGCTACTGCCTGGACATGAACTAAAACTCTATTGTATAACCTGGATAGAACCTACGCTTGAATGTAGAGCTATACTTGACATCTCCTGGAAAAACAGCCAACTAATTCACAGCTTTATAGATCTATCCCTGATATTTTGAGAATGTTATCCGAACGCAAAATGTGCTTTGAAGAACACTGCTGCCGAGAAAATCAAGAGCTTGCGAGTAATCTAAATGGCTCAGGTCGACCAGCAATCACCTACACTGACCAGCTATGTTATGACACAGAATGGATTCCTAATAACCTTCGGACCTTGATGCAGGACCGTGATGGTTGGCGTGATAGACTCATGAATATCTGAGCTAGTTCGACCGAAAAAATATATTGATAAGTTCACCTACCGCTAGGCTCACACATTTTCTAGTATTTTGAACAAGGTTAGAGGTCTTCCCTTGTTTTTTGTTCAAGTTTCCTGTTACTTCTAAAGTCTATTTCAGCTATGTACTCCTAATACGTGTACTTTTTACGATAATACAACTCCACAGAGTAAGCTCCTAACTTGAGTGGCTCTTGGGCCTTGTATTGGGTGAAAATTAGAAAAAGAAATAGTTATTTCTAATATTAAGAAAATTTTCCAGTCGAATAATCTTACAATAGTTGTGGATACAACAATTTCTTTTTTTTTTACACTATTTGGAGTTTTTTGGGTGATACATACAAAATCGAGAAATCATATAAAGATTTTAGTGAAAACTCAGTTCAATATATATATGAACTAAGTTATGTGCCTCTAAAAATGCCTGAAAAGTAATGCCTTTTACAGCAGTTTAAGAAAATTAATAAATATGTTACAATATGATTTGTTATGATGAACAAGTCATTTAACAAAATGCGCTACTTCATGTTTAATACAACGTTGAACCTGATCGGAAATACTTCTACAACCTGTTTGACACTTTTCTACATTGATTTCAGACAATTTATCAGAAATTGCTTGTTTCAAATCAAGAAATGTTTTCGATTTGAGCCTGTAGACAATAATTTTCAGCACATTTCACAAGAAAAGGCGTGGTAGAGTTAAGACTGGTGTTCGTGATGGCCGCTCAATTGTTTTACGTCGCCTTACCCAACTCAGCTCGAAATTAAGATTTTACCATTCTCGGAATGTGTGCAGGGGAAGTCAATAGGTTAAACGCACCATCTGTCTACCCAAACACACCTGACCACAATTTTGCCCTCACAAATTCCTGGCTGATTAAAAGAGAAAACAATTCACTTAAAAGAAAACGCATTGAAAGTAAACTGATCATCTCAGAATTCTCTAAAGTCAACCTCAGACCTCAATATCACCGATCATCGCAATAGTAAAACAATGGCTGTTTACGAACTACTAAAGAAAAGACAGATCTAATCGAAGCACGCTAATTTCTAACCTAGCAAATGATTACGGATTCAGACCCAGCATCTGATAAAATATAGTTATTATTAGGTCCTCAGAATTTCAACACACTTTCATTAACATGAGTTGGTTACTAATCTCGACGTTATCTGCATAAAGAGACGAAACGCGTTGTCTGAACAGTCACTTTATTTGACATACTGCTATCATTCCTCCATTAAAATCTACCATCCGTTCGTGCATTGGATACTGCTGCCATATCTGGTCGGGTGCTCCTGCTATTCACCTAGGATCCTTGACAAAATCTAGTGGAGAATCTGTAATGTGATCGATCCCGACTTGGTGAATCAGATACAGTCACTTTCTCGCCGGCGCAGTGTGGCTTCCCTGTGTCTCTTCTACAAATACTTTCACGGCTTCTAGCTCACCGGTGCCCCCTATATATGAATTTACACGAGTCACCAGACTAGCAACTAGGTCCCACCCTTTTACTGTGAAACCAATAAAATGTAAACGCAAATTCTACTCTAGCAGCTTATTTCTCGTACTTCCAGCCTGTGGAATTCCCTTCAGTTTACTTGTTTTTCCGACAGCTACAATCTGCAAGTCAATAGCCATCTCCTATCTCACTACCTTGCATTCTCTATCATGCTCTCTTCTCCATCCACTCTACTCTCATCAGTATTCTCATCCTTCTCTTACCCACTTTCTAACACCCCTTATAACCTGTCACTCTTTCCCATAACTTTACTCCTATGTAACCTCTTGCACACCAGTGGCAGTAAACCACCTTGCTTGGAGCGATATGATTAAAAAAATAGCATATTTTAAATATTATAATTATATATAAATCGAGCTGTGTGAGATAGCATGATTAATTAGGCTACTTAATATTGGCTGGCAACCATTTAAGAACGACAATTCTGGATCAAAATTTAAGAAGGCAGTTGGAAACCACTCCAAGATTTCTCTAAAAAGTCATGCCAATTTACAGATAATAAAAGAAATACATCTATTGAAAGCAACAATCGTCAACTGTTATGTTCTTAACTCTGCAATAAATTTTATTGCTACGACTTTTGCTTGTAACTTATCACGCAGCTGTATTAATATGTGTTTTATTTCATTGATAAGTCCCATAATCAGTTTTGTTGGGGTACCACATGTTCTACACTTACATCGAAAGTGTGTTCCTAGATGAGCTGATGAAGACCATATATCTTTGGGTTGCTTTTTAAATCAGAGTTTTCTTTCTGTTAGACTGGTTGCCCTATCAAGTCTAAAACATACAATCAAGTCTATTATTTACGAAGTTGAAAATCAGAGGATGTCTTTTTCTAGACCGACTGCTATATATATATATATATATATATATATATATATATATATATATATATATATAAAGTAGTATCCTTGGTAATTTGAAATGTTAATTCTACAGAGGATCGTAATCCGATGAGAACTCAATATTAGAATTTAACAAAATATTATAATGAAAATAAACTGGATGCTTTTATAAATCCATTGGTAATGGTTATTTCGCGGAATTCTTACAAAACCTCTCCTCAGACCAAATTTTTCACAAAAATGAATGGGTTAGCTTTATCTAGACGCAAAGAATTGTGAGTGGACAGGGAAAAAAGGAAAATATATATCGATGGGAGACGAGCTTAAATATACAGTGTTAATCATAAGCGTGGCTGTCTTTCTATCCCAGGCGATAAGATGACTTTTGAACATTTAGTTGGCCATTCTCAAATACACGAAAGTAAATTTAGGCACTGTATTTTCACTAGAAAAATTGAATTGTTAGATTTTTATATTAATTCCGACGGTAATAATAATATTTTCACTTTGTAAATAATAACCTTTTTGGTTTTATGACATTATTATTATCAAGCATGATAATAATATGTAAAAAAAACATAAAAATGAAAAAGGGGTGATAGTGTTAATCGTTATTATTCTTAACGATACCAACAATAATACTTCATAAAAATTCTTAATAACAATAATAATAACGAGAACCGATTAATAAAAATAAATTGATAACTATAAGGTCTTTAATGGGGTATCACATGCACAGATTGGAGGGTTGCTTAAGGGGCTTAATATACAAACATATATACACATTACACACTCTTAGTAGTATTGTTAATCCCAATTAAGTAGGTTTTTACCAAGATTATGGACTTATGATTATCCAAAATAGCAATGTCCCGTTATCACCGAGAATACAGAAAAAAATAACAAGAACTTTCCAATTTCTAGCTTTTAAAATCGAGATCTCATCTAACCTCAAAATAGTAAATTTCTTAGATATCAATTTCAACCTCTCCAACAATACATTCAAACCATTCTATAAAGAACATGAATCCCCTATTTACATTAATGTCAATTCCAGTCACTCTAATTCAATAATTAATCAAATTCCTAATACAGTAAACACGAGCTCTCGATTCTTTTTTTTCTGGATAAAGCTAATCAATTTATTTTTATGAAGAATTTTGGTCTAATTTATTTTCACTATATATATATATATATATATATATATGTATGTATGTATATATATATATGTATGCTAGTGGCATATGTATATGTATGTATATATATATATATATATATGTATGCTAGTTGTATGTGGTGGGGTGGACAGAAATCAAATGTGGCTTTTTTAAAATAGGTATTCTATTTTGGTGTACAATTATAAAAATTATACAAGACCAGTTTACGTATCATTGATTACCTACAAATATAAACTGATAGATAGATATGAACAGGTTAAGGTAGACTGTCGAACACCTCAGCGTGTTGTAATGGTTAGCAAGCTAATGGTTAATGGTTAGCTGAGTAATGAGTTTGATTCTTACTGGGTATTCCATACTTTCGGCCTTGTGCCACATCTAAGCGGCGCTTAGAAAATCAGCTAAGGTAGATTGACATCAAGGTCTTAGATAGATAGATAGATAGATAGATAGATAGATAGATAGATAGATAGATAGATAGATAGATAGATAGATACTCTAACATATTACTACTGATACAGGTCTGAAGCTTAGAGACATACATTTCGTCATATATATTAATATATTCGAATTGATTCTATTCTGATTGTCTTGGTTCTTCGTATGTATTCTTACTTTATATTGGTACCTTGCTAAAAAAGCAGCATTACTGGTCGAGGTGACTCCGGATATCCCAACTACCTGAAGAGCTTAAAATCTTAGAATCGGAGCTAGTGGCGCCATTTATTTTTCGCATTTTTCCTGTTCACCAACGAGAGACAGCGAGACAGAGAGAACGGAGGCAATATGAAAGAACGAGGACAGGGTCCGGAAGATACAAGAAAGGGACAGAAAAGATTAAGAAATGGGATTCTCCATGCGTGAAATCGATTGAGATGATTATGATGATCGCGAAGAGAGTTGGTCACAGTCGATGGGTTGGGAAAATGTGGAATGACTACGGAAGCAAATGGAAAGGTAATCTCCCTTTCCTCGGATTAAAGAAATGAAAGAAGGAAAATTGAAGTGGCAAAAAGAAAAAAAAGAAAAAAATATTTGATTGCTGGGGTTGAAATAAAGATAACAGCACACGAATGTAAGTATTAAGAAAATTCATGAATGTGAATTGTAGAAAGAACTATATAAGCATAAGAAGATATATGCATGCGTGTGCGCGTATGTGAGTGTGTGTGTATGTGAGTGTCACCCAGCATGGTAATAGTTTAAAAGCTAATCTCAGGAACAATTATAATTTTAGTCAATTTGATCTGTGCGTGTGGCGGTGTCAATTTATGATGAATTAGTTGATGTCTCCAACAATGCTTTGGTTAGTAAAGACTTCTCAGTCGGTTAGGAAACAAGTTTGATCCTTACTGAGTGCCCTAATAATTTATTGCCTATTTTAGATGATTCTAATAAATTATATATATATACGTGTTTGATTGATTAAAGGCAAAATACCCTTAAGAAAGGCATTAATCTGTCTCTTCCCTCCAGTTATGGTTTAAAAAACAAAACAGATTGGGTTCTATAGCTTTGACTGGCAACCAATCTACTGCCAAAAGTAATGGCAAGCTACTGCAGGATAATCTTCTGCCAAGTCAATCATGTCTCCCTCGAGACATGATCGCCCAAGTGTGTATCACGTATGGCATTTAACTGACTGAATTCTATTTAAGGATTTTGGGATATTTTTCTCTAGAACGATTCTTGTTGTTCTTGCTACATATTTAAATATAAATTGCCTCATGTTTAACAAACTTACGAATACATCATATATTTATGTTTGCAGTTGAAAAAGTGAAACACATTTTATATATCAGAACAATGTTAGAGAAATAAATAGCAAATTGGAAAATATATTTCGTGTTTCGTCATTTAAAACTTCATCGTACTGAAGTTGCGTTTACCGTGATGTAACTACACATGCAATTGAAGAAGAGAGAATGCTGACATTTTTAAATTTAAGTTATTGTTTTAGACGGGCTTTTAGGTATACAATCTTGCCAAATTTATTTAGTTTTATTTTGTTTTGTTTTATCACTTTTCTTATTAAGTATGCAACATTGTGGTAATAGAAAATCTGACAAATATTTTCATAGCAATTGTTCAGGTCAGCTTTTCTCGACTGCATACATTAAGTGTACAACTATATTTGCAACTTAGTTTCACAGTTTTACCGTTGAAATAACTAGATATAACCGTAAGTTCTATTCTATTAGTGTCTTTTCTCGTAATTATTGTCTGCATGAATCCTTCATAATTCATAATCACCATTAGACTCAACCAATTCTTTCCGAATATTTTGCACTCAACTAAAATAACACTCAAACACCTTGAAATGTTTGCATTTGAGCTTACAGCATGAATGCCAAGCAGTACTGAACACTGCTTCCAAATTTCTGGTGAGGTGAATTGAATCATGGTGCTTTTTTTTTTCTCACAGTCTGTGGCCAACTGAACTGAACGTACCATACTGTGCAGTCCATAAAACATATATATCTATATAATTTTCTCCTAAACTCTCCTCTCTAGATTCTACTCATTCTCTTTTATTCAAACTTCTAACGCCTTAGTGGATTTATCACCTTCCTTGCTGAGAAATGGTTACAAAAATATGCTAGTGCACTAGGGTGATGAAGTCGCAGAAATTGTCTGACAGCCATGACTGGGTTTTGCTTCTTGTGTAGTCTGGTGCAGTCCTGATGCCAGACATAGGTCTCCCAGCAGCTACCTTTTCAAGACACTTGATTACTGCTTCTGTTATGGCCCTGGGAAATTCACCGAATAAATTCGTATATTTTTTTTTCAAAATGATCAAAGGGATTTTTCTCAGCTGCCGTACCTTTGTAATCACCATTAGACTCAACCAATTCTTTCTGAATATTTTGCACTCAACTAAAATAACACTCAAACATCCTGAAATGTTTGTATTTGAGCTTACAGCATGAATGCCAAGTAGTACTGCACACTGCTTCCAAATTTCTGGTGAGGTGAATTGAATCATGGTGCTTTTTTTTTCTCACAGTCTGTGGCCAACTGAACTGAACCTACCATACGGTGCAGTCCATAAAATATATATCTATATAAAACAACCCGCATGCGCGAAATTAAAAACATGAAATGGCTATAATTTATTCACTCTACCGTCCGTCCATCTGCGTGTATGTCTGTGTGTGTGTGTGTGTGTGTGTGTGTGTGTGTGTGTGTGTGTGTGTGCAAATAGTTGCAGATCATAACGTCACCCACGTACATGAGTATGTTCACGCAAATAAACAAATCTTCACTGCAAATATATATGCATATGCTTACAAACGAGCACACATATAAACAAGTATAAAAGCAATAAGTACGCACAGGCATTATGAAAATACAAATGTGTATGCAACTATGAGTTTGCATTAGAATGAGAATATATATATATATATATATATATATATATATATATATCTGTGTGTGTTTATATATATATATATATATATATATATATATATATTCAGAGAAAGAGAGAGAAAAAGAGCGCGCGCGGGTGTGTGTGTGTGTGTGTGTGTGTTCAGTTGTCTACTTGGTGACAAATTAACTAATGCATCTAATGCACCTCCCCGGCTGCCATCATTGTAATTTGTGTTGTCGATAGTTTCCCTAGATGCACATCAATGCTAAGAATGTACATTTCTCATGAATTTGAGAGTCCATTGAATATAAATCAATCGACACTTATGAAAATATATATTTCGCTAAAATGAATATATACGCTTGGTCACTTTCATCAATCCATTCCTACATACATAGTTCTAACAAAACGTTAAGAGATATGCACTAATTTATAGCCCAGAAAAATACATTATCCATTAAAATTTTTCTAGAAATATATATATATATATATATATATATATATATATATATATATATATATATATATTCCTTCATACCTTTTATATTGGGTACGTTACTAATAACTTCCACGTTTTACCGGTTGACAAAAATACCAAGGTAACAGTTATTTTAAAAAAATTGTTTAAATAATGTTTAC
Source organism: Ascarosepion bandense (assembly GCA_037127315.1). Taxonomy (NCBI): domain Eukaryota; kingdom Metazoa; phylum Mollusca; class Cephalopoda; order Sepiida; family Sepiidae; genus Ascarosepion; species Ascarosepion bandense. Next base: position 623,100 of record JBBBDQ010000609.1, on the reverse strand, counting down.
AGTGTTTTATTCAATTGGTTATTCAATGACACCACTGCACACTTGGTTCGCTAGCACCACACAGGTTACAGTTTAAAATTCGGGTGTTATTTCTACCAAACCCTGTATTATCTTCTAACCCCAAAAAATAGAAAGTAGAGAAAAAAAGAAAAATGCTGGTATTAGGTATAAGTTGCTGATCGACAGATTGTTGAGCTTAACAGCGAGCATATTGTGATGAATTTTATGTCCTTTGAAAGATATGCACTACGGAAACAGGTTGAATACAGTAAAACTATGATCAGGTACCCTTGATTCTTTACCCAGTATACTTAGTATTCGAAAGAAACATAACTATTTTATGATAGTGTCCCATGATATAATGTCTTATCTTTGTGAAGACCGTTTCTCTTCGTGCGCCCGGATACACAATTATTTGAATATAATTACCTATAGAATAATTAGAGACATAACCTTGAGCACTGCCAAAATAACCGTTAGAACAATACAATAGGCGGCACACAATGTATCACTGACCTGTATATATAAATAGTCGAGAAAAAACAAAACACATATGTCTTGTCGTATAAGCGTAAAACAGACAGTCGCCACTGGGTGTTGACTTCAATGCTTAGTTATATATATATTAGAACCAACTTAACAAAATTTATCCAAATCTTGGATAATTTTCGTCTTTATTTTCACCTGAAATTAAAGCCAAGGTACGATGTTTAGAACGGCTCATGATTAAACAAAATAGACATTCATTGTCTCTTATATTTAACAGTATATATTTAGAATATATATATATGTGTGTGTGTGTGTGTGTGTGTGTGTGTGTGTGTGTGTGTGTGTGTGTGTGTGTGTGTGTGCGTGTGATTGCTCATTACTCTATTTACAGTATGACTACTTTAAATTAACCGTTGCTTGTCTCTTGCTTGAAGTACTTGTCACTCTGAGACACTTGTACAATTAGTATTCCACTCTCTGAACATCGAGTACTACAATCAAGTGACGTAAATACTTAAGATGAGCGCTGATTGTTTCAGTCGCAGAATTTTTTCTTTTTTTCTGAGTTATTCTCTTAGGTAGCACCTAAGACTGAAGAAGTATCTATCTATCTATCTATCTATCTATCTATCTATCTATCTATCTATCTATCTATCTATCTATTTAACTCCAAACAGAAAATGGCATATAGGTAAAATCCCAAGGAAAATTTTATTAATATTAAAACGCATCCGGCCAGAGCGCACAATGTAAATAGAATTATCTATTTACAGAGCAAAATACGAATATTTTTTCTAGTAAAACTTCGAAACTCACATGTGTCGTATGGTTATTTCTGCGAAGTATACTAGCTTCGTCAGCAACCGTTTATTATGTAAAATTTTTACGTCGGAAATTCACTTAAAAAGAATAAAAAGCAAGAACAGTGGGAGGTGGAGTCAAAAAAAAAGAGAGAGTCGATAGAAAATAGGGTAGAGAAGAGGGAGTGAAAATAGAGAGATGGTGAAATGAATTCGAACTCAACCTTTGAAAAGGACATTTAAGAATTACATATGTGTAAATAAATAATGGTGTATGATTTTTAAATGGTTGCAGACGAAGCGAGTTTACTTAGCAAAAACGATCATACGACACATGCTATTTTCGAAGTTTTATTTGAAATATATATATATATATATATATATATATGTGTGTGTGTGTGTGTGTGTGTGTGTGTGTGTGTGTTCAAATGAGCTACATTATATCATTTTTTAGTCAAAATCAACCAATACAAGGTTGGAGAGCCACCGAAAGTTGAAAATTATGACTAAAATTTTAATAAGAATAAGGTGTTTCATTTGAATGAAAAACAAAAGACTATTAAAAATGAAGATTAAAATGATAAATAGGAGAGGTAACGATTGAATTGATAAAATTTTACTGTCCAGGGAAGTACTATGGAGACGTCGATTATGTTTACTACAATGGCCTTGTGCCAAACACAAGCGGAGTTTTCACAAGTTATATTTTATCAGAAAGTTGTAAAGATAACAGTTTCGTATGTATAAATAAATGAAAATTTATCGAACAACATAACATCAAATTGGGGCTGAGGGTACCGGGTTGGCAGCTTCCTGGTTGCTGCTTCCGACTGGTAGTTAGGAGCCCGAACTCTTGCGTAGCTTCTCGAGAGGCTGCTCTGATCAACAGTTGAATAATATCGGGGTTCCTGTAGTGCCATTTCGCGCATGGACGGGCGTCCCTGCATGAATTTCCGATGGGCAACCCCGAGGCCACATTATGCTGCAGGCGGCGCCATTCACCATCCTTCACCTGCTGCAATTAACGACCATCTGACCCTACTCTAGACCTCTCTCTATCCACAACTATAACCAGCATGAAATTAAACAAACAAAATAGCAACCCTAAACCAGCTAGTCGTAAATCGCCCAAACCTATCTGCGTTACCTTCACAAATATACGAGGTATTCGCAGCAACTTTAATAGTGTAGAATCTTTCCTTCTAACTAACTCACCCGATATCTTAACTATATGTGAGACTAACCTTGACCCTTCTATCCCCTCTTCAGAGCTGTTCGTTCCTGGTTACCTTCCTCTCTTCAGGAAGGACTCCAATGTCCATATGCATGGGCTTGGTGTATATGTCAGCGAACAACTCCCCCTAGCCAGGGTCACATCTCTTGAATCCCTTGATCATTCCTTCATGTGCTTCCGTCTCTCACTTCTAAGCTCGGTTAGCTATCTCTTCTTCCTCTACCGCTCCCCCTCCTCCTCTGACTGTACGGTACTTGCTTGCATCTCTACTAACATCGACAGGGCCATTTCTTTTCACCCATCTGCCCATATATTTGTGTTTGGCGATTTTAATGCCCACCACTCCAAGTGGCTTGAAAACTCTGCCACCGACCTTGCTGGGATCCGCACCATGCACTTTTCAATAGCCCAAGCTCTAACGCAAGTGGTGGACTTCCCCACGCGTTTCTCTAAAAACTCTAACGGAAGGGACTCTTTACTCGACCTTTGTTTTACCTCCATCCCAGACTCCTGCACTACCAGGCAACTCTGCCCCCTCGGAAACTCTGACCACGCCGTAGTCTCCGTAAACATATCAATCCGCACTAACTCTACCCAAGAAAACCAGACCAGCAGAATATCATACTGCTACCAAAGAGCCGACTGGGACTCGTTCAGGGACTTCCTCTGCGACGTCCCCTGGAACAACGTCTTTGATCTTCCTGTTGAAGACTGTGCCTCCGAAGTCTCCTCTTGGGTTAAGGCTGGCATCGATGCTTTTATCCCTGCCAGAAAATTCCAACTAAAACCAAATTCGTCCCCCTGGTTGTCACCCGCTTGCTCGGCCGCTATTGCCCACCGGAACCATTTTTTCCGGCTCTATCGAAGCTGCTCGTCGAACCAAAACAGGCGCCTTTTCACCTCAGCACGGAACAAGTGCAAAAAAGTACTGAACGAAGCCAAGAGGGCGTTTGCTACCAGAATTAGGCAACGCATAGCATCCTCTAAGTTTGGCTCCAAAGTTTACTGGCGTCTCTGCAAAAGCGTGCTCAGCAGGAACAAGACTTCAATACCCCCAATAATCAATGAATTTGAAGTTCTCACCTCCCCAGCCGACAAGGCTGAATGCTTTGCCCGTAGATTCTCCACCAATTCGACACTGGACTCGTTAGGAATACCTACACCAGACTTCCCACCCAGAACTAAGGCTCAACTAAATAACGTCCACATTACACCCTCACTGGTCGCCAAGATAATTGCGCAACTTGACCCACACAAAGCGAGCGGCGGTGACGGAATCCCAGTCATAGTACTGAAGAAATGTGCCCCTGTACTCTCTAAACTCTATAACCTCTGCCTATCTGCTTCCTGCTTTCCTGCCTGTTGGAAGTCCTCCTGCGTAGTACCTATATTTAAGAATTCTGGCGAACACTCAGACCCCGCCAATTACCGCCCTATTAGTCTCCTTCCAATCTTTGGCAAAGTTTTCGAAGCCATTATCAACGCCGAGGTGATTCAGCATCTTATGGCCAACGGGCTTCTCTCTGACAAACAGTATGGGTTTCGCTTCACCAGGTCTACTGCTGATATGCTAACGACCATTACCGAGTACATATACCAGGCACTTGACAAGAATGGTGAAGCCCGAAACGTTGCCTTGGATATCTCCAAAGCATTCGACAGGGTCTGGCATGCTGGCCTCTTGTGCAAACTGCGGAGCTATGGGATAACTGGACATCTGTTTGACCTCATCCAGTCTTTCCTCTCTAACCGCACATTGAAGGTGGTATTAAATGGGCATGCCTCCCAAAACTACCAGACGAACGCGGGCGTCCCTCAAGGTTCTATCCTAGGTCCCACGCTCTTTCTGATCTACATTAATGATCTCCCCGACACCATTAGATCCCAAGTTGGCATGTATGCCGACGACACAACAATCTACTCCCGCATCGATCAGAAACCAGGTCTGGACGACAAAGTGAACCTCGCTGCCGTACTTGAAAGGGACCTCCAATCCGTAGTGACCTGTGGTAGGGAATGGTTGGTAAATTTCAATGCCTCCAAAACAAAGCTGTTATCAACTAATCACCATAGACAATCGCATCTACCTCCCATTAGCATGGGACAGGCTAGCCTCCCAGAGAGTAAAATACTACGCCTCCTTGGCCTTACACTCTCAGCGGACCTCAAATGGAATGACTATATTGAATCCATTGCCAAATCTGCTGCTATGAAAGTTGGCTCCCTGTGCAGGGCCCGGAAATTTTTCCCACCTGAATCTATTCTGCACATATACAAATCTACCATCCGTCCGTGTATTGAATATTGCTGCCATATCTGGTCGGGTGCCCCTGCTGCTCTCCTTGGGCTTCTTGACAAAATACAGAGGAGAATCTGTAACGTGGTTGATACTGACTTGGCAGACCGGCTGCAGCCGCTCTCACACCGGCGTGATGTGGCTTCCCTGTGCCTCTTCTACAAGTACTTTCATGGCTTCTGCTCCGATGAACTTAGATCACTGGTGCCGCCTAAGCAGGAATTTACACGAGATACTAGATTAGCAACTAGGTCCCACCCTTTTAGAGTTAAACAAATAAGATGTAACCGTAAATTCTACTCCAACAGCTTCTTTTCTCGCGCTTCCCGCCTGTGGAACTCCCTTCCACAAGTCTGCTTTCCCAACAGTTACAATCTCCAGGGGTTTAAATGTAGGGTCAATAGACACCTCCTATCAAACTAACTCCCAACTATTCTCACAACACTCTCATCTACCCAACCCTCATTCTCGGTATCCTTACCCGCCTATCACCCACCCTCTGTCATTTCCTATATTTAATCAGCCTTTCTCCACTCTACGTAGCCCCCTGCACAGTAGTGGCAGTGACATGCCTTGCTCGGGGTGAAACGCTTATAAAAAAAAAAAAATGAAATTATTAACTGTGAAAATGTTCTAAGACAAACAGTAGTAAAGAGTTTAAAGAATTAAAAGTTCGTTTGTTTTAGTCAAATGTGATTTATACAAAAAGGATAAGTCCATGTTTTCACTGTGTGTATCAACAAAGTAGTAGTAATATCTGTTCCTATCTTCCTATTTGTGCACGACGAGTAGGTGAAAAAGGAGAAGGGAAGATAAGGAAAACAGCACGCGAGATGAGGAATTGCGAATACGGGTCACGGAGACATTTGTGCCCGATCGGCGGTCGACAATTTCTGTTGCATCATGCTGGTCTGAGTTCTTTCGGCTTCCTTCTCTCTCTTTCTCTCTCTATCTAATCGACCAAAAACCGTGAAAAATGTAGCCAACTCGATCACGTAGTCTGATTTTTTCTGGTCAAGATGAAATATGACACTGCTCACTGAAAGTTCAATTTGTTATTTTTAGTAAATCGTTCTCTTTTCATTGGTTAATAAATAGTTCACACTTTCTCGCGAAATTTTCCTTGATCTTTTCCTCAGCACTGGCTCACGAATTCAAAAAAAAATTAGATTTAGATTTAGAATGTTATTTTTATTTCGTATTCACCAGAGTACCTAGGCGGAAGTCTGTGCAATGGCTAATCTTGCAAAAGGCAGTCTGAGTAGAACTTTCGTCTTACATTACAATTATATATATATATATATATATATATTTATTTATTTATTTATATAAGTTAAACAGAGGTGTCAGTGATTTCAGATACGAGAAATTAAATCAATATTGATTTAATTTCTCGTATCTGAAATCACTGACACCTCTGTTTAACAGCTATATTTGCTAAAATTACACTAAATATCTTAAAATACTAAAGATTAGATTTATTCAATAAAATCGTCACAGCCTCCAGACGACTTCGGAATATCTTGCGTCTCTTCGCTTTGTTTAAGTCGTTGAATACTGCAATAATTTTTGCTTTCGGTTTATCTTTGCTGTTACAGCAAGTTTTGTTGATTTGTTGCTCAGATGCGTCCCAGTCTGGGAAATTCGGTGGCCAGATGTATGGGGACATGTGATCGCAGAAATTGTCTGACAGCTATCACTGTGTTTTCATGCGTATGTGGGATAGCGCAGTGTCCCGTTGCCAAACATAGTCTCTTCCAGCAGCTACCCTCTTGACTCAAGACAGCACTAACTCTTTAAGGCACTGGATGTAAGCCTCCGTGTTAAGACTGGGGTCCTGTCGGAAGAAAAATGGAGGCATAACGTCGTCAACATTAGTGGTCACTCAAAAACACATTCGCGATCACTGTTAGAGTAATCCAACTCTTTCCGAATCCTCTACACTGTCTTGAGATTGGCGTGCAAACACACCGAAGTGTTTGTATTAGACTTTTTAGTGCAAAGCTAACCAGCACAGTTTCCAAAATTTATGACAAATAGCATCATGGTACTCTTTTACTGACAGTCGCTAACCTATCAAACTAAATGTATATGCAGTCGAGAAAATAAAAACAAACAAAGCGCATGAATGTCGACAATTTATCCATCGCACCCTATATGTGTGTGCGTGTATATGTGTGTGCGTCCATCTATATGTGTGTGTATGCATCTATATGTGTGTATATGTTTATAGACGCTCTGAACCTGATATTAAGCATGCTTTCCTTATATGCATAGAACATTTTAGACAATGCCTCCCACCACCACCACCACCACACCCACTCACACATATCACGTTGATCGCTCTTCTCTCGGTGCACATGCCAGTTCTTCACTTATGCAGCTATTCGAGCGAGTGCATTAATCGAAAATTTTGTCGCGTGTCACTCAATCACAATTCACGAGTTGAGCCCAATGGAAAGGAAAGGTTAAGTAACGTCAATGGTAAATTAGTTGTCCGTCTTCAACAGCCATTCACGTTCTTGTTTCCACAATATGTGAGTTGCGTTGACCTTTTTCTCAAATGCCACTCCGAGAAATTGCCACCTGCTCGTTCCCGACTTGCTTTTTAAGTGGCGTGTCCGATTAGCGCAATGCTTATAGAAAAATGGCTGTAATAGAATCACGGTAAAGAAATGAAGACTCGGCCACAATTTCTGAAGTTGTCAATAGGATCCGGCTTTGATGCTGGATGAAGTTTTATTCATTTCTTTCTGTAAAGGATGGGCGAAACAGTACAGGTTACGATAAAAGGGTGCAGATAAATTCAAAGTTAGATTTGATCGCTTTCTTTCGAAATCTTCGTACATACAAATGACAGGTGAAAGTTACCACCTTTTAATATCTTGAAGCAGATATACGTCGTTTATTGTGTATGTGTGTGGCTTTGTTTCAATTCCAGAATTGTATCTGCTGTCCGGTAGACACCAGTTACGATTTCTGACACAAGTCTACGGATAACTTTGAGTTAATGATTGAAATCCCTAAAAGATGTTAATAAAAAAGGAATAAAAAGAATAAATAAATAGAGAATGTTTTAACAAAAGGCTGAAAATGTGACACCAAAATCCGAAGGTATATTGCAATTGTTATGAAATAAAGAAGACACCCCGCTAACAGAAATGAAGATATAAAGACACCTTAAATGAAGAACTCAAAGGAATTTTAGGGTCAAAGTTCAGAGAGAATTTTGATAGAGTTCTGGTACAATGTTCGTTATAGTAGCGTTGGAGTCAGTCAAGACCTAGTATCATAACCGTTAGTAGCGAGTTATAAGAGCGGCGACGAGGAATCTAAATTCATACGGAGTAGGACTTTTTTCCTGCGGAGTACATAATAATAATGACGGTGAGAAATTATAATCACGTTGTGTCTTTCTTTACTATGTGTAAAGAAAAGAAAAAAAGAGCAGATATTCTAATCTCTGGAAAAATTATTAGCCGAAGTGGTAAAGATACAACAACAGCATCAGCAACAGCAACAACAGCGACATTAGCAGTTGTTGGAACTCCAGAAACAACAACAAAAGTTAATTGAAATACTTTAAAAAAAACGGAAAATTCTTTGATTTCTTTTACTTCCGACGCGCTGATAAATGCCATAGTCGAATTCACATATAATTCGGATGATTGAATTACAATTTTTGTTTGCTTTAGAAGATACAAGAAAATTTAGAGTAGAATGTAGCGATTAGGAAGGCGAGAAATAAACAAGTAGAACAGGAAAAATAATGTAATTTTGTACTACCGAGAAAACCAGAAGAAATTTACTTTGAAAAAACGGTAAATACTCTGAATAAACCTTTTAGCTAGAAAAGTACAATACTCGTTGGAAGTGTATGAATCTGATGAAAAACGAAGACAGAAATTTTGTCACATATGTTGTGTTATGGGAACTCACCCATATGACACATGAACTCTTTCAAAATATATGTAAGTAGCAGTTCTTCTTTGTAGAGAATAAAAGCAGTAGAGAGAATGAAAGCAGAATCTATTCCAGCATATAAATCTGACAGCCAGTCTAACCGTCACGCTAATCACTAATTGGCATATGTTTATACTACTGTCTTTTCTAATATATTTGTTTAACATTATACCGTCTTTAGGTATTTATTTCTAGCCCCAACGGACCTCAACAACTTGGTGACGAGGTCCCAACATGTTGGAATCTTTAAGAACTGTAGAAGATTCAAATTAAATGAGCTGACTCCGGATATGTTTCAAGGAGTAATTTTCATTCAAGCTTTAAGGGTGAAAGAGAGGCTTGAATATGTGCTAGAATCCTAACGAAACTAGAATAGAATCAAAAACTAATACTACAAGAAATATCGGACAAATGTCAGAGGATCCTAAATCTGAGACGCGGTGTGGAGAAAATTGAAGAAAAAGAATGCATATATATACAAGCCAAAGAAAAATATGGTTAAAGAAAAATTCATCTATGTTTCGACTCTCCATTTGATAAATTTAAGTGTTACAAGTTTGAAAAATGTTACACTGTAAAACTGAAGCAAAGAAAATTCTCACATTCTCATAGCTGAGACGGAAAAAATAATTACAGAAAACCAAATAAAATTTGTGAATGTGAAAATTAATAACGTAACTGTAAAACTCCAACCAGGCTCTGGTCGCGATATCACAATAATCAACGAAGTAACATGGAAAGCAAACGAAAAACTTGTATTAAAAACAAAAAAAAAACTTAGAAAATCGAACCTGACATGTCGGGTGAGAAATTATTTATTGGTGAAATTAATTGCTACGTTTCACTTTCTAAGAAGTGTACAATCTAAGGTTTAAAAAATACTACAACCTTATTTGGTACTGACTGGAAGGAATTATTCGGGTTATGGGATTTACCTTTAAATACTTATTGCAAAAGTATAAGTGGAAAACCGATCAGTGTAAAAAAAAATTGTGAAATTTTAAAAAAAGAATTGAAAAAATGTTTTCCGAATGTTCTGTTGGATGAGTGGCATCGGTGAGCCAAATGCAATCAACATTTCAAATTTCAAACGGATCGAGGGCAGTATTTAAAACTAAACGTAGCGTATCGATTGCAAACATGAATCAAACCTAATAAAATTTAGACAGACTTGAAAAATGTGTGTAAATGAAAAAATTGACTATTCAAAATGGTCAGCACCATCAGAAAAAATTAAAATAAAATTCATATTTCTACTGATTTTTAATGAGGTTAAACAAATATTTCGAAACACATAACTACACTATTACGTAGCCCCCTGCACATCAGTGGCGTTACCGCCTTGCTCGGGGTGATACGATTAAAAAAAACAAAAACAAAAAAAACTATCCATTATCCAGAATTTTTTTGGAAATTAAATAGTGGGAAAAAAATTTGAAGTTGAATTTTTCTGAGGTGTATTTTCAAATACAAGCAGAATGAAAGTTAATTACCGGAAATACGCACAAAAGACTGTACAAGTTCAACCGACTTCCTTTTTTGATAAAAGTCGGTTCAGACATATCTCAACAAGATATGAACAATATGTTTGCAGACTGTTATTTCGCAGTTGCTTACTTGGATGATATATTAATTTAAAATGTATTTAAGGAACAACTTATCAAGCATGTAAAAATATTTTTTAAAATACGAAAGTACGGTTTTTTTAATACGAAAGTACAATCTTTGAATCATTTGAGGATACTGCGATTGTAACATTGAAATTTAAAATATATTAAAAAATGTAGTTTGCAAACTACCATTTACCCAGCAAGAAACAAAAGTAAAAGCAGAAAAATACATGTTTATTTCAAAAGTAAAAGAAGACTAAAAGAAAGTAAGATAGATGATTTTTAGAACTGAATCGTAACTTGAACGCTTACTTGCTATGTGACGGAGTCCTAATATTTGCACAAAGAATAGTAATATCTATCATATTACAAAATCATTTTAAATGAATTTCGTAACAGACATCCAGGAATTTCAAAGATTAAATCTCTTACGAGAAGTTGTATATACTGGACCCTAATTGATCAAGGCATTGAAAAGTAAATAAATTCTACTGGAATTCTACTCTGGCAGCAAACTCACATACGACGAAATCACAAACTTGGCCGTGGTTAAGTGCGCACATAAAATTTGCAAGTCTAATAAACGAATCGCATTATCTGGTACTAGTGGATGTCGTTACTAAAATACCTGAAAACTGTAAGTGCTAAAAATAACTTCCAGGGTTACAGTGAATTTTATACATGGGCTGTTTGTAAGATATGACGTTTCAGATGTCATAGTCTCGGATAACTGTACACAATTCATCGTTTATGAATTTAAAGAATTTTTTTTATTTTCTCGATTAAACCTATTACTAGCCAGCAATATCACTGAGATTAAATGGTCAAGATGAATGGTTTGTGGGTACATTTAAATGAGTTTAAACAAATCAAGTATTAAAAATGTTTGAAGAAGCAGTACCAAAGTTATTGAGAGTATACTGGATAACGCCGAATTTCAATACACCGGCAAACATGTCACCTGTAGAATCGATGTTTGCAAGAAAAATTAAATCTGTGTTTTACCAGCACAAAAATATTATGAACGGATATAAAAAAGGACAATATTTTTTCAAAATTAGTGGAAAAGTATTTTTCGTGTAATATAAAAATAGAAAACGTGGTAAAACAGCATAATAAGGTTACAAACTGGAAAAATTATTTATATGGTCAAAGGAAAAAATGAGAACACAAAATACATTGGCATCAGTTACAAAAAAAATTACTAAAAGAAGACTCGCATGAAAAGAAGAACCTATGCAACTACTATATGATATATTTGACGTACAAATACCCAAAGAATTCATTGAACGTACAATTATGAGTACCAGGTTAAAAAAACATATGGAAAACAAGTAGCTTCCCCAAAATATAAAGTTATATATGTGCTGAACTCGCCAGAAAGAGGTGGTGAATACTAACAAATAAAATAATATTTAAGAAAATGAAAAATCTCAAAAGTGTGGATGTTGTGAATTGATTAAGACACCCCCGACAACACAAATAAGCTACGCAAGGAGCCTTAAAAAATAAACTTAAAGTGAGTTAAAAAATAAATAAAAGTTTTCCACTCGAAATCAGATTTGTTGGACTCTGTCTTCGGGCAGAGAGGAATCCAGATAAGGCTATGCAGAACGGCAGCGTCTCATCTAGAAAAAATTAGACAAGACTCGATCCCTCTTAGACGGGGTCCACAGGAAATTTTAGCCTGAACGTACCTGCACGGAAATTCCAAGTTAAAAACGGTCTTTTACTACATAGCGCTTCAGTAAATACCCAGATTTGTACTTGAAATCAGATTTATCAGAGTCTCTATCTTCAAACTGAGAGGAATTACGCCGAAGAGCAGAGTTTTGTTTGGAATTAAATAGACAAGACCCAGTCCCGCTTACGTGAGGTTGACAGGAACGTACGCACTAAGAATGACTCACGTAAAAATCGGCTTTGTGCCATATCCCGCCCTTATGGAGAGAGCTCGAGTAAATAAACACAGTTCCACACGAACTCCAGAATGTCAGTCCAGCCCTCTGTTTACCGACACGATCGACTCAGTCGTGGCTCAGTCCATGAACTGAGACTCAGCAAAGAATGACACACAAGCTCTCTGTCTTCTGGCAGAGATCGACTGAGTCTGAGTTCCGTCTGGGCATATATAGATCCTTGACCCAAGTGTCAGAGCTCGGGTTCTCCACATAAAGTTCGAACTCGTGTCACATCTCGTCTCACAGTTGGGTGGGGAACTTGGGATAAATACCACATGAACTCGAAAGTTTCAGTTGACGTATCTGTCTGACGTATCTGTCAAGGCTTCGTCTACGGACAGAAACTTTGCGGAGAAAAATAGACAATACAATATGCCTTATTTCATGGTTGAGCAGGCACTGTAATTTTGAAACGGTTGATTTCCACACTTTAAACTCTACCTTGTGCCACAACCTGTTTCAGTAGGGGTACATTGGTTAAATATCCAGAGTTCCGAAACTGCTCACAACTGAAGAGACGGATTAATACCTTTCCCAAAGGTATTTGCGCGCAAGTGAATGCAAGTAATTCAACTGGAATTCGAACTCGGTTCCCCGATTTCTCGTTCTGAGCCGATATCCACTGCATAACAACTCGAATTCTGCATATTAAACCGACCTTGTAACACATCCCCACTCAATGGGGAGTCTTTGGGTAAATTTCCATACTTCCGACAGTCCACTGTCGGGCACGTAATTGTCAAGTTCTTTTAGGGTGAGCCTCAGTCGAGACACCTCTGTGAACAGAGATATGACTGAAAAGAATAGACAACATTTCGGTCTCTATTTCGATCTCTCACGTGGTGTGAAGTCATAGAAGGGCATTACTAATTTACGATCCGCGTCTGCTATTCGGTGACTGTTATCGTTGCACAGCAATGTTTTAAGACAACACAAAAGAAATTTCATCTTTGATGGTCGATATCTACGTTAACGTCCCTACAACCAGTATGAAGATGGTTCATGCGAGCCGAAAGCTTAGAACCAGCATAAGAAAATATGCAAGAACATATGCAAATGCTGAACAATCTTTATATTTATTTTCACCTGAAATTAAAGCCAAAATACGATGTTTAGAACAGCTCTTGATCAAATATAATAGACATTCATTGTCTGCTATATTTAACAATATATGTTTAGATAATCATCAAAACACTATATATATATATATATATATATATATATATATGTTATCATATAACTTTTAATTAAAAGTACATTGCGACACGGAAATTTCTATGTTTCGAGATAGAATCCCGTCATCAGGCAATGTTGGATGTTGGTTTTGAAAAGAATTAACATTTAAATACGAAAAACGATCGGTTTGCTATCTATGTTTATAAAAAATTAAATGCCAGGGAACTCAAAATAGTAAAAATTTGGGTTCTCTTTAAATATATATATATATATATATATATATATATATATATATATATATATATAGCAGTATAGGCCGGTGTTGCTCGGGTGTAATGAAAGCTTTAAAACTAATTCGTGGTCCTGAGCTCAGACTCAGCCTAAAGAATATTTGTGTGAAATTTGGTGAGAATCGGATAAAAATTGTGGATTTGTATAAAGGATATACAGACAGATAAACACACACACACACACACACACACACACACACACACACACACATCTTGCCTTTTATATATATATTATCAATTTCCTGCACTATTGTAAGAATTGCTACCTTGAAATTTCTGAATATCGTTTCTTATGTCTTTGTCTATGAGTGCATCAAATTTGATTAAAATCGGACCACTCCTTCTATAACACGATTTTTTCGATTATCGATTTTCGATATTTATCGGGGGTACCTCGACACAAAACCTACCTAAGAACACTAGCAGATGCTTATAGTACTACTGTGTAAATTTTCAAGAAAATCGGTTCAGCCGTTTCGGAGTCTATAGGTAACGGACACACACACACACAGACACACACACAAATTTCCATTTATAAATAAGTTTTTATATATATATATATATATATATATATATATATATATATATATATGTATATATATATGTATGTATATATATATATATATATATATATATATATTTGCAAGATGTATCTTCCATGTGGCCTCTACTTTATGTTTCATGCTTTAAAATGCAATTTTCAATCGGCCGACATTACTTTACTCTTTTTTCTGTTTAGCATACTCACAACAGAGAAAGCAAAAACTCTCAGTTAGTCAGCATATTGATTGAAAGCCCCGTAATGGATACAGAAATATCTGAAAGATACCAGCCTTAAGCAAAACCCCCAAAAATTAATGCAAAGGAAACGCAGCAAAGACTCGTATCCATTAAAACAATTAGACAATACGTTTCTTTAAATAAAATTATGTATTTTTTTAGTTTTTATTATATTTTTAACACAAATCTATAAATAATTACATTGCGCATATACCCAGTAGCCTGATAAGATGATATTTGTCTGACCAGAGCTCCATATAAACACATTTTAGCAGGTATAGTATTGCACCAAACTAGATACGCAACATACTCATTGAAAACACAAATCTGATACGTAGCTTCAACTACAAATCAATGTCTGAAAGTGATGAAAAGTAATCAAAAAAAATTTTTTATTTATTTTCACTTGAAATTAAAGCCAAAATACGATGTTTAGAACAGGTCATGATCAAATATAATAGACATTCATTGTCTGTTATATTTAACAATATTAAAAATAATCAAAAACTAAGTAACCAATCTTTAATAACATCAACTATATGAACATGGCCACATTGTAGTGGCTTTATTTCGGAATTAAGGTTATGTCTTCTTTTAGCAAATTTTATATTGTCAACAGTAGCACATTTAAATACCATTTATTATAAAAAATATAAGAAAAAGAAATCCTTGAAAATGGCTTTTCAGGAAAAAATGACACTCTTTTAATCTAGAAAAGAAAAGAAAATAAGATAAAAAAGAAATCCAAGATATACCTAGCCGGCTGATTTGAATAAAGTTCGTTTAAATGAATACTTACTATCTGATAGGTGACAAACGCAAGAGTTACTCAAATGTATATATATGTATAATATTTACGTTTAACTTTTACATTAGAACATTTAAATAACCACTACAAAATTGTATATTTTGTTTCAACATTGAAAGAACAATGTCTCATCAAGTATATAACAATGATGTTAATAACTGCTTTTATTAATAAACGCTTTTATATAAAAAAAACTCATTCTTAAATAAAAGCGTTAATACCTTTGGGAAAAATATTAATCTATCTATGGGTTAAATAGCAGGATAAACTGGGTTTTATATCCTTGGTTGGCAACCAATCTACTGCAGAAAGTAACAGCCTAAGTATGTATCACTTATGACACTTAACTGACTGACTGGTTACGTCTATCGGCCTGAGCACGCAACAAATCTTATTAAAATATGTGCTCGGGTAGGCTGCGTGAATTGCGTCTCCCTTTGTAGGAAAATCTACCGTTCGATCCGGCGTTTATCAGATTAATTTTCCGAAAGACTATATCTCCTCAGTTTCGTATCCGAAACGTTAATAAAGCATTCCTAGATAATTGATGGATTTAAACGTTATTCATAGTGGTTACTAGTATTTGGAATGGACAACTCGTTTTTTTTAAATTTTAAACAGAGTATATTAAATATATCGGCACAATAACTTTTTTAGAATAATTTTAAAAATTGCATTTATTTCAAACATGAGTATCCACTTAAAGTTTGAAGTAATAAAAATTAAATAAAGCTATTAATTATTTAGAGCACATACACACACACACACACACACACACACACACACACACACACACACACATATATATATATATATATATATATATATATATGGTGTATGGATAGATCTTGAAGGCTGTCACAATGCGTTTAGTAAAATAAAGGAAAGTAAAGAAGTTGTTGGGTATTACCTATTATACATTAATATTTCGAGATATTTCCGAATGGTAGAAAAGCTTGTGTTCGAGTGACTTCGTGTCTTTCAACGAATATATAGATATATATATATGTATTATTTAGGCAACAATCCCTCATTTATGCAAGTTTCGTTAAAAATGACAGACAAGATGCTGTGGGTATACATTTATAAAATTTTTCATAGGATCTTATTTTTAAAGGTAGATAAATTACAAAAAAACTCACATGCATATATATATATATATATATATTATTTCATATATGTATCAGATTTATGTGAATTAATCATTAATGTCCAAACATGGTGAGGAAATGTGGCCGTGTTCATAGATGTTATTACTGATTGTAGGCTTTTTCGTTCTTTTTTTAATTAATAATTCTTCCTTTATTTTTAGCTCTTTTTCATCCGTAGATGATGCCATTATATGTGTATTATCAACGAGTACGTTACGGCGAGTTTTTGGTAGGTATTGGTTAATTTAAATAGGAACTAATTGAGCTTTGGTGAGAGATATGTAACATGAGTCTACTTCTTAAACATGTAGTAATATAGCAAATGTAAATATTTACGAATTTGGATTGATCAGGAACACAGTTTTTAAAACGATATATAAATTCGTAAAAGATATTGTTTCTCGGTAACTTAGATTTGCAGGTGAATTTGACAAATAGATAGATAGATAGATAGATAGATAGATAGATAGATAGATAGATGTATTTTTAGGATTTACTATATTTGTAAAGAAAAAATGATTAGTACAAGAACTATTTTTATCGAGATATATTTTGTTTTAAGGTAACAGTGAAGTGTTAAACAAGTTATATGCAGTGTAGATTTCTACGTCTACAGTACCTATATATATATATATATATATATATATATATATTAGGAAATAGATTAAAACGGATATGTTTTAAATTTATTGGTTTTACCTTTATTTTTATAGATATTTGAGAAGACGCTCTGTTATTAATTTATTTATTTTCATCAACCGGCTTGAATACTCTAGAAATTTTGTTAGAAAAATCACAGGTGGTACTACTTGGCCGAGAGAGCGAGGCACGTCAGAATTAATTACTTTACCTTACGGAACGCCGGTCCACATCTGCAGGTTATTATTATTTCTCGAATATTCTTCATTAGCCGCAGCTGATTTTAGCTAAGTCTGGCCATATTTAGCAGATTCTCAGGGTTGTGTTTAATTTCATTCTTTTGGACGATCTCCTCAAGGATGAAGAAGAGGCTTGAGGCAGCAGAAATGTGGTTTTACAGAAGGATGCTGAGGATACCACGGACGGAGCACATGACTAACGACTAGGTGTTGGAGTGGAGGGAAACGAGGAGAAAACTTGTACTTAATATAAGGAAGAGACAGATGAGATTTCTGAGACACGTAATGAGGAAGGAAAGCCTGAAGAATTTAACACTCACAGGATGGATATAGGGAAAGAGAGACAGGGGAAAGCAGCGCGAGAACTACTTGATAGGTCAGAGCAAATGGATGGCAGAGCGGGCTTTGGGAGATGTCAAGAGGAAGAATGTAGAGAGTTACAAGAGGCAGAGCCAAGTCCATGATCGCCAACTTCCTGAAGGGGCAGTACACATGAAGAAAGGTTTCACACCTAGCATAAAACCCTGATATAAGAAATTTCAGTTATTTGGCGTATACTTAGATGAGGGTAAAACAATAAATTGGAACGATGATCACATTTCTAATGTTCTTTTCTTTGGAAAGATATCTTATGGTGCTGTAACATGCGCTTGAATCATTTTCAAAATTTTAGATCCTGTGCGTTAATGCTTACGGTCATATCACACAATGAAACACTGGACCCCGTAGGAGTACCGAAGTTACGCAATATCGATCCTGTTCAGTACCATGATAGGTCACCATTTGAGAATACCAGGTGCTGTATGGTTGGATGTTCCGGTGGTGGTAATGAGTAAGTGCTTATAATTGGAAATAGAAGAACCGAGTTCTAATTCCAGTCGGGTTCGTTATATTTACTTACGCGCAAATATCCTGAAAAAAATGCATGAATCCACCTTCTTTCCCTGCATCTATTGGTTAATTAGGAAGACTTGTACAAGTAAATCATTACTAGCTCAAAAAACCTTTACAAACTAATTTTTTTCTGGCTTTAAATAACTTGCAAAATGTAGATAAGCAGTAAAAATTAAACAATCAATAAAAACACTGTTTTAAATAAAGTTTAACAAGAAAATCATCATCAATATTTGAAGGAGAGATAACACTTCGTGGACTTAAGAAACCTATTTTCCTGAAAAACTGTTCTGAGAGAAAGATTTTATTTAGTGTCAACTGACAATAACGCGTACTGATTGCCCAATGATTATCGAATGTTTCCTGAAAAGATCGGCTATTCTAACCATTAACATCAATATTACAATTTGGTAGTTATTTCTCTGTGAAAATGATCTCTATACCTTAGTTTTTATGTACGGTAAGAATAAATTTAAAATTCAAAGTGTAAAAAAAAGCTGTTTATTTCAAACTATATTTTTTAAAATTGAGAAAGAAGAAATTTTAGTTTAAAATAAGGTTGTCTTCAAAAATGAGCCTGGTTTTGCTTTATACTTGATACATTCGGTTGAAAAGGCTAAGACTAGCTTCATGCTTAAAATACTCTCAATTTTTACTTATCTTACCCTTGTGGTGCGTATAAGCTTCGTGATAACATAAAGAATCAACAGTGTAGAGAACAACTTATTTCTTTAGATATTTTTATAAATACCTGAAAATGATACGAAAGGACATATTAGTTTTAAATTATGACCATTCTTAATATTTGATTTCTAGTTATAATTACTTATTGAGATATTTGCATCTTTATTTATCGTGGATTTCATAAAGAGTAAGTACGTATAACTAAGCATATAAACTTGAAATGCATAGAACGTCAATGACCCTAGTAAAATTGCACAAGACTCAGTTATACAAATATCTACTCTATACTTACGTAAATACGAACTGAAGAAAGTGAAGTTCTAATTTGTTTTTTAAATGTTAGTTGTGTGTGTGTATTGTGTTTCTATTTTATATAAAGCTTTCTTTAGTCGAATTTTTTTTATATTAGCATGAGTATAAAAAGCTGGAAGTTTTTTTTATCCGCATTCTCGCAGAAATGTGATCACATAGTGATAAATTTATTAAGTTTAAAAGCTCGGCGGTAGGTTAACCTTAGCTAGGATATGTTTATCTTTATATATCTATGTTAAAGTACAAACTTGTGACAAGAGCAAGCGAAAAAAATATTTTTAAAAATATTTAAAATATAGTAATATCGACAGAGGTTCTCCTATACGACAGTAATTGCGGGACAATCTCCTCGGAAATAAAAAGACTTCAGGTACCAGAAATGTGGTTCTACAGAAAGACGCTGAGAATATGATAAATTGAACATGTGAGTAACGTGAAAGTTTTAAGGAAAATATAAACAAAAAAGATAAATATACTTAAAATCAGAAAGAAACAATTGGAATGTGTAAAGCACATAATGAGGAAAGGAGACTTGGAGAATTTGGTACTCACATAACATTCTGAAATTAAAAGAAAAACAGCGAATAATTTATTTAATGAGCTTGTTAGTAGTACAGGGATTGGGATAGATAATAGAAATAAAGTTATGGAGAGCTACGATCGCCAACGTTCTGAAGGAATACGGCACATAGAAGAAGAATGCTACTGTTGAAATCGAAATATTTTGACACTGGTAACGGGTATGTTCCCCAAACATAGTAGCACGCATTTTATGTAGGGAAAACTGTGAAAAATCAATTTCTTATCTTCATATAAGCTAGTTCTTCTCCAAGTAGGTGGGGCATGTCTTTTAACGTGAGCGACGAAATTCTAACCTTTTTTTCATGATATCGCTTTTTCTATATATTATTACTGAAAGACATAAATTCCGATAGACGCAAGAAATAAACCGGATTACTTCTGTCAACAAAACGTATTAATTAAAAATATTATTTTAAAATAACTATAACATTTGTTAATTTTGGTTTTAATCATACAACAAAGAAATTGCTTTCTGTGCATCTTGAACTTAATCTGAGATTATATTATACATTTTATATTATGCAATTATTCAGATTTATTTAAGTACCTATGAAATAATAGGTGTCCATATCATTTGTATCTCGACTTGCATGAACTGATTCAGTTCACTTTTCAAATGCTAATTTATGAAAACGAATGAAAACAAATAAAATGTATTTTATACGTATTTTTTAGGGAAATTAGAATGAAAATAAAAAATACTGATAATATTTTCATCAATCAATTTGTAGTTGCATATTATTTTTTATGTACTTGAAATCAACATTGAATATTTAAATGAAATATCTTGATGATCATAAAAATATGATGAAATTTGCTAAATATCAAAAATCAAAAACAACTTTTCAGGGCCAGTGGATTCAACCTAAAATTTTGATGCTTGAAGTAGTTCATTTAATATATTTCTTATTCATCTACCTCTTGATCTAGCCATCTATTCTGTAAAAATTATGAATAATTCTCATATATAGACATATATATATATATATGTGTGTGTGTGTGTGTGTGTGTGTGTGTGTGTGTGTGTGTGTGTGTGTGTGTGTGTGTATTCGTGTGTGGGTTTGTGTATGTCTGTTCCTGCGTGTGAGTGAAGAAGTAGTTAATATTCTATTTCAGGAAGAGACAACTGAAGTTCCTGGGACATGCAATGAGGAAGGAGAGCCTGGAGAACCTGATACTGACTGGACAGATAGAAGGAAGGAGAGACAGAGGAAGGCAGCGGATAACATATTTGCAGGGTCTGATCAGGTGGATGACGGAACGGGGGTTGCCAGGAGCAACAGGAGCAAACATACTAAGAGCCACAAGGGATAGGGAGACGTGGAGATCCATGATCGCCTACGTCCTGAAGGGACAGGGCACATAGAAGAAGAAGAAGATATACATATGTATCTGTGTGTGTTACGTGTACGTGTGTGTGTGTGTGTGTTTGTGAAGAATAACGGATTTCTTTATTTATTAATCCGATACACATATACATACACACACACACTCACACGCACACACTCACATGCATATATATATATATATATATATATATATATATATATATATATATATATATTAGTCATCCACATACAAGCCTGTTTCGCTGTATCACATCTCATCAGTGTGACTAGACCCTTTCACTTTCTTCTTGCTGGGATCGAAACTCGACCGATTTGGTGTCAGTCGGAGTCGCTACTATATATATAAATTTGTGTATGTATAATACAAAAAACGTTATTTTTAGTGGATACACGTGTTTGAGTTGTCATTCCTGTTTTATTATTATTATTATTATTATTATTATTATTATTATTATTATTAGCAGTAAAGTTAATAACAACCGGCATAGATCAAGACCTCCCAAGAAAGATTAACTATGCCTCCTAACAAAAATTGAACCTGTACCCTTTTTTCATCGCCTAAGCAAGCGATTATCAATTAAAGTAGAGGTTTTCTTTATGAAAAAATGAATGATAGGTTCGATTTTTGTTGGGAAGCACAATTTTATTTCAGCAGAACTTCTTGACCTAAGCCTTTTTCTTGTTAATTTATAGTAGTTTTAATTTATAACGTTTATAGTGATAAAAAAAGAGTGTGAGTGTGTGTGTGTGTGTGTGTGTGTGTGTGTGTGTGTGTATACGCGCACACGAACGTATGCATGTTATTTATATAATAATTTTCTCTAATATAATCTATTTTGCAAATATAGATTAAATCATTATCTGAAAAATAAAGTATTTTGTTTTATCAGTAACATATTGGTTCAAAATATTAACTGAAAATTTTCAAATATGTAAATTTTACAATATTTTTAAGCATTTTTCGTTTTATTTATTTTATTTTACGATGCTTTTTATTTCCAATAAGGTAACCTAGCGTTAGTATAAAAAGACCAAAACAAATTTCTAGCTGATATTATATAATAATGATATAAAAGGTAATTATTTTGATATTATTAATTACAGGGTGCGATGGGAAAATTGTCGCCATTTTATACCTTTAGTTTTGCGCTCGCGCGTTGATTGTTTTCGATTTTGTCAACTGCACAGTACAGCAGGGTCAGTTGGGCATCGTCTGTGAGAAAAGGTGTGCCGTGACACAATTACACAATTCAATCGACCAGAAATTGGTAAACTGCATGCTGTACAGCTTGGCATTCTCACCGGAACTTTTCAAAGTGTTTGGATGGTAGTCTATCTATCTATCTATCTATCTATCTATCTATCTATCTATCTATCTCATACTGTTCATATCTATCTATCTATCTATCTATCTATCTATCTATCTATGTCACTGTGTTCATTATCTATCAGTTTACTGTAGTAGTTACATCAGGAGGCCAGTATTCGAATAACGTGATAAGCATTTACATGCTAAGAAAAGTATTGAAATTTGTTAATGAACTTTTTCAGGCTACGGAAATGTTGATCTACCTTTGTACATGAGCGTGTACCTGAGTTCGTTTATGGATTTTCTACTCTTTATAATTAATTAATCTAGCTAGCTAGGTATCTGCAAATATACACTTGTACGCAAATTTTCACACGCGTCTTTATAATTCTTTTAATCTTCTTTCTCTAAGCAGATGTATACATATTTTTTATCCTATAAAATACTCAGACATTTTAAGAGAGAGCGAGAGAGAGAGAGAGAGAGAGAGAGAGAGAGAGAGAGAGAGAGTGAGTGAAAGAGAGTGTAAGAAAG